>JAQBSW010000509.1:0-196653 GCA_029291075.1 Eudiplozoon nipponicum
TATTCTTATAATTAGGAAAAAAACACAAATAACTAAGAGGATAATGGCCATTTATTTCGTGAATACTAAACGTCTCTTATACAATCATACATATTTATACATTTTGGGTTGTTAATTGGTTATGTTTTGGTGACAAATCTGACTGGTTATTACTGCTGTTTCTTGTTTTGACTAGTAGGTGAGTGTGTATGCGTTTGTGTTTGTATTGTGTATGTGTGTTTGCATGTAAAGGTCATTCTCGCAGTATTGCGAAGTGATGTCTGAGATCTTGTCATGATTGTTTTGATAACTTGAGAGTTAGCCATTTGTGCAAATTGTTCACTGTTATCTATACAAGTGCTGTTTTTCCCAGTATAGTTAATTGTTTCACCCCGCTGCGCGAGAGTGCTATTTTCGCTTGGTAACAACGCTAATGTTGATTGTCTTGTTAAACGCTCACACTGTTTGGAGACTTCTGTCATCGTATGCGCCTCTGTTATCTCAACTTCACCTTGTTGCCAATCCGATTGTACGTTTGTTGATTCTAATCGAGGGCCTGTTGGTTCTTGGCTGGGTACTAGTATATTGTTGTTGAATTTTGTTATCCTTGGCCAGTCGATAAGGATATCATGTTGATGAAACTTTTGAATGTTAAGTTCAGGTGTTTGTTGTTTTATGTAAAGCGCTTCGTAGATAAAAAGTAATTTTTCAGATTTTGCTTTGTGTAGAATTGTGAAATTGGTCGAATTGACAGGGTGCCCCGTTGCTAATATATGATCGGAAATAGCTGATTTTCCAGACGGTGGCAAGCCTTTGTTAATCAATTTCTGTGGCAAATGTTGCTGGATTCTGCTTATCAATTGCTTCTTCGTACGTCCGATATATGTGCTACCGCACATACATACCGAATACATACACAACAGTAGTGTGCCAAAATCCCACAAAAGAAACTTAGTAAACAACCTAGCGAACAGAATCAGAAAGATCTGCTCTGAACACAAGATTGAGGAAGAACTGGGCTACCTCAGGAATATTCTGCTAATGAACAACTACCCAGAGCGGTTCATTGATGTCAACATTAGACCACGGCAAATTCGTACTAGAGAGGACACCGGCAAGCAGGTTTACCTAAACTTACCATTTAGAGGCGACATACCAGCCTCAATAATTGCACGGCGGCTGAATAGAATAACTAAGGACAACTTTCCCAGTGTTAAAGTTAATATGACATTCAGTACACAGAGAATCATGAGGTTGGATACCAAAGATCAATTGCCACTTCTCTCCAAATCATTCATAGTCTATAAATTCTCATGTATGTGCGGTAGCACATATATCGGACGTACGAAGAAGCAATTGATAAGCAGAATCCAGCAACATTTGCCACAGAAATTGATTAACAAAGGCTTGCCACCGTCTGGAAAATCAGCTATTTCCGATCATATATTAGCAACGGGGCACCCTGTCAATTCGACCAATTTCACAATTCTACACAAAGCAAAATCTGAAAAATTACTTTTTATCTACGAAGCGCTTTACATAAAACAACAAACACCTGAACTTAACATTCAAAAGTTTCATCAACATGATATCCTTATCGACTGGCCAAGGATAACAAAATTCAACAACAATATACTAGTACCCAGCCAAGAACCAACAGGCCCTCGATTAGAATCAACAAACGTACAATCGGATTGGCAACAAGGTGAAGTTGAGATAACAGAGGCGCATACGATGACAGAAGTCTCCAAACAGTGTGAGCGTTTAACAAGACAATCAACATTAGCGTTGTTACCAAGCGAAAATAGCACTCTCGCGCAGCGGGGTGAAACAATTAACTATACTGGGAAAAACAGCACTTGTATAGATAACAGTGAACAATTTGCACAAATGGCTAACTCTCAAGTTATCAAAACAATCATGACAAGATCTCAGACATCACTTCGCAATACTGCGAGAATGACCTTTACATGCAAACACACATACACAATACAAACACAAACGCATACACACTCACCTACTAGTCAAAACAAGAAACAGCAGTAATAACCAGTCAGATTTGTCACCAAAAACATAACCAATTAACAACCCAAAATGTATAAATATGTATGATTGTATAAGAGACGTTTAGTATTCACGAAATAAATGGCCATTATCCTCTTAGTTATTTGTGTTTTTTTTCCTAATTATAAGAATATATATATATATATATATATCCTTATTATGTCCATTGTCTTATAATATTACACAGAATATTTATAATAAGTAGGAAAAAACACTAATAAAAAGTGGATAATAGCAATTGATTTCGAGAATACTAATCATCTCTTATACAATCATACATATTTATACATTTTGGGTTTTCAATTGATTATGCTAGTGGTCAACAAATCTGACTCGTTTTTACTGCTGTTTCTTGTTTTGACTAGTTGGTGAGTGTGTATGCGTTTGTGTTTGTGTGTATGCGTGTTTGCATGTAAAGGTCATTCTCGCAGTATTGCAAAGTGATGTCTGAGATCTGGTCATTATTGTTTTGATAGCTTGAGAATTAACCATTTGTGCGCATTGTTCACTGTTACATAAACAAGTGCTATTTTTCTCCGTATAGTTGATCGTTTCACCTGGATGCGCAAAGTTTTCTTTTTCACGTGGTAACAATGCCAGTGTGGATTTCAGTGTTAAACGCTCACATTGTTTGGAGACTTCTGTCATCGTATGCGCCTCTGTTATTTCCACTTCAGTTTGTTGCCAATCCGATTGTACGTTTGTTGATTCTAGTCGAGGGCCTGTTTGTTCTTGGCTGGATACTAGTAGATTGTTGTTGAATTTTGTTATTCTTGGCCAGTCGATAAGAATATCATGTTGATGAAACTTTTGAATATTAAGGTCAGGTGCTTGTTGTTTTATGTAAAGGGCTTCGTAGATAAATAATAATTTTTCTGATTTTGCCAATATATGATCGGAAATAGCTGATTTTCCTGACGGTGGCAAGCCTTTGTTAATCAATTTCTGTGGCAAATGTTGCTGGATTCTGCTTATCAATTGCTTCTTCGTACGTCCGATATATGTGCTACCGCACATACATGAGAATTTGTAGACTATGAATGATTTGGAGAGAATTGGCAATTGATCTTTGGCATCCAACCTCATGATTCTCTGTGTACTAAATATCATATTAACTTTAACACTGGGAAAGTTGTCCTTAGTTATTCTATTCAGCCACCGTGCAATTATTGAGGCTGGTACGTAGCCTCTAAATGGTAAGTTTAGGAAAACCTGCTTGCCGGTATCCTCTCTAGTACGAATCTGCCGTGGTCTGATGTTGACATCAATGAAACGCTCTGGGTAGTTAGGTTTTGCGAACCTAGTAACAAATTAGTTCAGTTGTGACCAGAAGGATAAACCAAAGGCAGCATGAACGGAAAGTATAATCTCATTCACATTCGTTTCGTGCTACTGCATCATGTAGGAGCGATTACGACCTTGACCCACAAATATATAGTGGTTAAAGGGCGTAATACCGGCTCCTACTGATGAGTCGCCAGTAAGCACGAAACGAATGTGCATGAGATTATACTTTCCGTTCATGCTGCCTTTGGTTTATCCTTCTGGTCACAACTGAACTAATTTGTTACTAGGTTCGCAAAACCTAATACATACTTGCATATATATTAGTTCTTCGCAACAAACAGTATTTAGCTCTGGGTAGATGTTCATTAGCAAAATTTTCCTGAGGTAGCCCGGTTCTTCCTCAATCTTGTGTTCAGAGCAGATCTTCCTGATTCTGTTTGCTAGGTTGTTTACTAAGTTTCTTTTGTGGGATTTTGGCACACTACTGTTGTAGTGAATGTATTGTCCGGTGAAAGTGGATTTTCTATGTATGGCCAGTGTCAAATCTCCGTTTGCTTCTCGAGTGAGTTTGATGTCAAGGAAGGGAAAACTGTCGCCTTTCTCTACCTCGGGAGTGAATTTGATGTCTGGATCGACTCCATTTGCTTGTTTGAGGATTTCGAAAGGGTCTGCTGCTTCTGAGATGAACAACAAAAATAACTACCGCTGTAGAAAGACCATTTAATTATTCATTAATTTCCACTAAGTTAAAAATAAGCTGAAGAAGTAATTGTATCATTGATAGATCATTTAAAATGAGGTGGCTTAATGTAACTACGCTCTAGAAAAATTTCATTATTTGTCTTATTTTGAGCATCCTCATCTATTGCGCTTTTAGACATAATATTCAACCTATATAGCCTGAACTTCGTTAAAATTCCTGCTGAAATATACATTCTTATAAGGCATTGTATCCTTTAACAATCCCACAGTTTTTACCAAATACAAACTTAGTATAGAGCGTAGTACCGGCTCTAACCAATGAGTCGCCAATAAGCACGATCTTCATGCGCAAATTAAATTATATTATCTGATCAAGCCCAATTTATTATAGTATTATGGTCGGATTTCAAATAGTTTGGTACTAAGTGCTCTATATCTAACACCCAACAGCATATATATTATTTGAAGTATGTATTAGGTGTTGCGAGCATAGTAACAAATTGGTTCAGTTGTGACCAGAAGGATAAACCAAAGGCAGCATGAACGGAAAGTATAATCTCATGCACATTCGTTTCGTGCTTACTGGCGACTCATCAGTAGGAGCCGGTATTACGCCCTTTAACCACTATATATTTAGGTGAACAATGTAGGATATTAGGACGGTACAATCTCCTAGACGAATGTGTAAACCTCCAATAGTGAAGCTAACATCATATAGTCTAAGACAATGCGACTTCAACGCTAACTCACACTATATAATATATATACCGAGTCTGTAACTGATACTAACACTATGGCTACTGTGTTAGTAACCGATACCAAAATTATTGTACCGAAAAGGTACATGGTACTAACACAACCAAAATTTTATAACCTTATGCATTATTCTTCCGTTCTAAATATTCAACATCTCCAGCCAAAACTTTGTTTCAATAATGTAAAATAACAAAAAGAAACTTTATAAAAAAATACTTTTTAAATCAACTTATATTACTGATGAAATGTGAAATTAATAGCTTTTTAGAAAGGCTTTGAAATTTTTCAAATAAGCTTCGCTCCATTTGAATTACTCAAACTATTTCACAATTAAAACTTACACTCAGCAAAATTTGTGCGACGCCTATTTTCGTTGAATATAACTGCAATTCGAATGTCATGCAATATTCGCATACATAAATTATATGGCCAGTTTGTCAGGCCAGAAGACTGCTTCCGATACAGTTTCTAGAGAGTTTGGCATCTAATAGTTTTAATGAATAATATATTTCAAATACACTCGCAAGAACTGTTTTGGCGATGAAATTTTAAAACGAAAATCCATTGTTAAATTGAAAGAATTCATCTCATGACGGTTGTTTGCATGCCAAGATAAATGTGTACGTTGTTGCTTGCTTGGACTATAATATAACAGATTTGGTATTTTCGTTAAGCCTAGTTCCTTATTACTTGATCTGCGTTTTTTGACTAACGCAGCTTTTATTATTTCAGTAGTTTTCTTTCTTTAATATATTTCGGCTACCTTTATCGGTAGCCTTCTTCAGTTGGTCCATCCTCACAAGTTTAACAAATGAAACTAATTAAATTTGTGAGGATAGACCAATCGAAGAAGGCTACCGATAAAGGTAGCCGAAATATATTAACGAAAGAAAACTACTGGAACAAAAAAAACTGCTACAGTCAAAACGCAGATCGGGTAATTTTAATTAATCCAGTTTCGAAAAGACAATTTGCATTCATAATTTGTTATGCTAACGAACATGGCATTCGCCTTTAAAATGTATATTGAACTGATCTCATTTTAAATATAAACCTCATTAATTTGAATTTAGAAATAAATCATGTATGGCGGCATACATAGAAAATAAACCAAATATATGAAACGCATTTGAAAAAAGGCCATTATCATTTCGCCAGAGCTCAACTCGACTGTAATAGTTGATATAGTAAATGTATGAAAAGTTAGCTGGATTAAGTTATAATAAAGCACATATATTACACAGCTGAAATAAAACTCGAAGAGGAAAGCTCACATGTTGAGACACGCACACGTAAACATGTACATACGTACAATTCACCAGTTTATTTAGCTGCGTACAAAAGTTTGCGTTGGAATTATAACATTTTTCGTTTCTTGGAAAATTGCATGATTTAGAATTAGACTTTCAAAACTGTGTTAAGTTATTGCTGAAATGCTCTCCTCTACGCTTGCTGTGTTCAGACTGAAATTCTCTTGAACGCGTTTCTTTAGTAACCGTCCAGTCCGGCCTAAAAAGCACACAATGAATCTGTGGCATTCGTATGGATAAACCATTGTTGACTATTCTATTGCATTTTAGGCTACTATATTTCTGTCTCAATATTACTAACTTAAGGAAAGTCAGTGCATGAGACTAAGGGTGTTCGCGCTTCCAAATAAACTGTATACGTTGATTAACGCTTTAAAAAAATAAAAAATATCAGATATTTCTACATCTTAATTTATGATTATGAAAGTGTATCAACATACCGCAGATAAATATGACAATATTTTTGAATAATTGATTGTAGTTCCATAATGCCACCACCCACACAATCAGTGATTATTTACTTGTATAATTTGTATGCAAGTAAATTTTCGTAACTGCACAGAAGTTGTGCTGCCGAAATTTACAGTCAAGTTCAGTGCTTGCAAAACTACTAAAATTGAGAGCCGCATGTCAAATTTCGATTTTTTCTTACATATGCATTGCAGTTTGATTTTCGCTAGTCAGTTTGCTGTTCTATATTTAGGATGATCACGGAAGGTCGAAATCATCAGTTGCTTTGCTATGTTGTGCGACTGGTTATGTATAATGTGATCGGTTGCATTACCTTAACATTTATCGTATGGCAATCCACTCTTATCGAGTTTTGTCAAATACAATTTTAATCATTATTGCATAAAATGAACGATTTTTTTTATTTTCCAATGGATTTCTTAAAAAGAATTATTTTTAATTTCAATATTTTTATGGCTTGTTCTGACGAGTCAATTTTCTGGGTTTTGTTGATCTAATCTCGTTCTAATTCTGTCGAAGTTTTCCCTACATATGCAAATTTTCTAGTTTTGCATTTGACTCGATAAGTATTCCTTCATGAATAAATGAAGAATTATTTTAATTTCTTTAAAAAATTAGAGACCTATAAGAATCCTTATATTTACTTTGATTGAATAAAGTTACTTTATATCATTTGCCCGACTAAAAATGACAAGCACTTCAAGAATTGTAAACTTTGTGAAAGAATATTTAAACCCTTCTCAGTATCTTTGTTTCGAATGAAAATTATCGACATTATTAGCTATAAATGATTTTGAAACTATGCTTTAAGATTTTTTCTGTGCTAATTCTCACTATGCTATAAGCTCCATAATAACATACCAGACGCAGTTATCATTCTATTTAATCGACGCAATAATATTAGGACATATGCATTTCCCGAAACTTGCTGGCTTGTTCTTCGTTTTTATATAATTGACTAAATCTATCCCTTGAGAGTAATACATCCAAATGTGTTGGGGAAAACTAATTTAACGCCCCGAGGAAGGTTTCTTTTTATTCTAGTCGTCGTTCGCATTTGCAGTTAATTTATTTTAAAATTATATTTTTCTTATATGCATAACGGCATTACCTACATAGAAAATATGTATATTCTTTTGATACTCCGTGGTAGTTCAACATATAAAAAATTACAATTAAAGCAACGTATATTAATTTTTCGGTAAATTAATCGAACTATATTTCTACATCAAAGACATCATTTTGGACGAAAACAGCTTTAAATTATCGGGTGTTTGACAGAACATCGGAAGAATGAGAACCAAAAGATTTAACTTCATAAAAATTTGATACTAGGCAGTCACTTTTAATAAATTCACTCAAAAAATTCAAATTTTATTAAAAGAAAAGCAACTAAGACAATTAGCTATTAATATTTTAATGTTTATTGGAATGACATTTTCAGATATATCTAGATATTATTAATCTTAAGATATCAAACTTGAAATATTTAATCCTGTTGTAAAACGACTTAACTTGAAACGAAAACAATAAATTACTGAAAATTAAAAAATATAATAATCAATTGAAAATAATTAAAACATTCAAACAAGGTTCCACAATTATAAACCTTTTTAATTGCAGATTGTAAAATCAAAAATGTAATACTTATACAATGATTGAAATGTAATTATGAGTATTCCAATTATGGAGAAAAAATGAAACGTGGAAAAAATTTTCAATGATATTATAAATTTATTTTATTCTTTATACGATCACCGCTACTTTTAATTTGACAAATATTTAAGAAAATCTCTACTTTTATACATATGATAGTTACTTTTTTATTTTATTAGCGTAATATGAACATAATTTTCTTATGCTGAACTTCACAATAACTTTATATTTATTTTATGTACATTCCTTTTCAAATAAAAGAATTGACATGTCTGAGTCTATAATAAATTGCATCTGAATGTCTGTTGATTTTGGTCTGTCTTTCGGTAATCAAGGTAAATTTATTCTTTTCGATCCATGCAGTTGCTTATCTAAGTTCAGCATGCTCTCTTCGAGTAAAGAGTGCAAAAATATGTTCTACATGCGGATCCTTCAGGTGTTGCTGTATGTTGTTGGCGCGTTGCCAACATTCGCATAGTAACTGACGAGGCACTATGCGAAGACGTTAAAGACAATGGCTTCACCAGTAATTTTGACATTAAATATAATGCAATGAGTGATATTGATAGTGTGTTCACTTCTTGTCATACTTGTTCCCAGTCCCAGTTTAGCGCCTGAATTTTTCAAGAGAAAAATTTCATTAATAGATTGTAAGATAAATATTTACCTGCTTAAAATTAAAAGATATTTTTCGTTTAATTTGCTTATTATTTAAGAAGTTTAATAATGGTTTTTATTTTCGAAGCTTAATTAATCTAAGCCCCATAAACGAGCATATATATGCACAAACAAATGTATATATATATATATATATATCACTAAATATCTGATGAAATATATAAAATAGATCAGTTTCTTCCATATTGGATACTCATTTAGTACATGCAAAAATTGACACGATCGGGATTTAAATCAAGGAAATTATGGTTAAAGGGTTAATGTAGTTGTGTAGAGGATAATTTACATTTCTCAAAACGAAATTCACACCGGTTCACATCTCTGTCACGGCAATTCAGAAATTTGATTGATGCGTGTTTAATAAAGACTAAACCGGTATATTTATTGAATTTTTCCAGCTAGCTTTTGCTTATAAAAGGAATATGTATGCACGTCCACACATATTCATCGCCAATATTTAGTGTCATTTATAAGCAATTAATCCGTCAGTTGGAAACAACCATTAATAAATTTAGTAAAAAAAGATTTTCCCCGGCAATTAAACTTAGGCCGCTTTGATCATTTATAGATGCTAAATTTGAACACGCCTTAAATAGGACTTAACTTCAAGTAATTAAAATAAAAATTAACTGATGACTAGGATGGCTTTATTAGTTTTACGAATGCTCAGACTCCTGAATAATGCAGGCTAATGTGTGTGAAATAAAGGGCGACAGAGAGAGGGATAAATAGAAAATGTTATGAATGAATTGCCTGTCTTATTTTGCGAAAAACGCATTCCGTATTCAACCCAGTACATCATTTTTACTGGCAATAAATGTTCAAATTTTGCAGTCAAATGAATTCGTTAATTGCTAATATAGTCATTCTAAATAAATAGCATGGCTTATGTGTCATTTTCTGAAAATGCACCATTACCATTAAACGTGTTATTTAGCTCCTATTTATAGATTTGACAATTTATTTTTACAAATTTTCCTATACATTTGAAAAATCTAGGATATCGGTCGACTAAACACGCCTATATTTTCAAATGTAAATCTTCAATTACAGCAGAAGATAATTTTGTGTAATTTTAGCCATTACTGAATTCGGCCTTGAAACCGTGCACTTCGCAGTGTACTAACATAAAGAAAAAAGGTTTTTAAAAGTTATTCTTTGTATTTGACACTTAAAAAATAAGGCAGCTAAAGCCAAACTTAAAATCGTGAAATTCATGGTATTTGGTTTTGTTGGCCAAAAAGCTTTCCATCCTAAAAAAGGATAACATCAATGCCGAAAATCGCTTGCATGTTTACAAATTAAAACGGATTCAAAAATCGTGGAACATATGGAGTTTCATTTCCGACAGCGATGATAAATATTACATACTTATTTACCAAAAAACACATGGTTTCTAAACCTCAAATTAAAATAATCAGATTCACCTGTGACAGCAATAATAAAAATTGCATATTTGTTTTAAAGTAAACCCATGTTCTATAAAAATCAGGGGATATATACAGCTTCAACAGCGACGAGAATGCTAAACATGACATACTTGTTTACAATTAAACAAGGATTCTAAAACTCCTGATGATATAGGTAGCTTCAGCTGCGACAGAAGTAATAAATATCGCATTCTTGTTTACAAATATGCATATGAGCTCTAAAACTCATTGTCAGATATGAAGCCTAAACTATGAAAGAAATAATAAATATCGCAGGCTTGTATACAAATAATAACGGATTCAAAAACAGGGTAAAATATGCAGCATCACCAGTGGCAGCTATGCCAAATATCGCATGCTTATTTACAAATAAATAAATAGTTCGTAAATAGCAGAGTAACAATTACAGCGACAGCAATGCAATATATAGCATACCTATTTAAAAATAAACAAATTAGTTTTAAAACTCCGCAGTGTTAATCAAACAATGAATCGTCTAAAAAATGAACAAAACCTTGACGAAATAGTCAGTTAAAATATATATCACTTTCTATTAATCGAAATGGCGACTTGATAAATATAATAAAATTAAATTTAGACTATTAGGAATCAAAAAATCTTCTATTGCTTATGATTGTTTCAAGTTAATTGTAATTACATTGAGATCGGTTTGTGTGTTTCATATTCAGTAATACATGTGATCGAAAAAATCGTATTATTAAAATAATATTAATAATGTGCAAATTGAAAATAAGCATACTATTGCTTCCACTTGACAAAAAGATATCTTGTAATAGGGTTGTCGCTTTGCGCTATCAGTTTCGCAAAGAACCGATTGATCCCATTTCCAATTACGCATCTGCTTTGTCTTCGATCAGACAGATATATATATATATATATATATATATATATATATATATGCGTGTGTGTGTGGCGAAAGCTACAAAACAGCTAATATTCGTGACTGCATAGAAATTGTGCAGCCGAAATTTCCAGTTACGTACAATGTATGCAAGACAACTAGAGATGAGAGTCGCATATCTAATTTTGCTTTTCATATATATGTACTGCGGTTTCATCCTCGCTAGTCAGATTGCCGTCGTACTCTGATGATGATGATTATGGAAGCTGGAAACGAGTCAGTGCGTTGCGTTTGGCGGTAGTTTTGTTACGTTGTTCGACGACTGGTTAAATACAATGGGATTGTTGTTTACTTCAAGCTCGCAAACCTGATTTAAAGAATTGTTACCAACACCCGCGCAATCAATTATTGTTTAATTTTATTTCCTATCAATTTTACTTTCCTAATTCTGCTAATGTAATATGAGTATATCGCCCGTATAAAATGCACATTGAATAATATTACGAATGAAATGATCTAAAATATCTGTTTCGCCGTTATTAGGAATTTTACGAAATCAGGCGAAATGCCGCGGCTGGAATTGCACCACTGGTTCATTTAATATAGAATTGCAAACATTTCAACAGAAATTCACTAGCTCGATCCTAATCTGTAACAATACTCATTACTAGATTGTAGTAATCAGTAATGGCATCACCAGTCGAGAAGATAAATAATTTTTTAGAAAGTTGTCAAACTTTGGTTAAAATCGTTTCCAAATTAACTAAGCGCACAATATAGACATTTTACGGCTAGTTGCACGTACTGTCGTGTTTTTATTTTCCTTTCTCATCAGCAAAGCGCTACAGAAAACTGGAATGCGGACTTTAAAGGTGTGCTAAATCAGATAAACGGCTCTCACGCCAACTCCAGATTGTTTATTACGAAAAATCTGGCCTGTAATAGTTTTGGCAATCAAAAACATAATGCCATATCCGCCTTCACCATTCTCATATAAGCTAGGCAATTGATAAATCATTGATTGGGCAGACGGGGATAAAATTTATTTAAGTAAAGTTTGATAATTTGAGATAATCGCCAATTTCATTTAATTTGAACCGTCGCACAACTTTGCTGTATTGCCTTTGGTCATATTAACAAATGCGGTATAACTTCCGTGGCCTTCAGCGGAGCACGATTGCGAACTGACTAACGAGGGCGGCAGGATAGCTCAGTGGTTAGAGCATCAGATTCCGAAGCAGACGTGCCCAGGTTCGTATCCTGTCCGCGGCAAATTCTGGCCAGTACTTGATGAGTTCCCAATAAGGACGAAACCGGTCTACTGGATGAATCGCCTTTTCTACACTATACAATTCTTAGTTTATACTGACATATGTAAGTAATTAATGGGTCAGGTGTTTATATCAAGACCGCAAACTCGATTATAATAATAACGAGGATCAAGCCGGAATACATATTCAGTGTAAAGCAGATCAAATATGCGTCTATCACCCATAGTAGTCTCGCAGGCACGTGCAAAAATTTCCACTGAAATACACTGTATGCAATAAAAATAGGTGATAACTCTGCATGGCTGATAGTTATAGGGCATATGTGCTTGCGGTTCAATTCACGTTAGTCTGTTTTTCGTCGTAAATCAATAATGACAACGAAAATTCAAAAAGCACCAGTACGTACGATTGATGCTTTTTATGCTATGCAGTTCGACTAGTTAGATAAACAACATTGAAAACATTATTATCATGACGCCCGACATGTTAGGTTGTTTAATTAAGGCAATTTTAAATTTGCTCATAAACAAGTTCTGGTTAAAAGTGTACAGACTCTGAAATTAAAACTGCAATATTATTGGTTGCGGATAAAGGTTATATATATATATGCAATTATCTTTTATATGTTGCGTACCCAGTAACAATTATGTTTAAATACTTCAACTATCACATATCGAAGTCAGCTTGAACAAGATGTATACTCTCATGTACGCCTGTGTCATTTAATAACTGGCAACTCATCAAAGGGAGTTCTTGCAATTCAAATTAAATATAAATATGGCAAGTAATTTGGAATTTTACGACGGTGCAATTTCTTATAAGTGTATGTATTAAATAAGTAGTAAAAATGTTTCTCCTTAAGTTAATAACAATGCGAATTCAAAGCCAGCTCCATATTTAAAATATTTGTCAAATATGTTTACAGTTCCGATAGCTCGATTTGAAGTAAAAGGCTTAATTGAAATCCTATTCAGTTTAACTCTGATCCTGGATGCCTGATATTCCAGTCCTTTTATATATTGGCCTCTATCATTAGCAGATATTACATGTTCATGTTAATCATGACATCAGTCAGTAAAAATTATAATAATTATAAATTATTATTTGAGGAAAACGAATATTGTGACAGTTATATATTAATTGTCAGGTACCTTCCAATAAGTTAAATCAAATCGGATGTGGAGAGAATACAGTTTTTATGCTAAATTTAGCATGTATTCTTGTCCTGTTTGAGCCAGTTTGTTACTAGGTACGCCATGTCGAATTAAAAATTAAATATATGTTTATACGTATATATATATATATATATATATATATATATATATATATATATATATATATATATATATATATATATATATATATATTGAGGCCTCCGCGTCGCCTCTAAATGGTAAGTTTAGGAAAACCTGCTTGAAGGTATCCTCTCTAGTGTGAATCTGCCGTGGTCTGATGTTGACATCAATGAATCGCTCTGGGTAGTTGTTCATTAGCAAAATTTTCCTGAGGTAGCCCAGTTCTTCCTCAATCTTGTGTTCAGAGCAGATCTTCCTGATTCTGTTTGCTAGGTTGTTTACTAAGTTTCTTTTGTGGGATTTTGGCACACTGCTGTTGTAGTGAATGTATTGTCCGGTGAAAGTGGATTTTCTATATATGGCCAGTGTCAAATCCCCGTTTCCTTCTCTAGTGAGATTAATGTCAAGGAAGGGAAAATTGTCTTCTTTCTCAACATCGAGAATGAATTTGGTGTCTGCATCGGCTCAATTTGCTTTTTTGAGAATTTCGGAAGTGTCGGCTGCTTCTGATATATATATATATATATATATATATATATATATATATATCCTCAAATATCTAATAATGAACATATTTTTATACCTAGGCTGATCGACCAGACGGTCAAATACACGAATGAGAAAACATTGTAACGTAAACGCCTGTTTTAAATCAAATGATGAATACACGTTTGCTATTGCGCAACACATCATCGAAACATCGCAGGTATGTTCTCCAGACGTAGCATTGAAAGTAATTACTAAATGCAAAAACAAAAGCGAGCTAGCAATATACTAAGCCTTATGAATAAATAAATTGCAGCCGGATTTATGCAAACAGAAGAAGCATGTTCAGGCATTGAGCTTGAACTGGATGTGACGCACACAATTGATTGGTTTCCGTTTTTCACATTCTCTCTATGTTTACATATTTCTATCTTGTTTTTGTTTTGATTTCCAATTTATATATAAAGATATGTTCATTAGTAGATATTTGAGGAGATTATGCGAAAGAAATGTTTCTTCTATCTGATATATATATATATATATATATATATATAAAGAAGCTTTCTGTAAAAGTTAAATATATTAATATTTTATTTAATATTGAATTATGTAATGATTATCATGAAATATAATAATTCATATCGATCTGCGCCCAAGTATATGGCTCAGTCAGATTAACAGGTTTATAGAATGATTGCAAATTTGAATTTCTGTCTAAACCATGGTTTTTGGACCATTTGAATATATGTTGGACAAGTTTTATATACAGATTTGTCTTTAAAGGCGCATTATTGGGACTTTATGTGAATTTAAATCTACTTCTAATTTAATACACATACGTCTAGGAAACTGTACTGACCAACTGTTGCCATTTATGGTGAAAATATGTAATAGGTTTGCAGCTTAGTGCAAACTCTTTTAAATGAATCACAAATAATAGCTAAACGCATACGTAAATGAAGTTATAAATTTTCAATTTGATTTTGTGTAACCTTTTGATCTGATTTGAACTTGATAGATACTAAGCATGGTATATAAAAAAATATACCATTTCAGTTCATAAATGGCATTTTCTAAATACAATTTATTTTGTGCTGTAATAATATATGTATAATCCTATTCTGTCACTCTATTATATATACAAGTTTAATGACTGTATATGATTATATATATATATATATATATATATATATATATATATATATATATATATATCCGTTGTTACTTTAACACAACTATATTGTTTGCAGTGCCGTTCAGTGGTTTGAGCAACAATTTGCGGTGCAGACATGCCTAGTTTCGAGCTCTGTCCACGGAAAACTCTGAACAGAACGGATGACTACTTATTATGGACGAAACAGATTTACGGGATGATATCCTTTTTCTACAATATATTACGTCTTGTTAGTACTGATAAATGAATGCACATAATGGGACAGGTGTTTATATATATATATATATATATATATATATATATATATATATATATGTAGATTGCAGCCTTGATTTACATTATTCAATAAGATAATTTGCTTTCTGTTCATTAGATTATCTGTATTTTTTGTTTTCACTTTTGTTGCCAAAGTCACATTTGTTAAAATCTGCACGATTGGACTACAGTGCCTGCTTCTATTTCTTTTCGGACTATCAAATATAAACTTTTTCGATGAACTTTTTGAATAATCAGGGAGAGGACTTGCCATTTGATATATAGTGCTTCATGAATGTTTAAGAATTGCTACGACATTGATTTTTTAATGAAAGAGCAATTAGTCAAGTTCACATAATATTATCAGTTGTTGCTTATTTAGCAGATGTGGCTTCACCTGTCAGGAACAACTCCAATGTATTAATAAAATATATATTGTGTCGGTATACATTAAACAATGCAAAGGGTAACAAATGAAGGAAGACTACTAGATTGGTTTCGTTCATATTAGCAACGCTAGTATTTTAAAATGTAAAAATAGAGTTGTGTTTCTGTGTATGTGTGTGGGAGTGTGAAGCGCTTATGCTTGTAAATTTTAAAATTATGGAAGACTAGAATACAGGAAATATTTTTTATAAAATAATTCTGTTATATCTACGCTGAAAGCAACAATAAAAGTTTGCCTTATGGCAAATCTTATTTGTTTCATTATTAGATTTAAAATTCTTCATCAAATGAATTTCAATTTCAAACATTATGAGGACTCTAATTTAATTTGCTAATAAATGGAAAGTAGACGGATTTCGTGTTTCATATTTTGGTAAGCACATTTTCTTAAGAGATCCGGTTATGAAATGGTTTAATAAAGGAAAAGTTATTTTTGAATATCCTTTGCTTTAATTTGTTCACTTATATCAATTTATGGTAGGTTTAGTAGACTTTTAATAAGTTATACAAATTATTCACGACCTGCAGAAATATCAACTTTCAAAACAAACTCAAAAGATAATAGTTGTAGACACTGTTAAAAGAAACTTTTCTAATCTATTTCAGAAGAGTAACTGCTGTTTTCTCTATTAGATAAAATTTTCGATTTATCAATTTAACCACGACATCCAAATACTCGATTTAATAACGTTTTATGAAATTTAAATGGATTTGTCAACGGTTTTGTTTAAACAGCATCGCAAGATTTCATCTGCCACAAGCAAACTCGTTCCTCTAGTTTGCCTTCTAACTTGGTGCTTCAGCTTATTTAACTAACTACTTCAAACTTCTGCTATTCGATCGAAAACATTTGCTAACATGTCATTCGTAAATAAGCGAAATTAAAAAGGCACCTTAAAAGCTCCATAAGAAAATTGAAATAAAAATTTAAATCAAGATTTTGAGATTAAGGAAAACACCAATGCCTTTATACATATTTGTCTGTACAAACTAAGATTTGTATCAGGTGGCGAATGAAATTCATCCAGTAGACCAGTTTCATCCTCATTGGGAGCTCGTCAAGTATTTTTGACAATTTTTTACGTAAACAGGGCCCGAAACAGGGCATAGTTAACCGAATTCTGGGAGTATATCCATCGCACGACCCTGCCACAACCTTCACACAACTTTTAGTCATAAACTTAGGTATTAAGGTTATCCTTTTTTCCCAAGGCTTCAATATTGCTCATACTAACCACTGGGAATGAGGTGCGTTTCAATCTTCTTTGACTGGCCAAGATTGGATTGCACCTCATTTCCAGTGGAGCCAGTCAACGAAGATTAGCCAGTAGTTAGTATGAACGATGTTGAAGCCTTCGGAAGAAAGGGACGAATACGCATCCAGCCTGATCGAAGACAAAACAGATGCGTACTTGGAAATGGGGATCAATTGGATCTTTGCGAAACTGATAGTGCAAAGCGACAACCTGCGTACGCGAATCGCGGCCTTGCAACATTTGAATCGAGCAAGCCGCAAAATTTCAAAGGATATAAGGAAGATATTTGCTTCGAAAGCATGACACTTATTCACTATTCAACCAAAGACGAGCATTGCATGCAATTGTTGAAATTATACACAGGTAATTGCTTTTTCAGTTAGTCCTTTATCCTGGTAAAGCTGATAGGACACTGGAAATGAGATACGATCGAATTTTCATTGATTAGATCGTACCTCATTTCCAGTGCTTAGTATGAACAATGTTGTACCCTTCAGAAGAAAGGGACGAATCCGCACCCAATCAAAACAAAGCCATAATCAATGCGTACTTGTAAAGGCAGATCAATTGGGATCTTTGCAAAGTTAGAACCCGCGAACGTAAATCACGGAGAGGCAACGTATTTAGATCAATGTCTGCTCAGGTCTGGCTAGCTGGATCTTTAGACTAAAATAGATGCCAAAACGCAAGGATTGACGAAAACAGAAGTTAATAAATAATTTAAAAAGCGGTGTAGTTTTTGGCAAGTTGGCGCGTTGGAGATTTTCATATTCCTAAGAAAATGTGCCCCAGTTCGCGGCAAAATGTTTTATTTATACTAGAAATTACAAATAATAGGATTGGTGTTTTTCTCAAACAAGCAATCTTTGTTTAAATAATTGTTATCACAACTCCCGCCATCATAGACTTTTCCAATCAAAGTAATTGTTGCGAATTCTTTATAGTTTTAATTGTTCTTGGTAATAATATTCCAGGATAGCAATTGTAATAGATTCACTACAGCTATATTCGAAATGGACTACTTGTACAAATTGATCATGACACTTTTAACAAAAGCAAATAAATCTACTTTGAAAGTTTTATAAATTTAGGCGTTAATTACGCCTAATATTATATTTCTCAATTGCTCAATTAATAAATGAATGAAATATAGAAATTCAAACATTTATCATTTATTAATGACAATCGTATAAATATAGCTGTGCTACACATGGAATTTTTCTTATATTACTTTTCTATTCAAAATATTGTTACTTTGTGTATGCGATTTTCCATCTTATTAACACAGTAAGTTATCACTTCGGTAGAAAACTGTCAATACTTAGCGAATTTAACTTTGGTTGCGTTACGGAATTTGGTGTCGATACTTGCCTATCTTTGTTTGTACAATCATAACGCGAATGTCTTCGTAAATCTTAATATAATTTCTATCCAAAAATGCATGACAAATAATAATAAATCCATTTTATTAAAATATTTTTTAGCATTTAATAATATTTATTTCAATTCATAGGAAGTGCTATTTGTTTATTTGTCTCTAATTAACTTACTATGGTTAATTCAATGGTATTTTCTTAAAATTAATTAAACATATATCACTTTATGTTGTTAACTAAACATTGCATGAGGCAGCAAACACAGTTTATCTAAAAGACCATAGGTCTGACCTTATTGCACAAACCTCATTATAATCTACATTTGTTCATATATATGAATATATATATATATATATATATATATATATATATATATATATATATATATATATATATATATATATATATATATATATATATATATATATATATATATATAAATAAATTAACTTTACTGCGCGGCAGCAGAAATGCATTATATGAATGAATGATTCCAAATAATATATGCCAGCATTTAAAACACTTTCGGTGCAATTCTAATTAGCCTTTGACACGTTTTTAACAAGGACGAAACAGGTTTACTTAATGAACCACCCTTGTAACTTATGCAATGTTAATTTTTCATCGATGACATATATTTATTCAAAATACTGCCGTAAAGTTTCAAGCCAATATCACTTCATCATATGCGATGTTATCCGTTACATAGTGACTGATCGGGAGTGGCTTTCTAGTACTTCAGCTTAAAGGTAATGCGAAATGAGCTCCTGATGATGGAAAGGCTATCCAGAACATAAGCTGGTGTGCGAATGAAAATTGCGTCTGGTATGCAGCAGGGATGGTGCAGGGCTATATGAAATGTTTCTCGATTTGAGCCCCAGTCGCGGCGAAATATTGGACGAGATCTCAAAAATGACGAAACTGGTCTATTTGATGAAGTTCAGTGATTAGCTTAAACTAAAAACCTATTTTAAATAAAAATCCAGTCATAACACGTCATATCAATATTACTTCTAAAGGTTTCATGTTGTCTATCCTATAATGGTAGATTTTGGGTGGTTGGTTATAAGTGTAGGCTGCGAAAGATACCGAATAGGCTGTACCTGATGGAAGGCCTAACTAAAACATTAGTGCGTATTTGACTAAAAATTGCATTTTGTGTACGTCAATGTTAGAGCAGATGAGTTTAAGTCTCAAAAGCAAATGTGCTTTTTTCGACACACTGTCACGAGAATTCTCGCAAGTACTTGACCAGCTCCCAATAATCACAAAACTGGTCTTTTTATTAATATATATTCATACCTTATGCCATGTTTAGGTTATACATACAAAATTTATATAATGAAATTTTGTCTACTGAACTTCAATTAAATTCACTTCCTCAGCAGACATGGTGTTAAATCGATAATGAGAGACAAGGGCTTGATAGTTTAAACTTCATGGAAAAGGTAATGTGGAATAGGCAACAACTAAAGGATAAGCTAATCAAAATATGTGTTAGTGTATAATTTGAAATAGTGTGTGGCATCTGCCCGGGATGGCGAAATGACGGAGTGAAAAACACCAAGAAAATGTGGCGCGGTGGAAGTCCATGACGCGGAAATTCTGGCGATCGCTTGACATGCCCTAAATAAGAAAGAAACCGATCAACTTGAGTAATTTTCTTTGTACTTTAACGCAGTGTTATGTCTCATCTGATAACGCGAACAATAGCAAAATCCTGCCATAAAACAATTATTCAATACCACTTCTCAGAGTGGCATTGTTTCTTTTCTATATTCAAGATCGGAGGGTAATTATATAAAACATTCGGTCGAAAGTAAAATGAAATAAGCAACAACTGAAGTAAAGGCCATCCAAGTGGTTAGGTGATAAAACCTGAAAACTGCGTTAGGTGCGAGTCAGGGGTGACTGAGTGGAAAACTGCAAGAGTAAAAAGCAATTATACACCGGTTTGCGCTGCGTTGGCGGAAATTCTGGCTAGTAATAACGAGTTCCTATTAGGGACGAAACCGGTTTACTTTATTTAATGGAACGGCTAACTTGGCGAGATTTAGTTTATATTGACTATTATATATATATATATATATATATATATATATATATATGTGTTTGTGTGTGTGTGTTCATATACATAAATATGGAATTTTATGTTGAAAGTTTTATTCATAAAAATCGTCCTGAAGTAAAGTGGATCAAAGACATTAGTTGGTATTAAAAGGGAAATTGCAC
Organism: Eudiplozoon nipponicum; assembly: GCA_029291075.1. Classification (NCBI taxonomy): domain Eukaryota; kingdom Metazoa; phylum Platyhelminthes; class Monogenea; order Mazocraeidea; family Diplozoidae; genus Eudiplozoon; species Eudiplozoon nipponicum. The sequence goes on from JAQBSW010000509.1 coordinate 20,988, forward strand.
GTACTATTCTGATTCAGGGACGATGAATATGAGTTTAACGAACCTGAACAAACTTCTTTCACTTCAAATCCAGGCCCTGCTAAAGTTACTAAACGACAACGAAACCGGTCAAGTAGATGAATTGTATTTGCTATATCTGGCAATGTTTAAATAATAATAATAATGATAATAATAATATATACATATAGGTATTATTAAATGAATAAGTCTTTTAAAAGGTTTCTTTATTGTTTAAAAGTGGCCCAAAAAATTGTAAAGTTGAAATTTTATCTGTTTGTTTTATCTATTTCTTGTTTCATTTATCAAGGTATTATGATTCATGGTTTCAATCTTACTGCAAATTTCTTCTCTTTCTACTTTAAAAAAAAATTTCTGTTATGTATATATCTTCTGTCACGTGCTCGACTTTTATATCAATTATAATGCGTTCATATATTGATATTTAAACGGATTTACTTTCCTCTGTTCTGTTAATGAAGTATAGTTTTATATAAAAAAATGTTCTGCATAACCAGTAATTAAGCAGATTTAAAACAATATTATCGGCTATTAGCAATTTGCATAATTTTTTGACAGTACTCCTTTTCGAAAACACCATGCAAGCCATATGAATAATTACGCTCGTCAAAATTGTGTAAAGGAGAATAATGTGAGTTTTATTCATTTAGAAAGTATATAATTACAATAATAATGGGCAAACATAATATATAACAGATAACGCGCACTGGTTTAAAAAATACGAACATATTAAATTGTAGGTGAATGATTAAAAATGAATAAGCATACTATAAATTTATCGTACATAATGTGGGATCCAAACAAATATTTTTTCGTTCGACAATTCTTGAGGCGAAATATAAAAAGAGCTTTTCTATACGCTATTCACTTAATAAACGGTAATCAGCCTGATTCAAATTACGTACCGTACAAAAGATATAACCCGTTTGCTGTGGTTACAAATTTCATTTCCATAAATAAGGTCTTGGGTTATATTCAAATTTGATATTTACACAAAAATGAAAACGCGTCATGTCTATTTGCATTGCATTTTATAGTGCATCTAAACGAAAATTTGGCTACCATTTAAATTTATTATCATCTCCTGACTTTATGATAATGTGTGGTTCGAGCCAATTGGCACATTTAATTTGATTGTATATAATTTAATTTATCTTAAGCGTAAAAAATGTCATTTAAATCATTATTAAAAATATTTAACTTATGGATTAAAGCGTAATTGTTCATGTTTTGTTAATTGAATTAATAAGTAAAGTTAAAATTCGTTTTTAATTTTATTGACCAGTTGAATTTGCAGCTTGGTCCTTTTCTAAATATGACAAAAATAATAAACAGTAAAAGTTCAACATTCATGTTTGTATAATTTTAGTTTTTGTTCATTTTTATGGAAGGTACGACAAAATTCTGCAAATCTCTTTAGAAGAACAATCTAAATCACGCATCAATAAATCTTTCTTATTATCTTAATAATAAATTACGTCTAAAATTCAGCAGTAAAATTTAAATGTTCAGTATATTACTAGTGGGTAAAAAAATATGAGCTGTCTTCAAATACAATGAACATTTATACCTAGATGTTAATTTAAAACACACGTTTTATATTCTACAGAAGCGCTTTGATCCATTAGATTAACTGATTTACTGACGAAATAAAAGTCAAGAATAAATAATTTTCAGATAGTAAAAACGTCCCACATTAAAAAAACTCAGAGATAATGATATTGTAGCAGATTCAAATGAGAAACACCATTGAAAATGTTTTGATTTGAAAAAAATGCAAAAACCCGTTTTAATATATTAATTTAAGCTAGGTATGTATTTGTGCTCATCTATTTAGAGACGTTGGTAATAAATAGGCATTATCCAGAACTGTACAAAAAATTTGTTCACTTCGAATAACAAGCTGCTTTCAACACCCAATGAAAAGCTGTTTGATTACGTCTTTTATCTTCGAGGTTTCGGATCATATATATATTTTCCATGTTCCTTTTATTTGAAAGGTATGTTTTCTTTTTATCTAGTAAATCAGTTGACATGATCGTGTGAAAGCGATATTATGGCAAATTGAACGTGTTTTCAAAATTCATACCTGTGAATAAATGTATTCTTTTGTAATTGAAGAGTAACTTCCCTATAAGCACTATACTTAAATATAATCAAAGCTACTAATGAATTCCAAATTTATAAGGAAAATTCACATAAACACATTTAGATCAGAATTTATTTTTCCCAACTTTTTAAAAAGTTAAAATAAATTATATATTTTGTTGTTCTGGAAACTATCGAAACCGTAATTCTCTTTTTTTTATTTGAGGTTCAAATTGCATTAACTCTAAAATATATTGTTTTGTTATGTATTCTTTACAATAATAAAATATAAAAGTATCATTACCCCTTTAATAATTATCAGCTCGCTCCAATCAAACTGTTTAAAGCTATCTAAAGTTAACGCAACATTGGATGGTCTTCAGTTATTCTACAGTAGAATGAGCTTCAAATTGAGAAAAATCCCAGATGTTTATTTTTCAACCTTTTCATTTAGACTTTGCTATTCATGTAAATTTTTTATGGGCACGCATTTGAATACATGAAGTTCATTTACGAGCAACATTTTATTGACTGTACCTATTTTAAATGTGGTTTGTAATTATTGTCGTCTTCACAGTATTGATTTAACTGAAGAACATACAAATGAAACATTTTATTCTTGAACAATATTAATTGAAGTGAAAAACATTCAATTATTTTAAGTATTTTGTATTCACTTAAATAAATACATACAACAAATCTTTACTCTTGTTAATATAAACAATATAATCGGCACTTTTTTGCATTAGCATCATGTAAAAATAATTTTTATATTAACTTATATTTTAGTTTTCATTGATATAACACCATCTTAATATATAAAAGAAGATAGCATCCACGAAACCAACAATAAAATTAATTTAAAAAGTTATATTCTCATCCGAATATTTTTAACAATCGATTATTTAAAAGAGGCAAAATCTAAGAGGAATAAAACACAAGATTTTTATTTTTAAAAGCGCTTTTTACGATGTGCTCTTGTTCAATGCCTGAAACTTGTCTCATATCATCTTTGGAAAGCAAACGTTCCAGCTTTTTAGTGGGAGCACTGAATCTGTTTTTAACTACGTTGAGTATACCCCCATGTTGCTTACAGAAAACGAATCATTGTACGGTGGGTCAATTTGAATCCAAATAGAAATTATTTGAAACTTAAAACGAAAAACTTTAGTACTTTAATTGTTCTAATAAATATTTTCGAAACAACAATGTTAACTTATACTTATTTTAAATAAATATTTCAAACTGAATACGAAAACGTAGCAGGTCAATTGCATCGTTCCAGTTTTCCCAATATGGCAGGATAATGTAATGAATCGTGATCTTTATTGCAATTAACCGCTCAAATACTGTTCCTTACACGTTAAACAAATATCCCATTATCAAAAAAAGTTCGCTTTTCAAATAGTTACATTTATTTTCCTGATACTATGCTCAATTCATCGATTGTGTTTCTTGACCCTATGGATGACCTTTAAATAACTTTGCTTTCCCCTATAAATAGGCCTCGGTTGATTTATTTGTCAAATACACTTTCTGTACTTTAAACTATTACAATTAACCATTTGTTTTAAAAATTCCCTTTAATTTGTATGCATAATACAAATTAAAAGTATGGTTTTTAGGCAGATGCGCCTCAAATAGATTAAATATTAATGCTACTGAGACTCAATATCTATGACATAAAATATAAAACACGGCTAAAAGTTAAAAATAATAACGTTTCTTGTTGTATAATATATTCTAAATTAATAAATTATCGAAATTATGCTTATCTAATAGCAATGCGATTTAGAAGAAAATAAACTGATAGGTATTTGCACAAGAAGTGACTAAGTTCGGTAAAATAGAATGTGAAAATTAAAGTAATGAATTTACAGAAAAGTTAAATATTTATTATGCAAAACAGTGCCAAACTAAGTAAAAATAAATTATTTAAGTTAGGAGATGAATTAAAATATTGACACAGAAATGCAAACAACTGAGAACGCTATGATCTTTATTTCTTAAATTAAATTAATAATTTTATGCAGCTAAAATTCTAAAACGTTCCCAAAGGTGTAGTACACTGTAAATATAGAAAACATAAATAATTTCAAGAAATAAAAATAAATAAACATGCTATTTATTATGATAGATAGTTGCATTTGCAAAATTAGCAAACCATCCGAGTTATTGTAAAGTGTTTAACAATAATTGATTGCGCGGGTGGTGAGTAACAATGCTTTAAATTAGTTTGGAGCTTGAGTAAACACCAACCCCATTGGAGAGAACCAGTCATCGAACAACATAGTGCGTTGCGGCTGGCGGTAGTTTTGTTATGTTGTTCGATGACTGGTTATATACAATGGGGTTGGTGTTTACTTCCAAGCTCGCAAACTTGATTTAAAGTATTGTAAAGTGTGTTTTAATATATTGAAAAATATTTTATCATTTATTACAATTGTAATTTTAATATGCTTGTGAAAATTAGCTGTCACCATAAGGACAATTTTGAGCAAAATGTTATATTGACAATGTGTAACACATTTATTTAATGCGCTTCATATACTTTACAAATTCATTTTGATCATCAAAGCTATAAAAAAACTAATAGTTAAGCATTATTTAATTTTTCAAAGATCTAACTACTTAAATCAGATAGAATTATTTTTATCTGCCTTACCATTTTTAGTATGAAGTCATTTTACTATGGTGACGCTAAATTAATGCAATAAAAGAAAGATAATACTGCTGCATAAAAGCTCTGTTTTAGATTTTCTTGCTCGTTTTGCATAATAATTGTACGCACAATATGGCACAGATCTTTTACATAAGTGTAGATGTCATCAGGTATTAGGCAATCCCTAATCACAATATTTGAGGCCAGCATGGCTTAACTAGCAGAGCAATAGTCAGACAAAGGATTGCGAACAATGCCACAATGTGATCACAACTAATTTTGCCAAGTAAAATCGGTACTGTTTGTAACGTAACTAATCCTTTTAAGGCACACGTTGGCGTCTTAACCTCACACGATTGTGAATTATCCTCGTTGCAAATTTTAGGAAATTGTAAAGCCTGAATACAATGCAGACAGTATGTGTTTTAGCTAAACAAATCCATTCAGACAGCACGTTTAACCATTATTATTCGTAGTATGTCACTGAAAACGTTCAATAAGCCTAGGTCATCATAAATATTTAAAAGGGGTTCATTCAGAAGCCAAAACGGCATTTTGAGAAGAAGCGTTTTCTCAATTAAGAAAATCAGCAAAGATTAATTTTTCTAACAGATATTTTCACGAAATACAGTAAGAATTGGGAACTCCTGTAAAGTAGTTCGTTTGCATATATACTCCAATAAGTTTATAAATATATATTTCACGAGTAAAATAATTGTTAAAAATTTCAAATTTAAATGAGTCTCAATTTTAATTATTTTTAATTTTAATGAAAATGATATTGGCCCGTATACCATAACCCTAGATTGTGCTAGATCGGACTATTTATCCCTTAGAGACTGATTGTCAAATAGAACTAAAATGTATGCTATTGTGTTTTTGGTTTTTCCGCACCTAGTAACAAATTAGTTTAAATATGACCAGGAGGATTAATCAAAGACAGCGGGAACGGAAAGTATAATCTGCACTTTGTTTCGGGCTTACTCGCGACTCATCAGTAGGAGCCGGTATTAGCCTTATACTCACTATATATTTTGCTGAGGAATGTGAGGAATATAGGACGGTACAATTCCTATACATATGTGTAAACTGGTAAGTAGAAGCTAACTTAATATAAAGTCTTAATCAATGCGACTTCAAAACCAACCGCTATATATAATATATACCAGGCAAAGGGTACCAACATTATGGCTATTTTGTCAGTATCCGATACCAAGGTTATGGTACCGATAAGTTATATTTTACTAACACTATGGTTGCCGAGTCGGTATATGTTACCAATAATATGGACTTCAATGTATGCTAAAGTTTGCCAAAATTGGCAATTACAACTATTTCTGAATATCTTTTACTCCAGCAAAAGCATACACTATGCCATTTATCGATATCATTTATCACATTTCGTTGTAATCATGACACCATTCCATTAAATATATAACAGTTAGATACTGCTAGTGGCGAAGAACTAATATATATGCAATTCTATATTAGGTGTTACGCACCGAGTAAAAATTTACTTCAAATATGACCAGAAGTTTACTTCACGATTGCAGGTTTACACATTCATATTGGAGATTGTCCCACATACCTCCCCCAAGTATTTAGTGAGTATAGAGCATAACTCCAGCTCCTACTGATGAGTCGCCAGTAAGCACGAAACGAATGTGCACATGAGATTATACGTTCCGTTCATGCTGTCTTTAATATATTCTGCTGGCCTATTTATCTGTTAAATATATCGTCTTTTATCTAGCAAGTATTGATTATCGAGTAATAAACCAATTCAAATAGGACCACAAATATATGTCAAGTCAGAAAAACGGAAGGGTTATTTATATGTACACATGCATATCGTACTTCGTAAAACATGTCTGATTAATATATGCATATAGGGTAGATCTCTAAACCCAAGAATATATAAATATAATATGTTTATTTGAACAGAGTCAAGATTTTCACGACAACTTCCTAGTTCATATTGAACGAGGCCAGAGTACGTAGTTTTGTAGGAAAAGTACATATTCGAAATGATTGCTATATGTTATTATGATAATCTTCGTCCTTGCTCTAAATTACGGTGCTCGATTCCCTCTACAGGTTTGGCACACATTAAATATAATGAGTTTTAACATTTCTAAAGACCGTAAAACGTTGACACTTCCACCGCTTGAATGTACATACAAAATTCCCACGTTACTTGACCAAATATATTGAAGTTTTCGTGCTTAGTGTCGCATGAGTCGCCAGTCAGCACGAATCGCATGAGCACCTGAGATTAAGAATTTCTTTTAATTATGAATTCTTCATGTCAAAGTGGCTATTTTAAATCCAATTAATACTGAATAATCACTATCCAATACATATATGCATTTATGCCAGTTTTCCATATAAACAAATATGTAAGATGATACTTGGTATTAGTGAGAGTTATGGCAATACAGTAGTTTATTATGATTAGCGGAAACGTAAATGAATGCTTAATTACGGTTGTGGGTTTTCCCAATGTAAATAATAAACAAAAAAATTGGAGAATTAGAAGAAATTTCTTCGTCTCAGAAAGGTTTACTTTTATGATACCACATGATCAAATACGTCTTAGGTGAATTTTTATTGAGCGTGACATAATACCACATTAACTTAATTTTAAAATATTTTCCCGAAATGCGACCAGCCTAATTAAATATAAAGGAATAGCACTAAAATTGATAGTTTAACTTATAATGAAATATAATAAATCATTCTTTGTAGTGCTAAACATTTTCTTCCAAGTATTTTTCTTTTAATTTGAGCAAACGTTATGCTATGCAGAACTAAATAATGAATTTTTGAATTTTAAATACTTTGCATTTCGTTATGCCTTTAATTATATATATGCCCCGGTTAGGCGAAATAAAATCATGTTATTTGTAATTTGGATAAAATCAATATATCAAAGACTGCTTTTTGTGTGCATTCCAAATATTAAATTTAGAATAGAATAAATTAAACAATATCTGTTTACGCAGATGGTTAACAAATTCCTTAACTCTGTAAATAGTATAGGTGATTATTTTATGTCCGAAAAATTAATTTAAACAATGTTATCACAACTTGCGAAATCAATATCGACGAATATTTCAACATATATGGATAGAGAGAAAACTGATTAGCATTACGATTACAACTGCTTAGAAACGACGTGGGCAAATTTAAAGGCATGTACAATACATTGAAGACTACCAAGTTTGAGAGTCGCACTTTGAATTTTTCATAAACAGTAAATGTATGGCGAATCTCTTGTTCTTCGGTCAGTTTTCTGTCGTTCTTCCTATGATGATCGTGTTAGGTCGAAGGCCATCGGTACGAGGAACTCAAGGTAGTTTAGCAACGTTGTGCATTATGTTGAAAAAAGTTTGGAAAATTCCTTTTTGACAATAGCGAAATTTTGTTCTATTTTATTAAAAAGACTTAGCATAACAACTTTTAAAAAAGAAGGCATATTTTTAACGTAGTGCTGAGAGTAAAAAATTAAAAATTACGCGGGTCGTGATAGCAATTGGTTAAATTAAGTCGGGGAATTCGAAATAAATTCACATCTCATTATTTTCATATGTCGCATTACATACAAACTATCGTTCGTTAAACATACTGAGGCGTTTTAACGCTCGATATACATCACTAAAGCAAAGTAGCAAAGTGACCAATAACGTTAATTACGTGATTTAAATAAAGTATTTCCAATTTTGAAAATTCGGCTCATTTACACTGATGTAGATCATTCAGTTTTCTATATCATCTGCTCAATTTCAACGCTCTGACATACCTAGCTTCTATGCATTTTTCGCGGTATTCATATATTACTCAATTAGGAAATAATTGATTGCACGGATGGTGACAAAATTTATTAAATTCAAGTTTCCTCATGATATTGATGATATTTCAAGGTCACGAGAGATATATTATCTTTACAACAGCTATGGCTCAGAAAGTTGCCAAATAACATTTCGATCTTGTAGAATTTTTGTGTGGCTAATACGGGTTTTTAGATTATAATATATGCAGTATTCTTTATCCTCATAACTCACTTTTCCCTCATAGTTGGATGAAGAAAACAGAAGTTAAAAATATACTTATCAGTATTACCGTAGGTAGATTTTCCATGTTGGTCAACATATTATCAGAATATTATTGGTGCTTATTTTCTGACAGCAAACTTTACTTACAACAATCCTGTTTTAATAAGTTTTAAATGAAAAAAATTCTCAAATAAAACTATATTTGTGGTAGGTTGTTAGATTTACGCATAGGACTCCATCTTTGCACCTTGTTTAACCGTATGGAGGGTAACGGCGATTGTCTAGTCTCTTTACGTCGATCTAATAAATCTATGTTCCCTTGCGCTGCAGAGACTACAATGAAAAGGTTTTAATTATCACAGATAAAACAACAATAAATTATAGTAGGCCAAAAAGCGTGCGCATTTTCTTCAATAGCTGGTTTATGGGGTTTGGGATTAACGAAAATGCAGTTTCGTAGGCTTTCTTCTCAAGCTACTACTCTACCGTAACTTTTTTCGTAGCTTAATCACGGTTTCTTCGTCAGATTCATGTGTTTGACGGCACCTACTAACTTAACCAAAAATCTAAAATATCTACCCTGCTGGCTACCAAATCGTTGACATTTTTAGTCCTAACGGTGGCCAGTTGTTAGTTCCAACTACGTTGTGTGCCTTCGGTGTGCCGCGCACACTGGCTGCGCATTTGTTGTATGGTTTTGGTTGTCTGAGACGACGCTTGTGGTTATCGATAATCCGCATTGCTGGTTCTTTGTTGAATTGCTTCACACACATTATTCATCACATGACATATTGAATCCTCGATTATTTCTAAACGGTACTTATTTTTGGCGTGGTCGGAATTTCTGTTATTAACCGCACTGCACATTCTAATAATATAATCATTAATAAACATAAGAAAAATACTTGAACTATTGTCTGGATCCACCGGTCTAACTTCGTTGCTGTAACTCAATTCTTTAATCCTTCTATATGCTCCATCTTTATTAATTTAAAACGATTGCGACTCACGTTAAAATGCACTTAATGAACATGTGGTTTAGCTTTAAGTAGGGAGCGCAACTTAACCTTTTTGCAAATTTTGTGATCTAACATCTTTATAAAGACTGTGGATTTCCTGGAGGAACAGGTGTTCAGAAATTGTTGTAATTATCAATTTCGGTGAACTTTAGCATAAATTGATATCCATCAGGTTGGTATCATGTACCGACTCGGAAATCACAGTGTTAGTACCATGTACCTTTACGGTACAATAATTTTGGTATCGGTTACTAGCACAATAGCCATAGTGTTAGTATCCTTTACAGACTCGGTATATATATTATATAGTGTGAGATAGCGTTGAAGTCGCATTGTCGTAGACTTTATATGATGTTAGCTTCACTATTGCAGGTTTACACATTCGTCTAGGAGATTGTATCGTCCTATTATCCCACATTCTTCACTCAAAGTATATAGTGGTTAAAGGGCGTAATTCCAGGCTCCTATTGATGAGTCGCCAGTAAGCACGAAACGAATGTGCATGAGTTTATACTTTCCGTTCATGCTGCCTTTGGTTTATCCTTTGGTCACAACTCAACTAATTTGCAACTAGGTTCGCAACACCTAAAACATACTTGCATACATATTAGTTCTTCGCAACAAACAGTATTTCACTGTCTAGTGAGATGTTTGTTGATATTTCTATCGTATGATTCTTCCTGCTTGGCATAATTCAGAGTTTCGGTGCAAGCCACGAGAATTAGTTTTGTTTATCTGATGGGGTAAAATACGTATAGTGGAAAATGGACGCGTAAGGGTTCTTTAGAAATGGATTGGAGGCTTGCTCATCATCTAATAAATCTTTTTTATCTTCTTATTTTCTCTGAATATGGCATTTATTACCTGACGAGTAGCAGCACTCTTGAACGTTTCAAAATCACATGTACCGCAGATAATAATACGAGCTTCCGACGCAGAGATCTAGTTGTACCTCGTGTCAAATCTTAGGTACGGATTTTCTAATGCATTCTATATTTGTCCTCTAAGCAATTATTTAGTTGCATGTGGGGTAGCTGAACGACATAGCTTATGAAATCTGCGAGGGAATTAGTCAATTTCGAGGAACTTTAATTGAAATCCGATTTTATCCGAAGCCTCGTAATATCTTAATTAAGTTTGAAATTGAGTGATTAATCTCTAGGTATGGCAAAAGCGCCCATCGGTACTCTGTGTCATGCATAAATTTTGGTCAGTCATTTTTCTATATGCTTAATTTGAATTTAGAAAAAAATGTTGTCATGAAGGATATATATATATATATAGAAAAGGCCGTTTTATTGTCGCTTCGTTAGGAATGCCATCGACAGACAGAAATAAGAAGTTAAACAAGGATTTATTTGACAATGAGTAAGTCTCCAACTTATTCACAGAAACTGTAACGCTTTTAATTCCAATTATACGAAATTGACCCTTTCGGGTAAAACATATCATTAACGCTTGGTCCAAACTTCTGCATGATGCCAAGCAATAAGAATCACACGACAAAGATAAAAGCGAACGCCTCACTTTACAGTCGCTATAACGATTTTACATCAGCAATCTTACAAAAAGATCTATTTTGCCTTCTAATTAATTCCAAACAACTTGTTGCTTAGAGGAATTTAACCTGAGTCACACCCGATTCACATTTATAAAATTGGGGTACATAGAAATACTCAAATAATTAAGTTACAACAACGAAATAGGTGAATGGAGCCAGACGAAGGCTGAATAATTTTTCTTATGCTCATTAATGATTATATTAATCGAATGAGCATTGCTTTTACTTAATGAACAGAATTTCATACCATGTTAAAAATAAATACAGGTCCGATAATATAAAGGATCCCATATGGTGTGCGATTTGAAATTTGTGCGAATCATTATAAAATGGCACAAATGATACTAATTATAATTAAATCGATAAAATCATACTTCATCTCAGAAAAGCAAAACCAGTCATCGCACGCGAAGCCAGATATTACGGCATTCCGAAGTTACTGAAAGTAGTTTTAACTAGCAACTTGTCACCATTATGACCAATGATATGAATGATTGGACTGGCCGATTACCATCAAGCAAATTCAAAGGAATTTCAGACTAAAAAGAGCTCGCATGGGAGAAAAGGCATTCGCAATAACATCATAATCCAAGCAGATGGCTTTCGAGATCTTTTTCGAAACAAAATTAATATAAGTTATAAACATCTGAAGCTAAATACCCAATAAAAATTCGTACTTGATTTTAATATAAACTAAACAATTGTTTCTGTAACCAGCGAAAGCTGTAAACAGTTAATGTTCGTGACTGCATAGAAAATGTGCAGCCGACATTTCCAGTCACGTACAATGTATGCAAGACTATTAGAGGTAAGAGTCGCATATCCAATTTTGCTTTCCATATATATGCACTGCGGTTTGATCCTCACTATTCAGTTTGCTGTCGTACTCTGATGATGATCATAAAAGGCCGAAACGCGTCAGTGCGTTGCGACTGGTGGTAGTTTTATTATGTTGTCCGATGTCTGGTTAAATACAATGGAATTGCTGTTTACTTCAAGCTCGCAAACTTGATTTAAAATATTGTTGCCGCCACACCCACACTCAATTATTGTTTAATTGATCAAATGTATTTCACTTCGGGAGTTTGTGCGTTCCTCTGCATCTGCGTAACAAGCTTCATGCTTGATTTTGATAATCTATGTATATAAGCCAATGCATCACTATTGCATTCCAATAATTGACTATAAGAATATACATATATATATATATATATATATATATATATATATATATATATATATATATATATTCTCGAGTTGAGCTCTGAAAAAATGGTCATTTAAAACTGATTTGGTATATACTCGTTTTATTATAAACTTATGTTACAATACAAAATTTATTTCTTTGTTCAAATTTAAAATAAATAAAAACGGCAGAATTAGAATTTGTTTATTAAATTTTTTAGAAGTTAATATTAGTAACCTGAGTAAATTCCGCAAAATGCAGGGTATATAGAATTTTATCAAGGCCATATTTGACCAATTTAAAATTTCCCGAATTTTCACTAGTCGAAATTTGAAATTAGTTTCATAATATAAACCCAAAAAATGTTTCAAATCTGATAAATGCGGTTCCAATTTGTTCTCTGGGTGAGACGAGAAATTAGTCGTGTATTTAGTCAAATGGCCGTTATTAGCGATGTGTATGCATGTCCTCAAAATGAGCACATCTCATCTGTTTAAAAGGCGCCATTACGTCCAAAGGTTTATGCTTCCTATTTTATATCATATGGTTCAATATTAGGAGTGAAATATAAATCATAATAAGTCACTTTCATATTTGCGAGTTAACAGCCCCTTATCTGATGTTTATGCCTTATTTTGATTTACGGTCTGATCCTCATTAATAAGTTTTCTTCGTACTTTAGTTTTTTACCGTGAAAGATCGAAACGCGTCATTGTGTTCAACTGGTAATTGTTTTGCTATGCTGCGTTAGTGGTTAAATAAAAGGGATTGGTGTTTATCTATAAATCAAAAACTTGTTTTAATCTATTATTTTGACTACCCGCACAAACAGTCATTGTATAATTTGCTACAGAGTTTTCAACTAATTGCTGATTATTGACGATATTATTGCACAAGTGTTTGTCATAACAACGATTAATCTTTAAAAAATAACATTTCTCAGAGCAGTAGTTAATTTTTATCAATTTATTCGACAGTATAAAGATGTGCAAAACTATAGTCATAATGCTGGGTATATGCATTTAATTTCAGCCTTAGACACGATCGGTGCAGTAAACCAGGATTTTTTTCCTTATTGAAATATTGTTGAGCTATATTTCGTTTTCAGGCATAAACAGATAACATATAAGAGATAAAAATTTTAGCATATTGTAAGGAAATGTTGTGATGATGAAACTGGTTGCAACTCGTTGTTTTACTGCTTTAAATCCTTAATGGAAATCGTGCATACTACCATGCCGCTTTCCTTAGTCGAGTGAAATTATTGTCTAATAATATTTTCCTTTCATGCAACATTAAAAAAAACTATTTGCAAATGTCAATTGAAGTACTCCATCGAACATAAAGTATTCAATAACACGCCACGATGCAATTAAAATATTATTTGAAGATATAAATGCATTGAATTTAGCTAATGTTGGTGATAAGAATGTTTAAAATTTTTAATAAACTGTTTGTTGATAAAATACCTTTCCTTAAACACGGGCGGACGTATATTCACTATTCAATTTAAAATACAAGATAAAGTTTCAATGTTTTTTTCATTCAAATTGCTGACTGTTCAGTCGACTAACTTTTGAAAGTTGATCAAAAACTTTTGTAAGGTAATTGATAAATGTAATTAAAATCTGGTATGAAATTATTTACCAAACAACCAACCAAAATTTTAAGTGAACCCAACGCATGGAGCATAACACTGGTAAGTTTAAATTGTGACTTTAAATTACACATTCTTGTATTATCAACGCCTTGTAATCAAGTTTGTTTGACACTGCACAATATAAAAATCCTTATTTAAATTTAATCGATATTTGAAATCGAATATAACGCTATATGAATACTTCATAACTAGCTCATAGATTTGCCTAAATTAATTGTAATCTATGCATATAAAAATCGTGTAATACCGACTTTCAATGTTATACTACACATTTGTATAGAAATGCTGATTTATTCAGCTGAAAGTCTGTGTAAAATAACGGATAATGTCGAAAAATAAAAAAAATATCATTTTGATTTGCGTGACTTTAGCTAAATAAGCTTAAAGTTCATGGCTAATTAAATCTTGTCTTATTGTTCGCCATAGGAAAGATTAACTTGTCTTCGTAATTTACTCGGAAGGTAGGTATAGAGAACAAAACTGTTCAAAGTTTATTTTGCCGAGAACAGAATAACAAGCGTGTCATGTGCGTTTATTTGAAGTTCATATCACAAAATATTAATTTAATTAGAAATTTAGACGATGATCCGCTGATGAAAAAGGTCGAAGATTTTATCCCTACTATAATAATTCAACAGCAGGAAGATGCGGAATAAATCTACGCGTTATTGCTGAAGTTTTGGTGAATTTTTTTGCCTCCGAGATGATCTATCTTGTTTAGTTAAAACTAAAATTATAAGTTGTTTAATAAACGATTCATTCTGCTAGAAGATGATGCAAAAATACTGCGTTTAAATATGAAATCTCTCATATAAGGCCAAGTTACCCTCTTATATCATGGACATAACAAATATTACCGTCTATATAAACTTCAGATATCATGGGTACGGTAACCAATGATTTAACTCATATAAATTAACTATTGAAAACATTAATTTAGTATCTGTATATGTTTCGTTGTTGAACTCCACCATACATACATTTAAAGTATAAGCCATGACACACTTTATCACAATTAATTTCACGATAATAATTAAAAAAGCCCAGCATAAAACGGTCCAAAAACCTTAATGGAGTAATCAAACTATGTTCTTTTCGAAAATTAATTTTTTTGGCTTTTTTAAGAGTCGAAATGCAGCTTATGGAAAATTGCTCCGAACAGGATTGGAAGACAGTTAAACATGGCTTTCGACTCGGTGTTTAATAGAGGTTATAGAGAATCTCTTCTCTTCCTCTTCGATATGCGATACGTTGACCACTTACAAAACATACAAAAACTATCTTCGGTTACACGCAATGATGCGTTTCGACCTTTCACCGTTATCATCAGATCAAAATGTTCAAACTGACTAATGATGATCAAACCACAGTGAAAGTTGCAGGTAGGTAAAATCCGATGTACTACTCTTATCCAATGGGGTCGCGCATGCACTGTCTTTTGACTTGTAATATCGGCTAAACAAATTATACGCAGTCACGAACATAATAATCTGGCAGATTATTTGCACGTGCGTAAGTTATACAATTAAACAATCACTGATTTTAAGGGTAGCGATAATAATTCTTTAAATCAAGATTTCAAGATTCAAATAAACACCAATCTTATTGTATTTAGTCAGTCTAAAAACATAGCAAAACTACCGTCAGTTGCAGGTACTGACTTGTTTCGATCTTTCGTGATTAACATTAGAGAACGATAGCAAACAGATTAGTGAGGATGAAACCGAAATGCATACACATAAAAAACAAAAGTAGTTATGTGGTTTTCACATTTAATAGTCTCGCGTATCTTGTACTTGAATGGAAACATCGTCTGCACAATTACTATGCAATCACGAACAAATAAAACTATAAACTTTCTCTAGGAATATCAGTGATCAACTTTAGCGGGAACATTTATAGATGAGAACGAAATAAGGGAATTTCTTTTCTTATGCACATCTGACGTGCAATTTGTATTAAAAGGAATCTTACAAACAAATTGACGCATAAGAATGGACCAGTATAAGCAAACATATATGCATCATTTAAAAGCAACTAGATTAAAAGCATTCAAAATTAGAGCTCATTCATACGTGCACTACGTTGACGATACATTCATGGTAAATTGAGGAGAATGAATATATTGCTACATCACATTAACCAGGACGACCAAACGAATCAGTTTACACTAGAAGATGAAAAAGACGATAATCAAGCCCCAAGCATATAAAAGAAGTGAAAAATTATGCGATATTCTAGTCAAGTACCAAATATGCGAAATTACAATAGTGAAAGTTGTAAAAATGGTTTTCAATGCCTTATTTGTGCATGACATATCCATTTTTGTTAGTCGGTATGACGTTGTCTCCTTGATACTGATCCCGTAAAATAGACGCTAAGGATAAACCAAAATCCAAATGAACGAAAGGTATAATCTCATGTGCAAATGCGTTTCGTGCTCACAGATACTTCATTAGTAGGAGCCGGTACTACGCTCTATTCTCACTTTATTTTGGTCAAAACACGTGGGACTATTGGACAGTACAATTGTCCCACATTTCTTGACCAAATATATAGTTAAATACTGTTTGTTTGAAGAACTAATATATATGCAAGTATGTATTAGGTGTTCCGAACCTAGTAACAAATTAGTTTATTTGTGACCAGAAGGATAAACCAAAGGCAGCATGAACAAAAAGTATAATCTCATGCACATTCGTTTCGTGCTTACTGGCGACTCATCACTAGGAGCCGGTATTACGCCCTTTAACCACAACTGAACTAATTTGTTACTAGTTTCGCAACACCTAATACATACTTGCATATATATTAGCTCTTCGCAACAAACAGTATTTAACTTTTAATATATTGAATTGAATGATGTCATGCTTACCGCGAAATGTGATAACTGATATCGATGAAGGCCAGAGTGTATGGATTTACTGGAGTAACAGGTGTTCAGAAATTGTTGTAATTCTCAATTTCGGTGAACTTTAGCATAAATTGATATCCATCAGGTTGGTATCATGTAGCGACTCGGAAACCATAGTGTTAGTACCATGTACCTTTTCTGTACAATAATATTGGTATCGGTTACTAACACAATAGCCATAGTGTTAGTATCCTTTACAGACTCGGTATATATATTATATAGTGTGAGTTAGCGTTGAAGTCGCATTGTCGTAGACTTTATATGATGTTAGCTTCACTATTGCAGGTCTACACATTCGTCTAGGAGATTGTACCGTCCTATTATCCCACATTCTTCACCCAAATATATAGTGGTTAAAGGGCGTAATACCGGCTCCTACTGATGAGTCGCCAGTAAGCACGAAACGAATGTGCATGAGATTATACTTTCCGTTCATGCTGCCTTTGGTTTATCCTTCTGGTCACAACTGAACTAATTTGTTACTAGGTTCGCAACACCTAATACATACTTGCAAATATATAGTTGTTAAAGGACGTAGTACTGACTCCCTATTAATGAGCCACCCGTCAGCACGAAACGCATGCACAAATAATTTACAATTGTGATACACTCTTTTTGTCAAGGAATTATATTTTTGCAATTGTGTATTAGGTGTTGCACAACAAATTTGTCACTAGATTAGAAACATCTAATACCCAACTCTTTCATAATTGGTTAAAATAAGTTCTAATACTGTAAAAGATGAAAATCTTTAAGATCAATAGACATCAGGCGAAAAATCAATTTAAAAATTTTTAATTTTAATCTGATTGGTCATAAAAACTAGATAAAATTAAACTTCAAGATATTAACAGAAATCTAAATTTAAAGCAACGCAAAGCGACAATAAAAGTCTGATAGTTTTAATATCTGTTGTTGCGACATTCTTTACGCTGTAGTATAAATATATTATCCCAATATGAACGATAATGAATGCAGAATATATTTGACGCGATAACAAAAAATGACAGAGATGATTAGAAAGTTCATGGGCAACGAGCCTACGTGGCGTATCCACTCAGTGATTTATGACTCAGAACTAGACTTGTAGTTCTGGTTAAATTCGCCTCACTCAATAGGCAACGACGTTTGCCTGCGACAAAGGTAAGGTTTCGTTATGCAATCATAATCTCCTCTGGCAACTTCTAGTTGATTTTTATGCTTTATTTGCTTAAGTTAAAATGGCTGTCTTGACATAGTATTGAACTCTATTCATTCTAATAGTCTGTCCATCTTCCAAGACAAAAATATCGAAATATTGTATAATTATAAAGTTACGATAGTTGTAAATTATGTACCTAAAAACAATTTTAATTCAAGTTAAAAAAAGATATTGAGTATCTATAAATTAAACAATAAAGCCGTTTATAGAATTGTATTTACCGGCCTGTTAACTATTTAATTTATGTTTGGTTTGCCGGATCTGCCAGTCAGCAAAAAATAGGTGTAATGCATAACATAAGTATGTTATTTTCTTCAGCCAAGAAATCTTATTTATTGTTAAGCCCTTTCTTCGATAAAAAAATCTAATTTTACAGCTATTTGGTAATTATAATATTCAAATTCAACCATTTTATATAAATAATGTCTAGCTAAAAAAATTTTTATGTTGGTGAATTTAATTAGATTAAGAAGACAATCAGATAAAGTCGAACATATATGGTAAACGTTATTAAAAAAACTACACCTCATGAAACTTCTCATTATAATTTCGAAAGACAGTGTTATTGGTAAACTAATTAACACACTTAAAATATAGCTTACTCATCTTAACTTGAGAAGATAGGTTTAAATTTATTGTTGAAATTTTAAGGAAAGCATGCAGGGAAATATGGTTATCTGCACCATCTGTTAAATGTAAAATAACCTTGAAATAATTAAAGGAGCATGCTAGTCATAAAAATTTTAAGTTAACAAATTATGAATGCCTCGCTTCAGGAAATTAAATCCAATTTAACGTAGTGAAAACTATGAAATTATAATCTGACCTTGTACAGAACAAAAAATGAACTGCTCAGCAGGAAAGATGAGAAAGGCCGAATTTTAATCTTTCGTGTTATTTCGAAAGGTTATACAGTAATTAAATCAATCGAAATAACCCCCTTTAATTGAAATTGTGTATATCTGTTATTACAAATTAATCAGGTCACGAGGAGTCTTCGTGTTTAACATAAAGCTAAATCACGGGCATATGATGCCGAGTCCGACAAAACAAATATTATGTCTTCAAAATGCATTAAGGTTAAGGGTCTGACGTATTTTTTAATATGTAAGTCCAATACAAACGAACGTTTTACCTAGACCTAACGTGTTACTCAATATGGGCAAAATGATACACTATCAGTGAGATTGAAATAACTTAACCTGTAGTAGGAATAAGCAAATATAGACGTTTTTGTATTACTTAATTTTGTGCGCAACAACATCGGCACCATTAAATGTGTTGACATGTCACCCATGAGAGTCCTAAAAGATACATGGACTAAATTTCAGACTAAATTCTTATTCCGATTGCCGATAATCCGAGAGCAAAATGCATATAAAACAGCGTTAGCGTATTTTGGCAAAGCAATTATCAAATATCCGAATCCTTGCATCAATTGGATTAAGGACTTCGTAGAAATGAAATGCGTCTGCTATTCACCACATTGGAGTTAACAAATAAAACTCATACGTTGCCTGTATAATTACCTGTAGGTTCTCAAAATACATGAATAATTAAAAAATTTCATTTTCTAAATAATGCCAAAAGGATCATCTTTTGAAACAACAATTTAAATGTCCAATATTTACTAGCTAAATCCATATATACATAGGTAGATATAAAACTGGTATGGTAGGATTTCATCATATATATATATATATTCTTTTAAAATGCGAGCTTTAATAAAATTCATTGTATCCTTCCTATGTGCAAAAAAAAAGAAATTTTATTAGATACAAGAAATATTTCCTTCACATTATTACCTCAAGTATCTACTAATGAATATATCGATATATATAAATTGGAAAGCAAAACAAGATAGAAATATGTAAAGATAGAAAAAGTGTGTAAAACGGAAACCAATCAATTGCGTGCGTCACATCCAGTTCAAGCTCAATGCCTGAACTTGCTACTACAGTTTGCCTAAATCCGGCTGCAATTTGTGTATCCATAAGGCTTCGTATGTGGATAGCTTCCTTTTGTTATCGCATTTAGTAATTATTTTGAATGCTACGTCAGGAGAACATACGTGCGATGTTTCGACGATGTGTTGCGCAATTGCATACGTATATTCACCATTTGAATTATAACAGGCGTTTAAGTTACAATGTTCTCTCATTCGAGTAATTTGCCGTCTGGTCGATCGGCCTACGTAAGTTGATTGACAACTTGCGCATGTACATTGGTAAATAATATTTGATATCGACATTAAAGGCTGTTTCTCTTTGATTGCTGGTTAAGGCAAGTGTGTTAACCTAAATAACACTCGTAGTTTAGCTGCATTAAATGTGAGTGATGCTTCAACTTTCTTTTGCGCCATTCAGGAAACTGCATCCCCTTTAAATGGGATGTTCAGGTAGACTGTTTTCTTTTCTGGCCCGTAATACGTCTGTATCTTGTGTATTAGATGAACTAAATCTTTTTGCAAGAATGAAATTTTTGATGTTTTTGCCGGCGGTTATGACGAAAGATAAAACAATAATTTTGAATAAATTGGAAAAAGATATAAAACCTGGAGTTTTGAGTGATTTAATGTCGTCCGATCATGATAAGCGTGTGCTTAGCTTATCTAAAATGCCAATCGATCAGCTAACAATGGAGGCATTCTAATAAAATCAATTTTGATTTTGAGGCAGCATTTGATTTTCTATTTGAATTATCATTCGAATTAAAACTTACAAGTATTGATTCCAAAAATTAGTTCAAGGCTACATTATTTGACCAGGTTTCACATTTGAAATCGTCCAAATAGGCATAACAGCCTGCATTGACAAAGCAACATCTAAATGCGCTCAAAAGTATCAGCAGAAATGCAGACATCAAAATACTACGCGCTGATAAAGGTAAGAACGTAGTTATAATAGAAAAATCTAACTACCTACAAAAAGATGGAAAGCGTATTGAATGACAAAAAAATCACGTGTTTAAAGGATAAATCCGATAAAATAGACAAAGTGGAGGGCAAAGTAATAAATGAAATTAAGATCTTGACAGATGCCGGTTTAATTGATGAGGCCACTGCACAGAAGCTCAAGCCAGTTGGATCATCTACACCAATAATGTACGGATTACCAAAAACACACAAAAGGGGTTGTCCTATGAGGTCAATTTTATCAATGGTAAATTCTCCGTTTCATGCATTAGCTAAATGGCTAGTTCGTTTACTTGAACCATTACGTAAACTACTCGGTAATTATTCGGTTGCCGATTCTTTTGATTTTGTATTCAAAATTCAAGATATAAATGTTAAAAACAAGTTTATGATATCTTTTGATGTTAAGTCTTTGTTTACAAATTTTCCAATTGATGAAACCATTGAAACTATAGTCAAGGCGGTAGAACATGACATATTACCATCGCCGGTGCCAGGTCACACTCTACGCAAGCTTATCTTATTATGCGCGAAAGACGTACGGTTTTGCTTTAATGGAAGCATCTATAAACAGACTGATGGTGTGGCAATGGGGAGCCCCTTATCTCCAGTGCTAGCTACGATTTTTCTAGGGAATCTAGACAACACATCATTAAAGAGTGACGTAAGAATATGTGCTCAAAATATACGATACGCG
This sequence comes from Eudiplozoon nipponicum, assembly GCA_029291075.1. Taxonomy (NCBI): domain Eukaryota; kingdom Metazoa; phylum Platyhelminthes; class Monogenea; order Mazocraeidea; family Diplozoidae; genus Eudiplozoon; species Eudiplozoon nipponicum. The sequence goes on from JAQBSW010000509.1 coordinate 42,963, forward strand.
GATGGTATATTTCTTGTCCTTAAGAACAGGTCGCAATCACGAACACTGCTTAAAAGTTTCAAAATACCACATACGAATATCGGCCTCACGTCAGAGCATGAGAAAGACGATCGTCTGCTTTCCTAGATGTACTATTAAAGAAAGAAACTAATGGTAAATTAAACAGAACAGTTTACCATAAACCAACATGGTCTGCACAGTTTTTGCATTACAGCAGTTTTGTGCCGTTTCAATATAAGCTATCAACAGTTCGTGGTTGCTTTTCAAGAATTCACAGGTTGGTTAGTCAAGATTCAAAAGAAAACTAATATAATAAAGCAATTAACGATTTAATGTCTATTGGCTATCCTAGGCAATTAATTAAATCAATTATAAAAAGGGTAATTAAATTGAAACAGACGTATTACGGGCCAGAAAAGAAAACGGTCTACCTGAACATCCCATTTAAGGGAGATTCAGTTTCCCGAATGGCACAAAAGGAAGTTGAAGCAGCATTAACACTCACACTAAATGCAGCTAAACTACGAATGCTATGTAGGGTAACACACTTACCTTTACCAGCAATCAAAGAGAAACAGCCATTAATGTCGAAATTAAATATTATTTACCAATATACTTGGGATCAACTTACGTAGGCCAATCGACCAGACGGTTAATTGCTCGAATGAGAGAACATTGTAACTTGAAAGCCTGTTTTAAATCTAATGGTGAATACACGTCTGCAATTGCGCAACACATCGTCAAAACATCGCACGTATGTTCTCCATACGTAGCATTCAAAATAATTACTAAATTTAATAACAAAAGTGAGCTAACCACATACGAAGCCTTATGGTTAAAAAATTGCAGCTGGATTTATGCAACTAGAAGAAGCATGTTCAGGCATTGAGCTTGAACTGGATGTGACGCACGAAATTGATTGGTTTCCGTTTTTCACACTCTTTCTATGTTTGCATATTTTGTTTTAATGTTTAATTTATATATAAAGATATGTTTATTAGTAGTTACTTGAAGAGATAATGCGAAAGAAATATTTCTTGTATCTGATAAAATTTCTTGTTTTTCCACGTGGAAGTGTACAATGAATATCCATATATATATATATATATATATATATATATATATATATATATATATATATATATATTTACTGCTGGTATAAATTAAACATTGCACAAGATAGGAAATTAGACTTATTCATTGGACGTGTCTCCTCAATATTGTTCATCTCCCCATTGTGACCAGAATTTGTGTAGCTTAGGGTCGAAACTCAGAGCAATTTTAGAAGACTAGCTTGATTAAATCGAATGCTTGCAGTTTCGAGCCTTGGCCAGAAAAATTATATTTATGAGTAAGTATGTATTAGATTTTGCGAACCTAGTAACAAATTAGTTCAGTTGTGACCAGAAGGATAAACCAAAGGCAGCATGAACGGAAAGTATAATCTCATGCACATTCGTTTCGTGCTTACTGTCGACTCATCAGTAGGAGCCGGTATTACGCCCTTTAACCACTATATATTTGGTAGAAGAATGTGGAATAATAGGACGGAGTTGTGCCGTCCTATTATTCCACATTCTTCTACCAAATATATAGTGGTTAAAGGGCGTAATACCGGCTCCTACTGATGAGTCGCCAGTAAGCACGAAACGAATGTGCATGAGATTATACTTTCCGTTCATGCTGCCTTTGGTTTATCCTTCTGGTCACAACTGAACTAATTTGTTACTAGGTTCGCAAAACATAATACATACTTGCATATATATTAGTTCTTTGCAACAAACAGTATTTATATATATTTATGAGTACCCACCAAAAACGAGAACAATTCTAGTATATTCTTGATGGTTGCTATCTTATGTTATATTAAGTAAACATGGAATATATATATATATATATATATATATATATATATATATCATTTACAGCCATACTAATTTGAAAAGTGACTAATGTTTCACTGCCATATAACCATAAGGAGTGAAAAAAATTATATAAGTGAATTTAGATAAATTATTATTGAGATTTACGAGAGAGGGAGAGGGGTAGAGAGAGAAGGAAAACCTTGCTACTATGAGTAAATTTATCAGGATAACTCACAGAAATGAGGCAAACTAAACCTCTCCACAACACCATTATGGCCAAGTTAGCATTCGGGCAAGGCGACATCAGCAATACAGCTTCCTTGCGGATTTCACCGTATCACGTCATAAACAAACCAAACCTCGCAGCTAACTTTGCCCTACTAAGAAAAGAAAGTTACGAAGATGATTCTACTAGACATCTGCAACAAGATCGCCACTGAGCTCGATTCGATGCCATATCGCTAAGGGTTTCTAACCAAGAACTGTGATGCGCACGAGGACCCCATCCCGGCAGACGAGTGGATCCTATACTACCCAATTTGGATGTAAGTGACTTCAACTGTTTCTGCCATGTCAAAATCTGCCCACCTTGTTTCTTACGCCAATTTGGTGCTGGATGAGAGAACAGAGCTCTACTGGGCAATCGAAATGAGGGCATACGCAAAACGTGACCGAGCCAACGAAGTTGATGGAGCCTTATTTGCTTTTCTAACGACGAGCACTTATTGTCAGATCCAAAAATACGTCTACGGATGTCAACGTTAGTTATTCGTTGTTGGTAACCAACATGTGCTATACTTCTCAAACAACGATGATCGAATGCCTGTAAGCGTCTCAGATCATCAACTCTAAGAGGCCAAGTTTCACTAGCGTATAGTAAGACTGCGCGTACAGATGCATTGTAAACACGACCTTTAAGGCAAAGTGAAATATTCGCGTTTCTCCATAAATGACGAAGGTTCGAGAAAGCTACTCTAGCTTTCGCGATCCGTATTCTCACCTCGTCGGACATATTGCCTACGTTATTGATAGAGCTCCCAAGATATGTAAACCTGTCGACTATGTCAAGATCTTCATTCTGCAGTCGCAACGTTGGAGTGAGTGGTGGGTGATCCTGTAACAGTGTCTTACATTTAGAGGGTGCGAATTTCATACCGAAAGAAGGAACAACGTTTGATAATCTATTTAAGGTGGTCTGGGCAGCATGCTGATTGCGACTGGCGGTAGTTTTGTTATGTTGTTCGACGACTTGTTAAACACAATGTGATTGGTGTTTACTTCAAAATCGCAAACTTGATTTAAAGAATTGTTACCGCCACCCGCCCAATCAATTATTTTTTAAGTTGTATTGTCTATATATGTTTATGTGGCGAAAGCTGCAAACAGTTAATGTTCGTGACTGCATAGAAATTGTGCAGCCGACATTTCCAGTCAAGTTCAATGTATGCGAGACTGCTAGAGGTGAGAGCCGCATATCTAAATTTGATTTCCATATATATTCAATGCGGTTTGATCCTCGATAGTCAGTTTGCCGTCGTACTCTGATGATGATCATGGAAGGTCGAAACGCGTCAGTGCGTTGCGGCTGGCGGTAGTTTTGTTATGTTGTTCGACGACTGGTTAAATACAATGGGATTGGTGTTTACTTCAAGCTCGCAAACTTGATTTAAAGAATTGTTACCACCACCCGCGCAATCAATTATTGTTTAAATTGTATTGCCTATATATGTATATGTGGCGAAAGCTGCAAACAGTTAATGTTCGTGACTGCATAGAAATTGTGCAGCCGACATTTCCAGTCAAGTTCAATGTATGCGAGACTGCTAGAGGTGAGAGCCGCATATCTAAATTTGATTTCCATATATATTCAATGCGGTTTGATCCTCGATAGTCAGTTTGCCGTCGTACTCTGATGATGATCATGGAAGGTCGAAACGCGTCAGTGCGTTGCGGCTGGCGGTAGTTTTGGTATGTTGTTCGACGACTGGTTAAATACAATGGGATTGGTGTTTACTTCAAGCTCGCAAACTTGATTTAAAGAATTGTTAACACCACCCGTGCAATCAATTATTGTTTAAGTAGTTTTGTTATGTTGTTCGACGACTGGTCAAATACAATTGAATTGGTGTTTACTTCACAATCGCAAACTTGATTTATAGAATTGTTAACACCACCCGCACAATCAATTCTCGTTTAATTGTATTGTTTATATGTATATATATATATATATATATATATATATATATTTATAATGTCCATGCCTTTTAATATTACACAGTATATGTCTAATTAGGAAGAAAAAACACATTAATAACAAAGTGGATAAAGGCCATTTATTTCGTGAATACTAATCATCGCTTTACAATCATACATATATATATATATATATATATATATATATATATATATATATATATATATATATATATATATATATATATACATTTTGGGTTTTCAATTGATTATGCTAGTGGTAACAAATCTGACTCGCTTTTACTTCTGTTTCTTGTTTTGGCTGGTTCGTAAGTTGGCACCTGACCTTAATATTCAAAAGTTTCATCAACATGATATTCTAATCAATTGGCCAAGAATAACAAAATTCAACAACAATCTACTAGTATCCAGTCAAGATCAAACAGGCCCTCGACTAGAATCAACAAACATACAATCGGATTGGCAACAAACTGAAGTGGAAATAACAGAGGCGCATACGGTGACAGAAGTTTCCAAACAATATGAGCGTTCAACTGTTCAATGCACACTGGCGCTGTTACCATGTGAAAAATACGTATTTGCGCAACCAGGTGAAACGATCAACTACACTGGAAAAAATAGCACTCGTACATGTAACAGTGAACAATGCGCATAAATGGTTAATTCTGAAGCCATCAAAACAATAATGACCAAATCTCAGACATCACTTTGCAATACTGCGAGAATGACCTTTACATGCAAACACGCACACACACAAACTTCAAACGCATACACACTCACCAACTAGCCAAAACAAGAAACAGCAGTAAAAACGAGTCAGATTTGTTACCACTAGCATAATTAATTGAAAACCCAAAATGTATAAATATGTATGATTGTATAAGAGATGATTAGTATTCACGAAATAAATGGCCTTTATCCACTTTATTATTAATGTGTTTTTCTTCCTAATTAGAAATATTTATATATATATATATATATATATATATATATATATATATATATATATATTTGGTGTGTGTGGCGAAAGCTACAAACAGCTAATGTTTGTGACTGTATTGAAATTGTGCAGCCCACATTTCTGTCACATACAACGTGAGAGCCGCATATCTAATTTTGATTTCCATATATATTCAATGCGGTTTGATCCTCGCTAGTCAGTTTGCCGTCGTACTCTGATGATGATCAAGGAAGGTCGAAACGCGTCAGTGCGTTGCGACTGGCGGTAGTTTTGTTATGTTGTTCGACGACTTGTTAAACACAATGTGATTGGTGTTTACTTCAAAATCGAAAACTTGATTTAAAGAATTGTTACCGCCACCCGCGCAATCAATTATTGTTTAATTCAAAGATTATTTGAATCTCGCAAACTTGAATAAAGGGGCCTTAAATGTCACATACAGTAGTAACTGCATATTGCATAGCATACCTTATCTGAGCAAAGTCTCGTTTGTCGATTAATCTATCGCCGAGGAGAACTTTGACGCCTGCATCCCTAACGTCATGAACATTATTGATTATAACAATATTTACTCAAAAGTTGAATAAAATATGGGAAGTTCTACAGTATTGACGTGCGCCAATACTAGTTGTAAATTTGTGTGCTAATTCATTGTAGATCCTAGCGCAACAACATGAGTTTCTGTAGAGAGAGAGCGTATAATATTTACAAATTTAATTGAAATATTTTTTAAAACATAAAATAGAATAGAAAATTGTAATCCACTACATCTAATAACTCATTGAAGTCTAGAAATGAATGTAGATGTTCAAGTACAATGTCATCCTTACTTTACTTACTTTACTGCGGCTGACTCCTTTTGGAGGATAAACCGGCTCCATTTTCATGGAGTTTCTTGGGAATTTGGTACAAGTGGTGTCCCCTCACCACTCGGCTTTTTGATCGAGGACGCACCTCTAGCCTTTGCACATCCAAGCGCAGTCTGCAAGGCAGCAGTAAGTTGCATGGTTGCCGGTGGCTGTTGAGAGCTCATTCGCCATTCGGAAGTACAGGGTACTGTCCAGGAGTCCATGTAATCCTGTGGCTGTTGAACCCTTTTGTGGCGGGGAACACACGCCGAGTCATGGTGCCGTCGTCGGGCTCATGTGGTATTTTATAGGAGATCCGATTGCCGGTCGGAAATCCACCACGCCCTGGTGACACCACCGCCATAGCCCCGTTAGCCCATGTACGATCGGCCATCGAGACATGTCATCCTGACCGGAACCCGGCTTGTTCTATTCTATTTAGTCGTTCTTACGGAGTGCTCTGGCGAGTTAATGCAATCGAAGAACATAACCTCGATAAGAATTGAGTGTAGCTTATAGCACGATGGTTGTCACACGAATAACGATTGCCTTTTTGAAGATAGGAATGATAGCAGACCCACTTCAAGGAAGCGGCACGGCCTCCTTATTCTATATAGTGCGAAAAAGGTTAGTCAATGCATGACATACTGTCGCCGCTATCCTTAAATATTGCCAGAAGCACATTATCGGGCCTGTAGCTATGCAACTTTTAAAAGATAATATTGCATTCAGTGTGTGATCAAGATAAGTGTTCCATACAGTTAATGAAGGCATATTATCGAGGATCAGGGCTGATTAAGGTGCCCAAGAAAACTTATCTTTCAAGTGTTCGGCTCACATGTCAAACAGACAAACTTGATTGACTATTAGATCGTTGTTACAAGTATCTATTGTTTCGCTAAATTTTAGATTTCGTCGATTTGTTGCGCAAAGATTTAGAACAAACATCGACTGATACATGCTGCGAACCCTTCTGCCGTTCCGGTAAAAAAAATTAAGATCGACATTTTGTGTGTGCTAAGATGGTGTATTACAGCTCTACAAGTATATTATTATTATTATTATTAACCGTGTTAGCAGGAATTTGACGCATAGTTCCCATAATCTGCACAGACGTTGCATAAAAATAATGACTAATTCTATAAGAGCCTAAAATTATACAATCATTTATTTTGCAGGTGGTAATAATTATTCAGATCTAGTTTGCAAGCTTGAAATAAACACCAATCTTATTGTTTTAAAAGAAACATGTTGCGGGCAATTGATCTTATTGGTGTTCAAGTGATTAACGGCAATGGGATTGGTGTTTATTTAAAGCTCGCAAACTTGATTTAAAGGGTCTAAAATGTCACATACAGTAGTACCTGCATCTTAAATAGCATACCTTATCCTCATCTAAAGTAAGTTATAATTTTCACTATAACGAGCAGTTGACTTTAATTTTAGATTACCTTCATATTTTTGTTGGAAAGACGGCTGTTTGAGTTTGTCAATATCTGTTGAAGGTATTTCATTATTTTCTTGTACAGAAAATTTTGATGAAAATCTGCAACGGATGAGTGAATGGTCCATTTCAACATACGTGTTCCAAAACGAACGACAGTCCTCGATACAACCGCTACATCTATAAGTAAGTGCTACATAATTTATAAGTCAACAGCATGTCGGGGGCTGAAGAACGCCATGTGGCTCAACGCCTTACACTACGTCAGAAGTTTGTGCTAATCAATTATTATATCCATACTCCGCTCAGCTACCCAAACATCGTTCTACATTATAGTTTCCCATTGAGCTTAATGTTTATCTGCCACTTAGAAGAGACAGTGTGGCGCTTAAGCATTCATTTTTCCCATAACTAAGACTATTTCTGAACTTATTGCTCTACTTATTAAAGAGTTTAGATCGGAGTAAAATGCGTTCTTGTTGTTGTCTGCGCTAAAATCGGCGAGAGCATATTCCAAAACTACAAAAAGGCAACATGGATTAAGGCTTTGTAAATTGATTTTAACAGATATCTTTGAGCGTACCGCAAAAAGTCTGATATTTACGGAGGTCCAATCAGTTAAACAAGGTTCAGCCCGTGAGTTAATGACTATACTGCCTCCGCATTGTCCGGTTCGAGAAAACTCCGTAGAACCAGCTGTGTTTAGCCAATAACACGCAGATAATGGTAGCGCATCCATTGCTGAATTGATTGTGTGATCCTGTATTCTAGCTTCGAATACACAAGGTATTTGAATTTACAATTTATTCTACGTACGTGCTAGAGCCTCTTGTCAAAATTTTACAAAAGTTTTCAAACTAAGAGCAATGACGTAAAACATAAAAAAAATGTTAAATCAATGTTAGTTTACTTTAACTATGTTCGATTTTTGGCAACCCGAAATTGAGATCAGTAATATGGTCAACATAAATCCCATTTAGATTCCTTGAATGTATTACTTTAAACCACAAATTTCTATTATCTAAGAAAACTGTTTCTATTTGAATCAACCATGTTATACAATTGTACACGGCTGAAATACTATTGGACTATTTTACCATAATAAAAAAATTGCTCTATAAACGATTAAATAGTTCATTTGCTTAGAAACTTGGCATACAATCTATAATTATGACACAAATTTTACTAATTAATTACTTTTTTGATTAATAAATCAAAAGTAAACAATCGACATTTTAGCACAGATTAAACAAGGAAGTCATTTCTGTGTACGACCGTATTGAAACAACGATAACTGTTATTAGGAATCTAATAATTAGTTAACTAGTAAGTTAAAAATAAACAATTCATCTCTCAGTACAGACTAAAAACACAGTCTACCTGCACCAATACATATGTGACACTTGTTTCAAGATAACGACGCGACGTGAAAAAATGATCAACTTCGTAAATTATAATGTCCGGTGATAAGTGCTTACCAAGCTCTTTAGCAGTTACAAGCCACAATCGGTGTTGCCTGAAAAGCAGGACGTGTACACAGCCCCCTCATTCCGTGCTCCATTAAACTCAATCGATGTTCCTTAACTAGACATAAAAAATGGCATATTTACATGTCGCCTAAAACAACTGTTGGATTTGAAAATTTCGCTCCACATTATTGCAGCCTGACGTTCAACTGTTCCCTATCTAAATAAAAATTCACAAAGCTGCTGAAGCAGTGGCAGCTAAATTCGGTCATCTGAAATTTTTAGTGAGGTGTTTAGAGAAAATGACGTTTTGTATAATTTGCTAGTGATTCGAGCAAGTTGAAAACAACTAGAAATCCCAATTTTTCGCTATGACGATAGAGCACAGTTTAAAAAATTCGGTGATACTTGGCAACAGGACACAGTTTTATGCAAACTTAAGTTCTTAATTAAAAAATTAACATTATGACAGTTTATTAGGTATTCAACATGAGGCCATGTTTCTTCAGGCCAGTCTATTGTTGTCTAGAGCATTAATACATACAAAGGCCAATTTGTAGGCTCATCAGGTTTCTAGCAGCCGAAAATATTTCACTTGGATGTCACCTTTGCATCTTGCGCTAAATAGAGTCCAAAGTGTCGATCAATCGATGGAAGAAAATAATATGGGCAACTGTAGAAATAGCCAACTTTGAGACTAAGAACGCACCAAGGGTCCTATATAGGGCTGCCATTTATTCAGCAGAAAGTCCTCGCCGAAGCGCCCGTATTAGGATGAAGCAATCAGCACAATAAAGGAAGCAGACTTCGAGCCGCAGAAGTGAACAAAATAAAAATTATTTGTAAATTTGTTTAATTTAATCGATGCCTTTATCCGAGCAAAATTCTGTATATAATTGATTAAAAATCAAGCGTGTGTGAGGTTTACAGATGGCTTCTGATGGGTTGCAAACGTTAAATAAAAGACTGACTGCACAAATGAACAATTTGACGCAGAATTATGTAAAATTAAGTCTCGACTGGATGATACATTAATAATAAATTCTGATGGAATCCGCATAAACGACCCAACCAATATAAGTGGACTCAGCAATGGCGACCGCGCCCAACAGGAATCAGAAAGAAATATGCCATTGTTTTCAGTCAAATCGACGAGTTTTTTCCGACAGTCATCAGAATTTACGCCAATACTTGCGCCTTTGGATGTGAAAAAGCCACTGTTGTGGTTTGAAAAATTTGAAGCATCAGTTCGAGCACAAGAATTTACATTAGAAGCACCTATTGTGAGCGTGGATGTCCAGGAATTAGTTGACCGGACAGTAGCAGTTCAATTGGAATTACCGGTCGACCTCACGTATGAAGAGTACAAAAGACGAGTTTTGGATCACTTCCGAGCCACGCCTTAGGAGGTGTTTTCAGAATTGTACAGTCTAAAACCATTACTGGGTGAGATGCCCCTTGAAACCATGACACGCATCGAACGGTGGTTCTCCAAGCTTACTGAGTCTTTATCCGGGTTGCAACCGCATGAAGCCATCGTGTTTTTGCTGCTGGATCCTACCAGATACGGTGCAACATCCAGCGCCCAGAGAGGCCGGGAAGAAAGACTTTAGGCTCTTCAAAGTTTTGTTATGATGAAAAACAAAGTGGCAGCTGCGACTCCACGCATGGGTCCGGTGATAACATCTAGCAGGACCGACATACATTACTGGAATTCTTCGCGGCATAATCAGCAAATCCGCGACAGACAAAGAACACTTATCACTTCACTGACATTATTATTAAATATAAATTATTAGAGAATGATAAACTGACAAGCCTGGATGTGGTTTCTATGTATAGGAACATTCCGGTACAGGTTGCATTAAAGTGTGTCCAACGTTGTCTAACAGAATACCCTGAAATACTAGAAGAGAGTAAAATGATGTTAAGGAGTATTATGGAAATGTTTAAAATTTGTATGTCCTCTACATACTTTATATTTAGAAATGAATTCTATCTTCAAGTTAAAGTTGTTCCTATGGGACAACCATTATCGGTCCCAGTCGCTAATATTTATATGCATTATTTAGAAAAAAATCTCCTACTTAGATCTCCCCTCAAACCAAGCTTATATTTAAGATTCCTAGATGACATCTTCCTAATTTGGAATCACGGGGACAATGAGTTGGAGAATTTTCTGTATTTAGCTAATCAACTGGGAGAGGTAAAATTCACATTGGAAAAAGAAAGCAAAGAAGAATTATCGTTTCTAGATGTAAAATTAAAACGAATGGGTCAGACATTAGAGAAAGATATTTACAGGAAGGATACTTATTCTGGTATCCTCCTGAATTATTGCTCTAATCACCCGTTTAGGATGAAAATAGGCATTCTAAAATCTATGATAATAAGAAGTCTTAAAATAGTGGATTTAAAATATATGGACAAAGAACTGATGAAATTGAAAGAAATATTCAGGATAAATGGTTATCCGGAAAAATTAACTGAGAAAATCATAAAGGAGACGCTATTGCGATTTAATAGAAAAATAACCCAAGAGAAACAGGTAAGAGATTTAGATAATCAGAATGAAGATAAGCACAGAACTCTGGTTCTACCAGATTCCAAATTAAGTAGAAAAATTAGGATTTTAGCTACGAAATACAACATAAGAACAGCGTTAAGACAATCAGTTACCGAATCAGAAAGAAAAAATAGAACCACTCAACACATCAGGGATTTATGAGATACCTTGTAAATATTGCAATCTCAAGTATATAGGTGAAACCATGCGTCCAATAAAGGTACGTAGAGGGGAACATAAGACTGCATGCAAATATAGACATAGTCATAGATCAGATCTAGCCAGGCACTCAATGGAGACAGATCATCAGATAAACTGGGACGGCTGTAAACGGATTGCACTATGTAACCGAAATAGATTCACCAGGTTGATTATATAATCAAATGAAATAAAATCAGGAATGAACGTCATGAATATGATATGTGTAGAAAAATCATTAGGCCAAATATTTAATGAAGCCTTCACGAATGGAAAGAAACGTAGATTGGAGGAATCAGAGCTAATAATAAATCCAAATAAGACACCGCGACTATGAACCGGGAAAAAAACAGAACGAATTAGATGGAGTTAGAGAGAGGTAATTTGGCTATATTTATATAAATATGGTGAACGTATTAATTTATATAAGATGTGAGAGAATTTCACGTTGTTGCTTATATGTTTATCTAAATATATTTAACAAATATGTGTATCTATATTTATATACATATTTCGCAGATACATATATGGATGATTCTAAATATTCATATAAGATAGATTACTTATGTGGATTGAGATAAGCATTATGTATATTTGTACTTATTTATATATATATATATATATATATATATATATATATATATATGAGGTGTAGACGATGTAGATATATATATATGGTTTGACATTTATATATGCATATAAAATGTATAGTATAAATATATATATATATATAATATAAGTATATATAAATAAATAGTATATATACTATACACTCAGGACGAATTGTAAGTTCAACGAACCCATTTCATTGCTTATAGATATATATATATACACATATATATGTAAGGCTATATATATACATGGAAATAAAAATAAGTATATAAATATTTAAAAAAAGCTTTTTGACTGATATAATTTATCCGTTGAGGGACTCACAGTGTTGCTTATATGATATTCATATTGTATATGGTATATATATATGATGGATATATAGATATTTATAAAAGATGTGGGAATAACCCACATGGTTGCTTATATGCTTATCTATATATACATAATATATAGCCCGTGGAAATATATATAAGTTGTTCTTTTTTTAACAAGTAAGTATATATATATAATTATAAATAAGTAAATAAATAAAATTTAAATAAATATAAAATTTATTATATAGGTATATACATGATTTCGAGAAACTAATTTATATAGGATATGAGTATTAATGTGTATTTGGCTGAGAGACGATTTCGTTAGTGTAGACTCCGTATTCGGTCTTGTCAAAACGATAGAATAATACTCTATAGACTTTCAATAGTTTTTTAATCTCTCTGTCTATAACCGATTGCAAGCTGGTTGGAATTTGGTGAACTGGGGGGCATGTGAGGATTACTGCAATATTGAAATCAAAATTTTGTTGATCTTTCTATGCGTCCGGAACAGCAATTAAAATATAGATATCAGTGATAGGCGTGTATGTCAATCCATTAAGAGTGCTTATATTCATTCAATGTCACTTTATTAAAATACACATGTTTATAGGTAGTTGTGTGCGCAGAGGGGGACAGGGATAAGTTTTTGTATACATTTGAGTATTAGAGACTAGGTATGAAGACCGGATATTAGGAAGACAATTAAAAAAATCTTTTTAGAATTAAAATAAATATAAATATATCTGTCTTGAATGAGGGTACCACATTTGCCACAAGTTGTGTTTTACTCCTGTGCGTATTGTGTCAACCCTGAAGATGAGACTGGAAATGAGGTCTCGAAATATCGGGAAAAGAACAATGGAAAATCTTGTTACAACGTCATTTTCAGTCAATCAGCTGATGGAAGGCTCAAAATAGAAGGGACAAGTGAAAACCCATCAATCGAAGCCAATGAGCAGAGCACCTGACAATGATCAAAATTCAAGATTTTATCGACCTAAAAGTGCTATCAATTGTCCCACACAAGAAAGATGCAGTCAAATCCACAACAGTACCTTGGTTTGACCCTGGCCCAGCAATTCTGATAAGTAATTGACGTGTTCCAAATGAAGTGAAGACCGGTCTACTTGCTGAATTACGTGTATTATCTTATGCAGTGCTTAGTTCTTACTAGCAACATTAATATTAAAATTTTTTACAATAATATCACGTCCTCAGGTAGCACGGTGTCTGTGGAATAATAAAAGTTCAGAGGTGGCAACTTGGAACTTCATGTCGAAAGCGATGCCAAATAGGTCTCATCTCAAGACTGGAAAGAACCATGTTGGTATACAAATGAAAATTGCATTTATTCCGAGATTTGCGGGTTACAGTGGATAAGTTTCGAGACTCTTAAGCAAATGTTCTAGCTCCGGTCATGGCAACTCTAGCAAGCACTTGATGAAGACTCAATAAGCACAAAATCGGTTGATGTGATGAACTGTATTCGATAATTTATGCTATTAATCTGCCGGACAGGTCGCTCGACAACCGACAGTTATCAATAGCGACCAGAATTGTCATGACCAATATTTGATCATTGAGAAATCTGTGTCAGCCCGGAAAATAATCCAATGCGAAACCGAAGTCACGCGCTCGATGCAAATTTTGGGCACATACCAATCTGAATCTTTCTTTGAAGGAATGACGCAAATGTTAGCGGAATATATGACTACCTTAACTGAAAAACATGTAAAAATAAACCCTCGTCTATAGGAAACGATTATTGTTAACACTGGAGAAATTCGCATGCGAGGCGAAATTCACATGCGAGGCGAAATTCACATAGAAAAGCACAAACCTTTGTCAGTGTCTGCATCCAAATCGGCCATGTATTTCAGGCCTTCATCTGCACTTAAGCCTATGCTTAGAAACCTAGATGTTGAAAGGCCATGATTGAAGTTCGACAAATAAGAAGCTTCTGTACGAGCGCAAGATTTCTCACCAGAAACTTTATATTTATGCGTGACCGTTTAGTAATTAGTGGTGTAGGAGGCTTTGTGGTTATTGTAAGAGGTTTTGCGGGGTAGTTGTTTATTTAGTGATGCTATACCATTCCTACATATGCCTGGTACCTGATGTTGAGAGCCGTGCTTATGATTAGTTCCCGACCTTTTTCCGATGGGTGACGTGAGAAGGCTAAGTCGAATCATCATACATATATTGTACACAATGTTGCAAGGAAAATTAAAATTCACTGTAAATCCAAATAGATAGTGCTCTAGACGGCAACAAAATAATATATTTTCAACACAATAATCCAGTCAACCTATTGCACCGAATGTCAGAGGTCTACGGTCGATCGGCTTAAAATTTAGTTAGAAAGAAACGGTGGTTACGAACCACCAAGAACATAATGCAATCATGGAAAAACTCGCGGTGGCTACTCAAGCAAGGCAAAAGATGGTAGATGCCGGCGTTTCATAAAACATATTTCACACCGACCTGCGGCTGAATTTCGGTAATTTAATGCTATAAATAAACCCGAACCGTATTTCATGCCTGCTTTGTCATATGTGCTCCAGCAGTCAGCAAGTTGCTTACTGTAGCTTGTCACGAAGTAGGTTGGTTCATGGATTAAAATTGCGCGTAGTTTGCGGCAGATGTGGCTCAATTTTACAAGTGCTAAACTCAGGACTAATTGTTTCACTGTTCTAGTCTCAGTCATAGCAAGCTCTGGCAAGCAGTTGACGAAAATTTTAAATCAAGGTTGCAAGATTTATATAGACACCAATCTCAGTATACGCATACTTTTTACTGTAAACCAAGAAATGTATAAGGTAGCAGAGGAAATTTATCCAGTAGACCGAATTCGTCTCTATTAGGATCGCTTCAAGCATAGCTTCCCCAAGTATCGAAGTGTCTGTTATGACAGATTTTGAGTGGCCAGTTAAAGAGTTAGGTCGAAGGAGATGCTATATAGGCTCCATCTGAAAGAACCTGTCAAAAAGACATTTTAGCATATAGCTTAAAATTGTTTAGGGCGCGACAAGGTGTCGCAGTGAATATTCACTGACACCGTAGCAGACGTGCCCACATTCGAGCCCTGTCGACGGCAAATTCTGGACGGTACTCGAAGAGTTCTCAATTTGCTCAACACAAACGCTTTATTCTTAATCAACTATTTATAGGAGCTTTCTCAAACAAAACGCGCACATTTAGTAAAACAGAATACACATTTATTATTTCTTATTTATTGCTATAGCTCGAATGCGGCTTCCATCATTGTCCTGACTGTGTCATTTTAATTTGTGCACTTCTGTGCATTCTAGTCAGCCTTAGATAGAACCAATTGAACGTTCTCCAACTCAAAGGTGGCTACTGCCACAAGTGGTAAATGTCAATATAACGGGTTTTTTACATCAACCTCGCAAACTTAATTTAACATAACTATCACTGCCCTGGAACTCAATAATTGTTTGCGCACTTAATGAGTTCCAAATAAGAATGAAACCAGTCTACTTGACAGATTGTCATTGCTAGCTTATGTATTGTATAGTTTATACTGACTACAAGTATACATATACTCAAGTGTGTATGTGTTTGTGTATGAGTCTGGGAACAATTCTAAGAAAAAAGAATCCATGCCAGCAATTCGCATTTTGAATGATTCTTAAACGACTCTCGTATTACTATTTTTCCAGTTCATTCATTGTGCAACCGTAAAATACAATTTATATTATCCAAGGAATTATTATAAATCAGTGTTAACCAACGAACACTTGAATTTGCTGAACCAGATCTCTTCTACTGATATATTGGCCCAGAAAAAAATGACTGTTCATATTGGCAGAAAGTAATATCCGAACACAATAAAGAAAAATAGTAAATTTGAAATAGTTCAATTTACGTTCACCGTCAAGACGGGCTTGTTGTATTTGCGTTGGAAATGCGATGTATCAGTGAAAAATCTGTTTCAACAAGCTACGGAAATAGTAAGAAAACCAAATAAAGAACAAATTTAATATACAAAAAATGAGTGACAAAATTTCAAGAACTATTAATATATGGCAGTTAAATACTGCGAAGAACTAATATATATGTAAGTATGCATTAGGTGTTGCGAACCTAGTAACAAATTAGTTCAGTTGTGACCAGAAGGATAAACCAAAGGCAGCATGAACGGAAAGTATAATCTCATGCACATTCGTTTCGTCCTTACTGGCGACACATCAGTAGGAGCCGGTATTATGCCCTTTAACCACTATATATTTGGGTGAAGAATGTGGGATAATAGGACGGTACAATCTCCTAGACCAATGTGTAAAAATGCATGCAGTTATAAAAGAAATGAGAGAAAATAACTATATTTTAGTCGATTAATGAATGAAATAATTAAGCCAAATGATGCGGAAAAAGCAATGAACAATCGCGGAAATAGTCTCAATATATATTTTGTTATAACTCATATATGCTGATATATTTCTGTCGTATTTGCCTTTTTATAACCAAAATCACTTAATAAAATATCTGAATAGCAGAGTTGCTTCAAAAATGTTTTGAAAAGATGTTCAAATGAATTTTTAAAATAAAACATTGTAGTAAGACAACTTTAGAATGACAACAAAAGCATGAAATAGATTTTATATCTTTTAATATTCAGCAAAGAACAAACAAACAAAAACACTCTGAATAAGGTATTAGATTGCACAATGTTGTCACTTCATGTTGTGCAGTGCACCACTTCTGGCAGATGTATATATGCACCATCTTCAACAAACGACCAGTGGTATATTATTGTTCGTCCCAGAGGCAGCAGGCCCAAAGAAAATCTTCAAGCAATTTATGGAGCCGATACATATATCAAATTCTCTCTCGAGGTAGAGGAAGACAACACTTTTCCCTACTTGGACATGAAACACACTCGTGAAGTAAATGGTGATTTTACGAGCAACACAGAAATTCTACTTTTAATGGGAAATACATTCAATACAATAAGATTGCACTAAAATCTCACAAAATAACCTCGTTAACAACCTAGAAAAAAGAATCAGAAAGATCAGCTTTGAACACAAGATCGAGGAAGAACTACGCAACCTGAGGAAACTTTTGCTAATGATCAACTAGCAGGAGCGGTTCATAGCCTCAATTAATGCATGGCGGTTAAACACAGTCACTAAGGATAATATTCTCAGTGTACAAGTTAACATCACATTCAGCACACAGAGAGTCATGGGGTTGGATGGCAAAGATCAATTGCCAATTCTCACCAAATAATGTAGTCTAAAAATTCTCATGTACGTGCAGCAGCATATATATCGGACGTACAAAGAAGCAATTGATCAAAATAGTCCAGTAACATTTACCGCAGATGATTTAGAAAGCTTGGAACCATAAGACAAATCAGCTATCTTCGAATACATATTAGAAAAAGGGCACACAGCCAATTTGACCAATTTCTCAATTCTACACAAAGCAAAATCCTAAATATTATATATATATATATATATATATATATATATATATATATATATATATATATATGCAGATGTAGAATAACGAGAGATGAAGAAGGTACTCTCTCAAGGTCAGTTCACAAGAAATCAAGCTGGACTGCACAGTATATCCATTATATGAGTAGTGTGCCAAGGGCGTACAAAAGGAACCTAATAATAAATTTGGGCACACGAATACGCAGGATTTGTTCACCGGACAACATTGAAGTAAAGCTAAATTTGCTTCGCGAAGCGTTGAGAAATAATGGCTATCCGGACTGGTTCATCGAATACAACTTGAGGCAACGCAACAAAATCGAGGCCAATTTGGAAGAAAATCAAACTCCCCAGATAGTAACGCTTAGTGTTCCCTTTGGAGGTGATCTTCCAGCGGAAATCTTCAAACGAAAAGTAATTCGAGCGACAAAAGCACAGTTTCCATCAATACAGGTGAGAGTGGTGTTCAACACAACAAAACTGATGCGCACGAATGAAAAAGATAGCCTCTCTGTGACGTCAACACCTTTGTCTGTATACAAATTTCAATGTACCTGCAACGCTCAGTACATCGGCAGATCAAAAAAGAGGCTCGAAACTAGAATAAATCAGCATCTCCCTCAAAAACTATTAAAGAGGGGTGCAGCTCCTGCACAAAAATCAGCAATTTGCGAACATGTACTACTCACAGGTCATGCTGTTAGTAGTAACAATTTTTCAGTTCTCTACAAGGCAAAAACAGAGAAAATGCTTCTGGCTTTTGAAGCTATTGCAATTAATAAGCTGAAGCCCTGCTTAAACGTGCAGAAAATAATTCAAAGAGAAATTAAATTGGACTGGAACAAAGAAATAACCGACATGTCTTTAAAAATAGCCAACGCTTCGCAAAATACGACACATACATCAATTACGGACGCAATTACAATGAAAGCGATGACACACCAAATGACGTTACGCAAAAGGAGTGGTCTAAATTGCGCAAGCAAAGGCTAGCATAACGAAGAGGAGATTGGTTACAACACATGTACAGTGGGATTGGATGAACGAATATACTAACGAATCCAGAACAATGGCTGTAGATACTGGTAGAAATAAGATTTATTAATAAATGTTATTCCATGGAGTACGTTGTTTTGTTCTTACATTTTAAAAAATGGTGAAAATAGAAAATATCAATATATATATATATATATATATATATATGAAGCTCTATATAAAAAAACAAGCGCACGCCATAAAAACTCAAAAGCTTCATCAATATGATATTTAAATCGACTCTTTTTAATTATACAAATGTTCAATTCAATACCACTTTCACATGAAGTGTTCTGTCTGTTTTATAATGATAAATTTGGAATGCTTAGTTGGAACTTTACGCCTAACTGAATGTCATATAGCATTCACAAAACGAAAAGCTAGCCAAATAATCGTTAGTAAATATCAAGATCGCGAACTTGATTAAAGCCTCAGGAAACATTCTATCGGATTGGAACAAATTGAAGAAGAAAACAGCATCAGAAGTTTCACAACAATGCGAGCATTCAACGCTGAAATCCGCACATCATGCACTGTGACAGAAGAAAATTGAGGAACAAGGTAATATAAAAGACTATATTTGGGGGAAAAACATTCGAACACGTAACAGCCAACAAACTAAAAATTTGGTTAATTCTCTATCAATAAATACAAGAATTAAAAGGCTTCAGAAAACACTCGGCAATAAAGAACACAAACATACACACACACACAGATACATAGGCATATATTCTCACAAATACACCGAAATAAAAAATAGATGTAAAAAGGAAAATGAGACTAGTTGCAAAAAATATAATCAAACGGAAGTCAAGAAAGAATATAAATAAAATATTGTAAAGTGAAATTTAATGTTCTCAAAATAAACAGTTATTATCCCCTTTGTTATTATTAATAAAACTATACTTTGTAATATATATATATATATATATATATATATATATATATATATATATATATATATATATACTTGTTTATGTTAACAATATTAAATTGTAGAAATTAATTTCCATTTACTCCGCGATAAAAACTACAGTAACAGAAAGATACAAATCAGCTCTTATTTATAGAAGTATAAACTCTGTAAGCACCTCTGTCTAGTATTATTTTCATAAAAGCAACAGTCAAATTTTACCAAATTAGTTATAGCAAAAAATATTGTTTTTTTGTTTAGTGCGTTGCGCCTGGCGGTAGTTTTGTCATGTTGTTTGACGACTGGTTAAATACAATGGGATTGGTGTTTACTTCAAGTTTGAAAACTTGATTTGAAGAAAAATTGTTTTTAGGCGATATCCTGACCAGGTAAAAGCCCGACAAAATTATGTACATTTTCCGATTTACAAGTAATATATTTAAAAAAATGGCCTTTGGCTCAATGTTATATTTCATATCGTAACCTTTATAAAAAAACACCATTGAGGTATGTTTATATAAAAATTAATTGTAAACTATTCCGTTTGGCTGGAAGACAATTCTTTGGCAATAGAAAGTGTTTCCGTCGGATACTAAATGCATCCATTCGCGACTGTTCACTTGATCGACTGATTGATGCTTTAAAAGTGAAGCAGAGGAAAGGAATCTCTATGCGTATCTGGCACCAAAGTTGATCGATTCAGAATTATTACCTTAAATAGGGAGAAAATAGACAGAAATAAATGTCAACTGAATGTAGTTTAAAAATTTTATCAGAAAACACGACACACTAAGCTGATGCAAACATAGTCATAAAAGAGTAAAATATTAAAAACGTGAAAAGAATAGAATACCAAATCGCTTTGGCGTTCTTACTTTCCAGGAATGGGAGCCGCATGGCTGATTTTTTATAACTTAAATATGCTACACAAGAGGATGGTTCAGTGGTAAGAGCAACAGAATTCGAAGCAGACATGCCCAGGTTTGCGTCGTCCGTCGCAAAGTGGACAGTATGTGATGAATTCCCTATATGGACGAAAGGGGTCTATTGGATATATTGCCTTTTCAATAAAATACAATTAAAAGTTTATACTAACATATGGATTTGCATAATGGGTCAGGTCTTTATAGCATGATCGCAACTTTGATTTTATTAATTGATATCACCGCCCGCGCAATTAATCTTCATTTTGAACACCATGTAAAAACTGATGCTTTGCTGTTTCAGCACCACGAGAAAAACGAGCACAATAGTAATAATAAACCGCTTCAAATAACAATAATGAAAATGACAAAAATAAAATGTATATATAAAGAAATGGTGGTTTATGTAAAGCCCGCAACCTTCATTTAAATAATTTTTATCACCATCCACGCAATCAATAAACGTTAAATTAAATAAATCTTCAAGTTAATACCATTTCTTTAGATAGCAGGATGTCTGCTCTACAATGACAGATTGGTGGTGTTATCATATAGGTTCAAACTGAAGAAAATTCCATGTAAGAAACCTCAGTTTCCGGAAAGGTAACGTAGTGGCTAGGCACAGATTTCGAAGCATATGTGCCCGATACGAATCCTGTACGCGGAAAAACTTTTTACACTACTTAGTGTTTTCAACAAGGTAGAAACCGATAAATTGGATGAATTGCCCTTGCTACTTTGTACAAAGCTTAGCTTATAGCCACAAATATAAGTATAATAGGATTGGTGTTTATATTAAGCTCGCACCCATGATTTAAATATTTTAACCAACATTTTATGAAGCGCTGTATTTAGCCCAGATTGAAATACATAACTAGATAACAAAACGCGCTGCCACCGAAATATTATCTAGAAAAAGCAACTGGAATTCAACCTGTGTTAGTCAAAACACAAATCAGGTAATTTTGGTAAGTCAAATTTCGCAATTACTCATTCTTGTAAGCACAATTATATGTACCCTTTCTATTTGCAAAAACAGATTTTATCAAATACAAGAAACATTTCTTTCTCATTATCTCCTCAAGTATCTATTAATGAACATATCTTTATATATAAATTGGAAAGAAAAACAAAATAGAAATATGTAATCATAGAGAGTGTGAAAAAACGGAAACCAATCAATTGCGTGCGTGACATCCAGTTCAAGCTCAATGCCTGAACATGCTTATTCTGCTTGCAGAAATCCGGCTGCAATTTGTTTATTCATAAGGCTTCGTATGTGGCTAACTCCCTTTTGTTATTGAATTTAGTAATTATTTTGAATGCTACGTCTGGAGAACACACGTGTGATGTTTCGACGATGTGTTGCGCAATCGCAGACATTTATTCATCATTTATTTACCATAAACCAACATGGTCTGCACATTATTTACATTACAGCAGGTTTGTGTCATCAACAGTTCGTGGCTGCTTTTCAAGAATAGACAGGTTGTTTAGTCAAGATTAAAAAGAAAAAGGATATAATATAGCAATTAATGATTTAATATCTAATGGCTATCCCAGACAATTAATTGAATAAATTATTAAAAGGAGAATTAAACAGAAACAGACGTATTACGGACCAGAAAAGAAAAGTCTACCTGAAAATCCCATTTAAGGGGGATGCAGTTTCACGAATGGCACAAAAGAAAGTTAAAGAAGCATTAACTTGCACATTTAATGCAGACAAACTACGAGTGTTATTTAGGGTAACACACTTGCCTTTACCAGCAATCAAAGAGAAACAGCAGTTAATGTCGATATCAAATATTATTTACCAATATACATGCGCAAGTTGTCGATCAACTTACGTAGGCCGATCGACCAGACGGTTAATTACTCGAATGAGAGAACATTGCAACTTAAACGCCTGTTTTAAATCAAATGGTGAATACACGTATGCTATTGCGCAACACATCGTCAAAACATCGCACGTATGTTCTCCAGTCGTAGCATTCACAATAATTATTACCACTTGACTGGAATGAGTCGACCATCATCCCCATCTTCAAAACAGGCAATCGTAATTCGTGCGATAACCATAAGCAAATCATCGGGGCTTGCGGCTTTGTTACACTGTTTGACCCGTAGCCATAGAAATTCCAGCCTGACGACCCGGGGGCACAAGCTAGCCAGTCCGTAATTGGTAGCATGAACCGTGCTGGTCTATAGGGACACAACCATTATCTCGTTTCATGTGAAGCCTCGAGTCTGGTCTAACTGCACAGTAACTTTTAATGTTAAATATGTACTGACAGATTGAGAGAAAGCGTTCCAGATGTTAAGGGAAAGTTTCGGCTACTGAAGAAAACTGGCTACTGGCATCTGGGCAGATAGTGTTCATTAGCCTTGGTTGGCAGACTATCTAGGAGAAGTAAAACTCCGAATACAAACTATCACTAGGAATGGGCGACCTGGTGTTCTTTTACAGTCCACAACTAACCATGAAACATACAACTTACAATGATTAAATACTGCATCGGCCGTCGAGCAGTATAAAAAGGGGGCCTTATCTGTTGAACCGCGCAGGGTGGATAAGCGAGATCGGGCTACTGCAGGCAATTTTATCTCCGATTTTGCCTCCTTCCTTCTCCTTCCTCTTCTCAATCTAACAATAACGCTCTTTTAGATACTATGAATATGGTCGGTGTAGATAATAACACAGCCCAATATCAGGTTGCCAAATATCGAAAATGATTCTAGTAGATGATCATTCATTAAAATTAGGTCAGGTTTTAACGTAGGCGCATTTAATTTGCGAACATTAAAACAATTTGGACAACAAGAATCTCTTGCACGTACGTTGTATAAATTAGAAATTGACATATGTTGCGTATCTCAAACCAGAATACAGGACCCTACGTGCATTGCAGAACTGTTTGCACCATCCCTATCTACGCGTTATTGACTTCGAACATCTGGTTCCAAAGAGTTCTCTCAAGTCGGTAAATGGGGCGTTGGTATTGCCCTTAGCGCGCGAGCTTAAGCTTGCTTAATTGAATGGATCCCTTTAAATCGCCGACTGTGTGCAGCACGTTTAAATACATCTACTAAAATCAATGCAAAAAACGTTATTAACGTTGCCTCTTCGTTGTATCTGCATATGCTCCTACCGATTGCAGCACAGACGAAAGCAATGTAGCTTTTTACTCCGAACTAAGCTCCTTACTAAATAGAGCACGAAGTTCAGATATAGTCATGGTTATGGGAGATATGAATGCTCAAGTTGGGCGCTTAAGTAACGCAGAATTTCATTTAGGTGGAAGATACACTTTAAGCTTGTCACACAACGATAATGGTGAACGGCTTTTGGATAGCTGCGCGGAACATAGACTATATTTAAGTAGTACAAACTTCAAGCATAGTGTAAGGCGTTTCGCTACATGGCGTCCTCCAGCACCTGGACAACAGTGGACTCAAATAGATCATGTAGCAATTAGTTATAGATGGCGTGATTGCATCCAGGATTGTCGTTCTTTTTGGAACACTTATGTCGACTCGGACCATGCACTTATCCGTTGTAGATTTGCTCTAAAATTTTCCGGGAAAATAATTAAGAATAAACCCCAAATTGATGTAGGCAACCTCGAACAACCGTCCTTCCAACAAAATTATGAATATATTCTAAAGGCTAATCTAACTGGTCTGGATGGCGAAAATCCGAATATACTTTGGTCCAAGATAAGTTCCACTATGCACAATGCAGGTACTACTGAATGTGGCATTGCAGGCCCCCGTAGAAATAATCACTGGCTCTCTGTAAAATCTATGGAGATACTCGAAATAAGGCGCCAAATTCCACCTGGCTCGACTCATAATAATACCCGTCGCAATATAAGACGCCAACTTAAGCGCAGTCTAAAAGGCGATCTCGAAAACTTTTGGAGCAGAAAGGCTGAAGAAATGGAAGTAGCTTTCGCGTCAGGTAATAGTCGCTGTTTGTTCCAACTTATCCGCGCAACAGGTCCGAGAAATTTAAAAGTTAGCGAAACTATAAATGATAGTAACAACGAATTAATAACCGATAAAATAAGTCGTCTTGACAGGTGGGCTGAACACTTTAGAGATCAATTTTCTTGGCCACCCGCGTCAGTTCCGATTCCCGAAAGCATGTCTGCATCAACAGTGTGGAATGTTAGTCCCGAAGAACCATCCGAGTTAGAAGTACGCGATGCAATCCTATCTCTTAAACGCTGCAAAGCCGCAGGCCCCGATGATTTGCTTCCAGGATTGGTGTTGGTGGCGTTGACCAAACTTTCATACAATGTGGAATAAGGAAACCGTACCACTTGAGTGGAATGAGTCGACCATCATTCCCATCTTCAAAAAAGGCAATCGTAATTTGTGCGATAACTATCGAGGTATAAGTTTGACTCCGGTCTTATCTAGGTTATTTGCTTCGATTTTCCTACGTCGTCTTAGCGCTTCACGTAAATTACATAAAAGAGAAGAACAGGCCGGATTCCGAGCAGGACGAGGTTGTATAGAGAATATTTTTATGTTAAGTCAAGTTCTTGTACATTTATATCACAGTCACACAATAGCCGTCTTTCTAGACTTTGAGGATGCATTTGATTCTTTGGATCGCAATTTTTTATTCCATATTTTGTCGAAAAGTGGTGTGCCCACAAAATGTGTTAATATTTTACGAGCTCTCTACATAAATACTTCTGGTTACGTTAAGATCTACAACAAATTGACGCATAGCTGTACAACCAACAGTGGTGTTCGTCAAGGTTGTCCACTTCCCCTTTCTGTTTAATTTTGTAATCGATGCTATTATGAACAACACTCTTCCACTAACTCAGGATACAGGTGTTGAAGTTATCCCGGGCGATGAACCAGTCGATCTTGACATATGCGGACGATATCGACAATCAGGATGCTGCCCAGGCCACCTTGAATAGATTAACAGACGTTGTTCCGTCTTTCGGTATGAAATTCGCACCCTATAAATGTAAGATACTGTTACAGGATCACACACCACTCACTCCAACGTTGCGACTGCAGAAATAAGATCCAGAAATAGTCGACAAGTTTACATATTAGGGAGCTCCATCAATAACTTAGGCAATATGTCCAACGAGGTGAGAATACGAATCACCATAGCTAGAGCATATTTCTCGAACCCTCGTCATACATGGAGAAACGCGAATATTTCACTTGGCCTCAAAGTTCATGTTTACAATGCATCTGCACGCACAGTATTAATATACGCTAGTGAAACTTGGTATGAGATGCGTACATGCATTCGATCATCGTTGTTTGAGAAGTATAGCACATGTCGGTTACCAACAACGAATAAATAACGTTAACATCCTTAGACGCATTTTTGGAACTGCCAATAAGTGGTCCCCGTTATAGAAACAAATAAGGCTCCATCAACTTCGTTGGCTAGGTCACGTTTTGCGTATGCCATCATTTCGATTGCCCAGTAGAGCTGTTCTTTTATACAGCACCAGATTGGCGTAAGAAACAAGGTGGGTAGCTTTCGACATGGTAAAAACAGTTTTAGTCACTTACATCCAAATTGGGTAGTGTAGGACCCACTCGTCTGCCAGGATGGTGTCTTAGTGTGTATCATAGTTCTTGGTTAGAAACCCTTAGCGATATGGCATCGAATCGAGCTTAGTGGCGGTCTTATTGTAGATTTCTGGTAGAATAATCTCTGTAGTCTTCTTTTCTTAGTAGGGCAAAGTTAGCCGCGAGGTTTGGTTTGTTTATGACGTGATACATTGAAAGCCGCAAGGAAGCTGGACCGCTGATATCGCCTTGCCCGAATGCTAACTTAGCCATAATGGTGTTGTGGAGGTTAAGTTGCCCCATTTTTGTGAGTTATCCCAATAAATTTACTCCTAGTTACTAAGTATTCCTTCTCTCTCCCTCGTAAATCTCACTAATAATTTGTCTTAAATATTATTTCTGTTTTCATTTATTTTTTTCACTCCATATGGTTATATAGCAGTGAAACATTAGTCACTTTTGACTTTTGTATGAATGAACATGATGATGATGATGACGATTATATGATGAATCTTCGTTAGGACACAAGAAAAAAACAGTTCGTGAAAAACTGATTTGGTACGGATTCCAAGCGCTTGTAAAGTATTTTCAGCTAAATATTGGCCATTTACGTTCGTGAAGAACTGATTTGGTTCAGATTCCAAGCGCTTGTATAATATTTTCAGTTGACTGTTGGCCGTAGACGCTATAGGCTCTGTCACTGGTAAATAATGACCTATGTAAAAACAGTCAACAAGAATGGCTAATGAAAAGGGCTAGATCAAACTGCAAATTAAAGTGTATTAAAATAGTCTGTCGAGAAGAGGAAAATTGTATTAGTGCAGCTAGACTGCCAGATTTAATTTTCATCAAACTTGCGTCAGTTTGTATAATTAAACGAACATTGGTTACGCGGGCGGTGATAACAATTACTATAATCAAGGTTGCGATCTTGATATAAACACTTGACCCATTAATTACCTACATTTGCCAGTATAAACAAAGAATTGCCTTTTCTACACTATGCCATTCTTAGTTTATACTGAAAAATCTATGTAATTAGTGGGTCAGGTGTTTATCAAGATCGTAACCCTGATTGTATTAATTGTACCAGTCTGATTCTTCTGTTGAATGTTTAGATAATATATATTTATTGTTTGTGCTTTTATTTCAATTAATTCGTGAATTAAGTATATCACACGAATACCATGAGCGGATAATTGCGTTAAAAACTCTTTAATAACGCTATATATAACTTCATTATATTAGCCCGTAGTCATAGACAATTGCTGTCTGACGACCGGCGTGTACAAGCCAGTCAGCCCGAGAACGGTAGCATCATCCTGTTGCATGTGAAACCTTAAATTTGGTCTTACCACGCAGTACCACTTAGTGTTAAATGGGCGGTGCTGAAATAAGAAAAAGTGTGCCAGACGCGAAGGACAGATTTCGGATGCTAAAAGAAATGTTGGCTACTCGTATTTAGGCGGATAGTGCTCATCAACCTTGGTAAGCAGACTACCAACGAAAAATAAAAACGCTGAATAAAAACAGTCCCAACTAGGAATAGGCGACCTAGTATTCTTTTACTGCCAATGTATAAACATGAAAAACACAAGGGCTAATAGAGATACTTAGGCTTAAGCGACAAAAGAAGACCAAAACCGTTAGCTAGAAGTTCGCCTTAAATATTATGTGGTATGCTTTGCTAGTCAGTCGCTTTCATTTTATTTATTATTGGATATCTTAAATTTTAGCACGTCTTTTCACGAAATCTACCGTCCGAACAGCTAAGCGCATCAGAAAGCAACCGCTCTCCGGTTGAGGCCATCGAGTCAGCATCGGCTTGTGTAACGTTATTAAAATTCAAGAAAATAGTGACTGTTCTCCAGTACCGCATAAAGATCTTTCTATCCCGAGGAATCCAACTTCTGGGCCATATTTTTACAGGCAATTAAGGTATCAGCTCGAACGATGACAGCACTACGTAAAAGTCAATTCCTTTTAAGGAATGTATCAAAACCTCATTATATTCAAATAAATCAAGATCACAAACCTTTTGCGCATTATGACGTAACGATAATTCATGGCAGACCTGTAACACATCCTTGACGAATGTAATAGGCTTATCTTTGAAAGCTAACGATGTAATAAATACACCTTGCAGGCTTCGTTTCATAAACTCAGACTTCACAAGCATTGCAAAGGAGGCTAACAAAAAAAGAGTAAAAATTATAAGCAAAGGTTAAAACAAAAACGTCTAGCGCAAAAATAAAGCGTTCCCGAAGCGTTGATAAATATCATAATTTAAACGGACTTAAACGAAGCGGAGCAATAAATATTTGTAATATAATATACGAAAAAAACAGTTTCAAAACAATGCACCAGCAAATGTAACAACCTAAAATAAGGTAACGGAAACAGATAAGTGACACATCGAACAATTACCAACACTATTTCGGTTAACACAATTTAATAATAATTGATTGTAGAGTGGTGGTAACAATTATTTAAATCAAGTTAGCGAGCTTGAAGAAAACATCAATCCCATTGTATTTAACCAGTCGTCGAACAACATAACAAAACTACAACCAGCCGCAACGCACTGACGCGTTTCCACCTTCCATGATCATCATCAGAGTACGACGGCAAACTGACTATTGAGGACCAAACCGTATTGAATATATATGGAAATCAAATTTAGAAATGTGGCTCTCGCCTCTAGCAGTCTCGCATACATTGAACTTGACTGGAAATGTCGGCTGCACAATTTCTATGCAGTCACGAACATTAACTGTTTGCAGCTTTCGCCACATATACATATATAGGCAATACAATTTTACAATAATTGATTGCGTCTGGCGGTAGTTTTATGTTGTTCGACGACTGGTTAAATACAATGGGATTGGTGTTTACTTCAAGCTCGCAAACTTGATTTAAGTAATTGTTACCACCACCCGCGTAATCAATTATTGTTAAATTGTATTGCCTATATATGTATATGTCGCGAAAGCTGCAAACAGTTAATGTTCGTGACTGCATAGAAATTGTGCAGCCGACATTTCCAGTCAAGTTCAATGTATGCAAGACTGCTAGAGGTGAGAGCCGCATTTCTGAATTTGATTTCCATATATATTCAATGCGGTTTGATCCTCGATAGTCAGTTTGCCGTCGTACTCTGATGATGATCATGGAAGGTCGAAACGCGTCAGTTCGTTGCGGTTGGCGGTAGTTTTGTTATGTTTTTCAACGACTGGTTAAATACAATGGGATTGGTGTTTACATCAAGCTCGCAAACTTGATTTAACAAATTATTTCGGTTAATTATAGGAACTGAACGCGGGCTTGGAATACATCAGGTTAATGTCAGTAAACAAAAAATAGCATCCCGCGAAAACTAAAATTGGAATTGTACCCCTGGGAAATCTGATTTTGTCAGATGCAGTAGAAGATTTAATTCACGCTTGTTGGAGTGCATACAAAACTGGTATGCGCAAAGATAGATGTGGCAGGTACATTCATCAGTAAGCACATTTTTCGAGTGAAAATTTCGAAATGTCAACAAAACAAGTCTTAAATTTAATTAAGTCTAGATCTGTATGTTTTCCTATTTGGAGGTTTCTGTAATAAATCGCCATTATGCAGAGTTTTGCAAGGAAGAACAATGTGATCCTGTGCTGGCATTACCGTGGGGTCTTACAAGCCTTGTTCAAAATTTTGTTTAGCATTATTTTTTTAATTTTAAGCTTCATGAATAGTTCATTTATTCATAAAACACCTCCCATCTGCAAAGAAAATAGTAATTTTATTAAAAACAAGAACCGTTTCTTCCTCAGTTGCTTTTTATTAGTATATATATATATATATATATATATATATATATATATAATGTAAGGTAAAATAAATAGAAATTTTAAACGGGGAGTGCCAAATAGGAAACGATGCTTATATCTGATAATTTTTATTTTTCCACTGGAAATGAGATACGAAGAGTAGATCGTACCTCATTTCTAGTGGTAAGTATGAACAATGTTGAAGCCTTCGGAGGTCAAATCAGCACTCAGCCATAATGTAGACGAACTGAATGCGTACTTTGAAATGGGAATCAATCGGATCTTTGCGAAACTGATTATCCCGGTATTATCAGGTATCGAGGTATTGATGAAGATAGCTTTAGAAAATTATGCAAAGATGTATGGAAACGCCCGTCTATTAAGCATAAATCAAAGCATAGGGTCTATCATCGATCCGTCTTTATGGTAAATTTCAATCGAGCATCAGCAAATTTACGACCTGATCATTTATATTCGGCTGCTCTTTGAGCTACCATTGCCCCCCGAGTATTGCTGTGGAAAACCGATTAAAATTGTTCGAACACTTTTTGAGAAGGCAACTCACAAATCAAACTGTCTAGCGAGGATCAAACCGCATTTCATATATATGGATAGTAAAAGTAGATATGCGGCTCTCAACTCTAGTAGTCTCTCATAGAATTTTACTCGACTGGAAATGTCGACTGCATCATTTCTATTCAGTCAGGAACATTAACTGCTTCCAGCTATCGCCACATACACATATGTAGGCAATACAATTAAACGAGCATTTATTGCGCGGATGGTGGTGAAAATTCTTTAAATCAAGTTAGCGAGCTTGAACTAAAAAAACACCAATCTCATTTTATTTAACCAGTCGTTGAACAACATAACAAAACTACCGCCAGTGGCACGCACTGACGCGTTTCGACCTTCCATGATCATCACCAGAGTACGACGGAAAACTGACTATCGAGGATCAAACCACATTGAATATATATGGAAATCAAATTCAGATATGCGGCTCTCACCTCAAGCAGTCTTTCATACATTGCACTTGACTGTAAATGTGGGCTACACAATTTCTATTCAGTCACAAAATTTACAGTTTTGTTTTCGCCACATACACATATGTAGGCAATACAAATTAACAATAATTGATTGCGCGGGTGGTGGTAACAATTCATTAAATGAAGTTAGCGAGCTTGAAGTAAACACCAAACTCATTTTATTTAACCAGTCGTTGAACAACATAGCATAACAACCGCCAGTGTCACGCACTGACGCGTTTCGACCTTCCATGATCATCACCAGAGTACGACGGAAAACTGACTATCGAGGATCAAACCGCATTGAATATATATGGATATAAAATTTATATATGCGGCTCTTACCTCTAGTTGTCTCGCATACATTTTACTGGACTGAAAATATCGGCTGCAGCATTTCCATGCAGTCACGAACATTAACTGTTTGCAGGTAATACAATTAAACAAGCATTAGTTGCGCGGATGGTGGTAACAATTCTTTAAATCAAGTTTGCGAGCATGAAGTAAGCACCAATCTAAATGTATTAAACCAGTCGTCGAACAACATAGCAAAACTACCGCCAGTCGCACGCATTGACGCGTTTCGACCTTCCATGATTATTATCATAGTATGACGATAAACTGACAAGCGGGGATGAAACCGCATTGCATATATATGAAATGAAAAGGTAGATATGAGGCTGTTACCTCTAGTAGTCTCACATACATTTGACTCGACTGGACATGTCGGCTGCAGCATTTCTATGCAGTCACAAAATGAACTGTTTGCAGCTTTCGCCACAGATATATATAGGCAATATAATTAAACAAGCATTGATTGCACGGATGATAGTTACTATTATTTAAATCAAGTTTGCATATATATAGAAATTAATGCGGTATGATCCTCGCTAATCAGTTTGCCGTCGTACTCTGATAATGATCATGGAAGGACGAAATGCGTGAAGTCGTGCGACTGGCGGTAGTTTTGTTATGTTGTTCGACGAATGGTTAAATCCAATGGAATTGGTGCTTAATTCAAGCTCGCAAACTTGATTAAAAGAATTGTTACCACCATCGGCGCATGCAATGCTTGTTTAATTGTATTGGTTATGGTTAGTCTTGTTATAATGATTTTAGCTAAAATAATTGGATAATGATTATATATATTCTTGTCAGTGTAAACAGTGCGTAGCATTATGTAATAAAAAGACTTCATCCTGTAGCCTGGTTTCATATTGCGAACTCTCCATTTGTCAAAATAACTCTGTGGAGCGGGCCTGTAGCCAGGGAAAATTTGCTCCAGAATCTAGGACTCTATCCACTGAGCCACCCGTACCACATACTGCATGCATCAGATTGAAATAATGTGGAATCCTCTACGAATTGAATTTCTAACTATCCAGCCTCGATCTTTCATTATGCAAGAGACATCTGGGCTTGTTTGAACTCCGTTCACGGTCGAGATTTGTTATAGTCTTAAAAATAATCTATTACGCCCTTGCAGTCAAGTTTCTGTAAAGTGCCGATTAAATGACACAAGTGCATTAAGATAAAAAGGGCCTATGGATGATTCATTGATCACATAAAACGACAATGCATGTAGGATATTTATTCTTTAAGTACACAAATAACTTATTACTTGATATGAGTTTTAAAAACATTTAAAGTTACATATTAGTGCATTCGCTCGATCTTATCAATTTATTTAGTGGAGGTAAAGACCAACAAAATAATTTAATTCCAAAATAAAAAATTGCACAACATACATATGTTAGTCCAAAATAAACAGAAAGGAAGAAAAATGCAACCAAATACAGATTTACATGGGCAATTAAAACCACCATGGTATTGCCAGTGTACTCTATATATTCGAATCGCTTCCAAATAGGGAATCATACTAACAAACTTAGTCTCATTTAAAAAATTAAGCATTATGTTGGCATGTCACATTTTCACAGGACAAGACATATTTATTTATGGACATACATGCAACACCAATTTTATTTTGATCCAAGCAAGTTGGCACGTGTTCAGACAAGCGTGAATTTAATCTTCTACTGCATCTGCCTACATATGGTTGGTCACAGAAACAATTCCAATTATACATAATGTTAGATACAGATTGCAGGGGAATTGACTTCCATACTGAGTAGACGAAATTTGGTTGAGGATGCTATCAAAATTAAGTCAGCTAAAACAAATGTAAACTCCAAAGCGAAAGCAATCCATAAACATATATATCTGAATATAAACTGTGAATAGATTTTTTGTGAAAAGATCGATGGAAGCCTTATTTCATTGGAGTAAATTATTGTATACGTAGCTACGATTTATGAAAAGACGCCAGCTGTAGTTATGAAAAATTCAATTCTTCCCAATCAAATTAAGCATAAGAGCAAAATTCGAGATAGTGATGTTATTGCCACACTTATTTGTGGTCAAGGTCTAGCCTACAGCTCCGTTACAAAAGTCGCGTTGATATAGTTGTACGCAGAAATAAATGTAAATCGCTAAGCTGTTCAAGCACAGCTCAAGTGCAGGAGCTTTTAAAAGAACCGGGTTGCCGACGCGGCACCTATCATATACCAAAATGGGTCTATAACTTTCCAATCAAATAAAGCTTCCGAGTAAAAACGTGAAAGCAAAGAGAAAACAACTATACTAGATAGAGCGTTGTCGAACTGGAGCGGGAGAATAATCGCTTTTATCTTTTCACACACAGGAACAAGTCACACAATGGAGTACTCAACGAAATTCGACCTGTTAGGTTCTAAGTTAACCCCGCATCTGATTACATTTTGACAAGTACGCGGCAGCATGGTAACTTTTCACATAAAAACGTAAACCTTTAATCCTGAAAGCCTGAATTTCTGGCTCATTTGCATTAATTTGTATTCGCTTGTTCACTCTGCAAGATACAACGGATTAAGCGATAAATTGTACATAGTACATCGGCCAATGTGCTATTGAATCGTTAATTTGCCAACTTTTCAAGGATATCTGAGGATCACAAAATAACCAAAGGTAGTACACTCCTAAAAGAGCTGAATGGCCTATATTTAGTTATCCTCCACTTAGTGGTTCTGCCGCGCAAGGCAAATATGCACAATCAGTTTTGGGTATGTGATTTTGAAGCTCAAACAATCAAATTAATTCAGAAACAAAAACTTACCTTCCATGTATGCCCTATTCCTATTTCGCACTAACCCTTTAACACTGTTTAGATTCCGCAATAGATCCGAGCTTGAGGTTTCACGCGAGGCCGGATGGATAAATCCTGTTGACAATTACAAGATTCATATTATCGTCCTCAGTAGGATTAATTACATCACCCATATATTTTATCCGGAAATTTATATGGTTACAGATCATTAAACCAAGAATTGTATAATGTAGTAAAGGCAATTCATCCAATAGACCGGTTTCGTCCTTTTGCCATGGACAGACGTGCCCAGGTTCGAGCCCTGTCTGCGGCAAAATCTGGCAAGCACGTAATGAGTTCCAAATAAGGACGAAACCGGTCTACTGGATTAATTGCCTTTTCTATAATATACAATTCTAAGTTTATACTGAAAAATGAATGTAATTAATGGGTCAGGTGTTGATTATAGTAAGTCGTTTATTTTTAATGCAAATACTATTTAAACTAATGCTGCAAACTGTACTATTAATATTAATATTACCACATCTAATATTAACAGGATTGTAGCTAATTCTTCAATTACATTAACTGTTTCTGTAATAACTACAGTTACTTCTCTTCTACTACCAATCTAGTACTACTATTTCTTCTTCTACGCGAGCTCCAATTACCACTACTACTCCGACTACTCCTACCACTACTACTACTGCTATTACTATTACTAATGATACTACTACTACATATAAAAGAACAAAGCATCTATTGACGGGACTCTTAGTTCAAGAGATTTTAGCTTCATTTCAATCGAGCATATTATCAAAAAAAAGAAATTAAAGCGAGCTCCTAACTGGTAACACACCATGTAGTAGTTAAACGCATCAACCATAGTTCCGTCTTAATTGAGCGGGATAGGATAGCCAATAACTTAGATAAAGCTATTTTCAAAGTAGAAAATCTTTAAGATATAATACAATCTTGACTCGTGCTTCATCATGAGAATTGTTAAAACTTAAATTAGAAGCCACAATAAAGGAAATATATACATGCAAATTTAAACTTACATATGGTCAAAATTAGCACATTGTGCCAATACTCCACCTTGAAGAATTCTAGATAGTCATGAATGACAAGCGCGTTTAATTGAGGACCATCACTGGTTAGACTACTGAACAATCATGCATGCAGAAGGACAAAAAAATATTTTAATGAATCTAAGCGACCATATATAAAAATTGTAAAATTTCGCACGCGAAGCATGTTATTACATTGAGGTAATACATAATCATTTGGGACTTCAAGCTTTAATGAAATAAATAGCAGCTTTTCCAGGTGCACGGATAAGAAGAAATTTTGTCCGATAAAAGAAAGGCTTCATTTCCATTATCACCGCAAGCAACTACAAATAAACGAATTTATAAATTTGTGAAAAGCAACAAAACGAAAAGTTGAAAGTGAATAAGAGTGCGAAATAGGGTATCGTCTCTCAATTTACGCGCAATACTCCAGTTGATGCATAGTGTCCAACCAAACCTTTCGTCTTAATTTATGTAGACCAAAAATGCATGATCAAGAAATCAACCTGATCTGTAAACGATTGAGTGATCCACAATTACGTTCACTCTGTCCGTTTTAATGTTATTCTTGTTTTGCCTTCCGAAAATATAAATATTCACTTTTCGATCCTTGATGATAAAATGAGAAAGAAACGGTTCTTTTTCTATGGTCTTCAGTTTCTGTTCAAAGGAATGGCACTAAAATAAATAACCACTTGCAGCATAGTTCTAGAGACCCAAAATAATAGCAATTTTGGACCTCACAATATGTATGCATGCACGTCAGATGACTTTAACTACATACGAGCAAAATTATTAGACGAATAGAGCTTCATAAAATTTTCATCATAGTTGCATCAACCAAAATTTGTTAACGTTAAATAAAGTAATACGACGAAGTATGAACTTTAGGTCTAAAACAATATCAACGAAAAATACCGCTAGAAATGCATAAGCTCGTGTAAAACTGAAGCCATCATGCAATGCCCGCCATTGGTGGTGCATGGAATGAGCTGTGTGACGGATTTAAACGTTCAATAGTTCAGAATCGACTGCTACAATTCAGGCTCCCACTCATGAGAACTATATATATATATATATGTATAGTACCCCTTCTATGTTTAAAAACCAAAAGAAATTTTATCAGATACAAGAAACGATTCTTTCTCATTGTCTTCTCAATTAGCAACAAATGAACATCTCTTCATATATAAATTGAAAGACAAAACAGGATAGAAATATGTAAACATGGAGAGAGACTGAAAAAAGGATACCAATCAAATTGCGTGCGTCACATCCAGTTCAAGCTTAATGCCTGAACATGCTTCTTCTGCTTGCATAAATCCGGTTGTAATTTGTTTATCCATAAGGCTTCGTATGTGACTAGCTCCCTTTATTATTGCATTTAGTAATTATTTTAAATGCTACGTCTGGAGAACATGTGTGGTGTTTCAACGATGTATCGCGCAATTTCAGACGTGTATTCACAACTTGATTTAAAACTCGCGTTTGAGTTAGAATGTTCTCTCATTCGAATAATTAACCATCTGGTCGATCAGCCTACGTAATTGATCGACAACTTGCACATGTATATTGGTAAATAATATTTGATGTCGACATCAACGGCTGTTTCTCTTTGATTGCTGGCAAAGTGTGTTACCCTAAATAACACTAGTATATATATATATATATATATATATATATATATATATATATATATATATATAAGGGTGTAACCAGTTTAAAAGAATAGCGGCATTTGCTCGGATTAGCTTATACCGACAATACACACGTAACAAATTTCTGAAAAATGCTATATATTATTCATTTTTCTGAAAAATATCCACAAAACTGGAGCAGTCCTCTCAGGCAAATGTATTCAGGATATTTGGAGAGTACAAAGATTTCGTCAAGAAGCCAACACTTCCGTAATATTTAAATATATTGCTTGCAAGCATTAGATAGAATGCTAAGTTCTAAAAAGGAAAATCCGAAAAAGAATTTCGACTGCTAAGGTAGTTCGAAGTGACGTTCTCCTACATCAGTTAAATAGCAACAGTAAATTTGTGCATCATCGGATTAAATATCGACGAAATATGCGTACGCATGCATATATGTTGACTTCTGCTTATGATAATGTATTGTGAATCAAAAGGTGCAAATTTAAAGTACCACATTCATCTCATACGTTTTATTAAAATTTTTATATAACCCAAATAATTCAGGCGATCGAATTCAAAAACATAACTAAAACAGCATTTAGGAACACCTCATGAATATTTCGTGTATAGGTCAACCTACTTTGAATTTCACTTGGCCTATGTACGCCCGTAGACATAGAAACGGCCAGTCTGTTGACCAGCGAGCATCATTAAGTTAGTCCGGTAAAAGTAGCATGAACCATACTGGGACTAATGAACTACCGTCATTTTGTGAAGCTTCGAGTTCAGTTTTTCTACGCAATAACACTTCATGTTGAACAGAATGGGTGTAAGCCTGCCTGACACGAAGGGCAAGTTTCGGCTGCTGATAGAAAATTCTGTTATTGGCAGTTATTGTAAATCAGCCATCAAAGGCAGACTATCTATTAGACGAAAAACATTATACAAACTAAGTTCACGTGCAATAGGTGATCCAATGTTTTTCTATAGCCCATACATAAGCATTAATAATACTAACAATAATGAATCTATACTGGATCGGTCGTTACCATCTTATTAATTAGTTACGCAGAGTTATTAAACGAAATTAGGCAAACGTAAAACCGCTATTTCCAATTTTGTTTTTCCCACCACTTTCCGGCTCTACTAATAACGTGCATGTAAGTATGGAGAATGGACACACTACTAAATGGGCTAATTTTAGACGCATAGCATATGCAGTAGTAACAGAAAGACGATTTATTCCAGAATATATAGAGATTGTCAAAAGATGATATTATGAGTGAAACAACAGTAGACAAATAGCTAGGATGCATTTGGAATACAGCATTCGAGCGAGGATTTCAATAATCAAAATCCGAAACAAATTCTAAGAAATAAGAAGAATTATTATAATCAAGATTGCCGTCTTGAAATGAGCACCTAACTCATTAATTACTTACAAATTTCAGTATAAACTAAGCATTTATAGTGTAGAAAAGGCAATCTATCCAGTAGACCGGTTTCGTCCTTATTGAGAACTCATCATGAACTGGCCAGAATTTGCCACGGACAGGGCTCGAACCTGGGCATGTCCACTTCGGAATCTGGTGCTCTAACCACTGAGCCACCCATGTAGTGTGGTGTTTGTTCAGTAATGACAAATTTTGGGATGGTTATTTGTAACTTTGCGTCTAAATGGATGCCAAATGAGCTCCACCTAAAGGAAAAATAGATTAACCAAGTTAGTATATAACAGAAAAATGTGTTTAATGCAGTGTGCTCTGTCCGCGGAAAATTCTGACCAGTTCTTGAGTTCTCAATAAGGACGAAACTGGTCTACTGGATGAATTGCCTTTTCTACACTATAAAATTCTTAGTTTATATTGACATAAGTAATTAATGGGTCAGGTGCTTATATCAAGATTGCAATCTTGATTATAATAATTGTTATCGTCGCCAGCACAAACAATGTTCGCTTATTTATATATCTGTTCATTTCAATACTACTTCCCCATGTAGTGTGATGTCTGTTCAGTAATGACAGATTTGGAATGGTTAGTTTGAACTTTGGGTCTACATGGATGCCATATAAGCTACACCTAAAGGATAAAAAAATAACCGAATTACATTAGCTAGTATATGATTGAGAATTGTGTGTAGTGTGCGGCAGGGAGGCTGAGGTTAGAACACCAGATTCCGAAGCAAACGTGCCCAGGTTCGAGACCTGTCCGCGGCAAATTCTGACCAGTACATGATGAGTTCCCAATAAGGACGCAACCGGTCTACTGGACGAATTGCCTTTTCTACACTATACAATTCTTAGTTTATACTGACATATGTAAGTATAAATGGGTCAGGTATTTATAACAAGATGGCAAAGTTGATGCAGTTTCCAGAATGGCACAAAGGAAAGTTGAAGCGGCATTAACACCCACATTTAATGCAGCTAAACTACGAGTGTTAATTATGTTAACACGCTTGCCGTTACCAGCAATCAAAGAGAAACAACCGTTAATGTCGACATCAAATATTATTTACCAATATACATGCGCAAGTTGTCGATCAACTTACATAGGCTGATCGACCAGACGGTTAATTACTCGAATGAGAGAACATTCTAACTTAACGACTGTTTTAAATCAAATGGTGAATACCCGTCTGCAATTGCGCAACACATCGTTGAAAAATCACACGTATGTTCTCCAGACGTAGAATTAAAAATAATTACTAAATGCATTAACAAAAGGGAGCTAGTTACATACTAAGCTTTATGGATAAACAAATTGTAGCCGAATTTATGCAAGCAGAAGAAGCATGTTCAGGTATTGAGCTTGAACTGGAGGTGACGCAGGCAATTTGATTGGTTTATTTTTTTCACACTCTCGATGTTTACATATTTCTATATTGTTTTGCTTTTCAATGTATGTATAAAGAAACGCTCATTTGTAGATACTTGAGAAGAAAATGAGAAAGAATCGTTTCTTGTATTTGATTTTTTTTTGCACATGGAAAGTATATGAACCTTGTTATTAACAACATTAGCTTCAATTAATATGTGTTAAATAGTAACAAACTAACTACCTTAGCTGAGAAGCAGCCTTGGGTAATGCGATTCCTTTGGAATAGCGCCGGAAGCAGTTGGGTGAATTCCATGCTCTGGAAAGATCTGAATGGATAGTATTTAAATCTTCTGACTTCGCAGCCAAAATAACTGCCAAAGGTGAGGCCTATAATCGTTCACAAACACGCAAATACGCACACGTAAAGATGAATACAAAAAATCAAAAGGTAATAAATGCTCTACATAAATAGAACAATAAGACTAACATTGAGCAGGCTTAATGAGGTTAAAAACGGTTGTGTTAATCCGCGAAACTTACTTACTTACTTACTTTACTGCGGCTGACTCCTTTTAGAGGATAAGCCGGCTCCATTGATATCCCGGATTAAGCCTTTCCATGCCGGGCGGTTGGCAGCCATTTCGGCACATAAAGAGGGCCAATGACGCTCCCAGTGACGCGGACCATAAACATTGCGTAAACCTAGGAGTTCCATGTCCGATTTGATTGTTGCAAGCCATGTCTTCAGTTGCCCACCTCGGCGGCGGCGCCAGTTTGCACATTGACCTGGGTTCATCACCTGCCGTACCAGTTCGTCTTCGGGTTTGCGTAGTACGTGCCCGAACCATTGAAGTCGACGATGTTGGATCCAGACGGATGGTTGCATGATGTCCCCGCATTGGTGACGAACAGATGCGTTCGACACCCGGTCCATCCATTTTGTCTTTGTGATGTACCTAAGGCACCAATGTTCGAATACTTCAAGCTTTTTGGAGTCCTCAGAACGTAATGGCCAAGTCTCACAGCCATACAGTAGCACAGGGCGAACAGTAACCTGGTAGACTCGGATTTTCGTTTTGAGGCTGATTTCACTTCTTCTCCAAAGTGAGTTCTTCAATTGTAAGAAAGCAAGTCTGGCACGGTCGATGCGTGTTCGGACTTCATTCTTTGCTTGACCAGTTGGAAGTATTTTTGAGCCAAGGTACGTAAAATCGTCGACTGTTTCGATTGGGCTATCGTACACCATGAGCTGCTCATCAGATGAAGATACACCGATGGCGAAGGCTTTCGTTTTGTCGGCATTGATTTCCAGACCAACGGCTGATGAAAACTGGGCCACTTGATCCAAAACGGTTTGCATGCTCCCAAAGCTGTCAGCAAGGAGAACAACATCGTCTGCGTAATCAACATCCGTCAGCCATAGGTTATTTGATACTTGAACGCCTCGGAACCCAGTTAGCGCGTTGCTCAGAATCCAGTCAACCGCATAATTGAACAATATGGGTGACAAGGGACATCCTTGTCGAACCCCAGTGTGCAGACTGAATTCATCCGATTCTTCTCCGTAAACACGTACTCTGGCTTTGGTGGCTGCATAGTAGGCCTTGATCAGATTGACGAGTTTTATGGGCATTCCGTCGAGCAGCATGATGTTCCATAGGGAGTCGCGATCAACAGAGTCAAAAGCAGCTCGGAAATCAATAAAACAAGCGACGGTCGGTTGTTGAAATTCGTTGCGATGTTCCAAAACTCGCCGTAATGTAAAGATCTGATCAACACAGCCTTTGCCTGGGCGGAATCCACCCTGATTGGGACGGGTACGGGCATGCCGCTCATTACAGAAGCGGTTCAATAGAATCGACGCCAACAGCTTGGATGCGGTGTTGAGAAGACTGATACCTCGGTAGTTTTCGCACCTTGATCTATCACCCTTTTTGGGAAACAGTAGCAGGATTGATATTCCGAAGTCTGACGGGCATACTTCCTGTTCCCAGATAGAAGAGAACAGTCGATGGATTGATGGCAGTAGTGTGCCTATACAGGCCTTGTAGATCTCTGCAGGTATTCCATCTTCACCGGGGGATTTCTTGTTCTTCATGCGCTGGATGGTCGTAGCGATCTCAACCTCAGTTGGGGAAGAGCAGTCCACGTCGTAGCTGGGTGTAGATGTTGTAGGTGGTTGCGTGGGGAGCGCCCACTGTATGGTCGGTTCAATAACTGCGAAAAATGTTCAACCCATCTTGCGATTTTGCCATTGACATCAGAAATCAAGTCTCTTGTTGCGCTGCGTAGAATTGTCTCTGCATTGCGCTTACCGGATGCTTTACGTATAAGACGGAAGAGACCCCGAAATCACCGACGTTTGCAGCCGATTCCATGGCGGAAGCCATTTCATTCCAGTACTGCTTACGGTCAGCCCGAGCAGACCTCGTGGTTTCACGTCTCAGGTGGCGATAATTAGGCGCGTTATTCATCCGGGCATCTCTTGCTTTTTGTGGCGCCCGTATCGTGCGTTCAGAGATCCAGTCTTTATGGTGACTTTTGATGGTTCCGAGCGTTTCAAGTTATTCCATTGATGCTCCACATAGGTTTTATCTACGGCATGAGTTCCATCGTTAGCGGAAGTCAACTTTGCAGTGATTGAGGCAGATAGTGCTGTACAACGGGATGGATCCGTTAGGGTTGCAACATTCAGGCGTCTCGTAGGTTGACGGCGCCGTTGGGACTTGAGATGAAGCCTCAATTTGGCACGTACTAGAGTGTGGTCGGACCCTCCTCGGTTGCCAGTTTCAGCTCCTCGGTATGACCTGCAATCTTCGACAGAAGACATCCAACGCGACCGTACCAGAATGTAGTCGATCTGATTGGCTGTGTGACCATCGTTTGAATACCAGGTGAGCAAGTGCTTCCGAGGGTGTTAGAAACGCGTATTTGTAACGCACATATGGTTGACATCTGCAAAGCTGATAAGTCGTGCTCCGTTCTCGCAGCGTTCACTTAGACCAAAATTTCCCAGTATGTGTCTGGTGGATGAGTCAGAAGGTCCTGTTCGTGCGTTCCAGTCACCAGCGACAAACAGTATGTCGCCTCTGGAAATTCTGTTGATAGTCTCTTGCAGTTGGTCGTAGAACTCATCTTTCACATCTGAATTAGCTGCGAGGGTTGGTGCGTAGACGGCTACCACTGTGATTTTGAAAGGTTTCCCTCTCAGTCGTACCGTTGCAATCCTCGGTGATACAGGATTCCAAGCCGGCATGGCAGAATGGCTACACCGTGTTGTCCGGATCCGTCAACTGGTCCGCTGTGATGCATCAAGTACGTTGATTCTGCCGACGGTACTTTTATCTGCGTTGATCCTGTGCCGGGCAGTCGGACTTCAGACAGGCATGCAACTTCAATCTGGTAGTCATATAAAGATTTGGCCGTAATTGCTTGGCTGCCGATATCAAGCAGTGTTCGAACATTCCAACACCCGAAATAAATAGGTGTTTTCGCGCTGATAAAACCAGATAGCTTTTCACTTGACAACCTAGCCTCTGGGGGAGCACAGAGCGCGTCGCTTGCCAGGGACGCCGTAGCATGAACGGTATTCATAGATTGTGACATTTTCATGGAGTTTCTTGGGAATTTGGTACAAGTGGTGTCCCCTCACCACTCGGCTTTTTGATCGAGGACGCACCTCTAGCCTTTGCACATTCAAGCGCAGTCTGCAAGGCAGCAGTAAGTTGTATGGTTGCCGGTGGCTGTTGAGAGCTCATTCGCCATTCGGAAGTACGGGGTACTGTCCAGGAGTCCATGTAATCCTGTGGCTGTTGTCCCCTTTTGTGGCGGGGAACACACGCCGAGTCATGGTGCCGTCATCGGGCTCATGTGGTATTTTATAGGAGATCCGATTGCCGGTCGGAAATCCACCACGCCCTGGTGACACCACCGCCATGGCCCCATTAGCCCATGTACGATCGGCCATCGAAACATGGTTGACACCGTCGTACCACGTTGAGGAGGGGATGGTCTTTACGACGGCGAAAGTTGAAAGTTTATTAAAGCATTGTTAAAAACGGCGCAAATGTCATTTCATAAAATTTATTGCTGAGTTAACTTTGCTCGTTTGAAAGAGCACGGGGAAATACTGACCGGAAAAATTATAAACGTAACAAAAATATATCAGCATGAAATGTCGATGGTTGATTGGTGCGTAACTATGAAAGACTGTAAGCGAGCAAATTACTGAATGAAGGATGAAGGACCATCCCAAACGAAACACACGCACAAGGCTATCTAAACTTCTGTGTAATAAACTAGACCAAGATAACTATAAGGAAAAGCGACATCGCATGCAACTGAACCTTAACGATTCTTTGATTATTTGCTATCCATTATGTTGGTGGAGCTTCTACACTGATTAAAAGTATCATGTCTGATAGACTAACGACAATGAGCCAGAATTTGTCTTAATCTGCAATAGGAAATAGCGTTTCTCCTTACAGCCAACGCCAAAACTTAACTCTCGGACATTTTTACCGTTCTTGAGATTTATGTTTGTCAAGTTTTATACACAAGGGTTTGGAATTCTAAATTCCGGTAATAAAGGATCGTAAATTGCCTCATCAAATATTTTTATTTTTTAGCAGCAACGCCTATCATTAATAGATGAGATAGCAGAACTTTGCTCCTCTAAATGTCACCCGGTTGATGATAACATTAAATTGACGAACGATGGAACTAATGTCCCTCCACAGACTAAAGCAAA
The DNA here is from genome assembly GCA_029291075.1 of Eudiplozoon nipponicum. Lineage (NCBI taxonomy): Eukaryota > Metazoa > Platyhelminthes > Monogenea > Mazocraeidea > Diplozoidae > Eudiplozoon > Eudiplozoon nipponicum. The sequence goes on from JAQBSW010000509.1 coordinate 87,607, forward strand.
TTACAGCTATTATAGAAATTCTACAACTATTGCATTATGTACATTTATATGAATAGAAATCTTTATGGTGTAGAATAATCCGATAATTATTTGACTTTATTTAGACGCTGAAACTTCTTGCTGTGAAGTATATCTTTGAACTACCGTAGAAAAAAACAGTGATTATTCAGTAATTGCTCAAATTTCTTAACACTTTGTAACTCAACTCACACTTGTCTCTTATTATAAAAAACTGTGTAGCATATTTAATGGCTCAAATAGAAATTAAACTCCAAGAAATAGGACAAGCTGTAAAGTTGCGTCGGCTATAGGATGCAAGGGCCATAGGCTTCTAGTGAACAAAGTCTGTTTAAAGCGACAGAAATCCTACGCAATATGGCATCAACTCGATCGTGCTTTGGATGTCTTGTTAACTGGTATGTTTAAGATCGCCAGAGATAACTGCGAGGTTTAATCTCGTTCTTGGAGTGATACATTCAATAAGTTAGGAAAGTTGTAATGCTGACGTCGCTTTTCCTTTAATTTAACATGACCTACACTGTGTGATATGAGGATACCTAGATGGCTCCATTTTTGTGTTTTCCAGATAAGTTCCTCGATTTAGGCTTCATGCAATTCTCAAATCACTCTTTCTTATTGCTTTGTTTTATTCCTCAGTTTTGCCTTATTATTATTACTGATATTGTTATCCTTATTATTGACATTATATCTTTTATTTCTTCTTCTTCTCCTCGTATAATGCGACAACGGGACATCAGATTTTAAATGCTGTCTATTATGTTTATGATATTAAGTCGGAAGAATGACTATTAATGCACAGGATATTTTACTTGAAGCCTAAAAATAGGCCCAAAAATACAACCTGTTAGGCAAAACGAAAGAGAAAGCGAAATGCGCATAAATAGAAGGTAACAAAAGATACGTAGCAAATATCCTTTAACTCACGGAAGTCGATTTCCCAGCTTCCGATTCAGAAAATAGGCACCCAGATATCAGTCTGCACAGCATTAAATAGAGTTTATTATCTAACCCCGGAGATTTGGATGAACCAACAGAATCGTTTTCAGAGCAACTTTCCGTTAGCAATATCTCCACGCACTCGGGCAAAAAAGCCACCGCCTTTACAGTTTGCTCCACACTCTAGAAGGGTGCAGAAATAAAAGTACATCATTAATTCAAATTTGAAGTCAAATGTTTTCCTCTCCTAACGTAAACCGCTTAAAGCTCTCTTCTGATGAGTTTGCTTTTAAGATGTAACAAACCGCTCGCTTAGAAATATTATTCAGGAGCTAACATGAAAACTACACATTTCAATAGCGTAGCGCAACATATATCCTGTCATGTAGTGCAGTGGATTCCGGTGTCGTACGCCAAGAAAGAATAAAATAAAAGGCTTCACAGTAGGATCTACTTATACGGCTTAGCGAATAAGATGCATAAACTATCTGCTAAATCATTGTTCGAGTCCTGTCCGCGGCAAATTCTGGCCAGTACATGATGAGTTCCCAAAAAGTACGAAACCGGTCTACTGGATGAATTGCCTTTTCTACACTATACAATTCTTAGTTTATACTGACATATGTAAGTAATTGATGGGTCAGGTGTATATATCAAGACCGCAAGCTTGATTATAATAATTGTTATCATCACCCGCGCAACCAATGTTCGTTTAATTATATAAATGTTCATTTCAATACCACTTTCGCATGTAGTGTGGTGTCTGTTCAGTAATGATAGATTGGGGATGGTTAGTTGGAACTTTGGGTCTAAATGGATGTCATATGAGCTCCACCTAAAGGAAAAATTGACTAACCAAGTTACATTAGTTAGTATATAACTGAAAATTGTGTGTAGTGTAGTGTGCGGCAGGATAGCTCAGTGGTTAGAGCACCAGATTCCGAAGCAGACGTGCCCGGGTTCGAGTCCTGTCCGCGGCAAATTCTGGCCAGTACATGATGAGTTCCCAATAAGGACGAAACCGGTCTACTGGATGAATTGCCTTTTCTACACTATACAATTCTTAGTTTATACTGACATATGCAAGTAATCAATGGGTCAGGTGTTTATATCAAGACCGCAACCTTGATTATAATAAATCATTGTTCTGTTTAGAACAAAATGATTTCTTCATCGAAGTCATCCGGATAAATCTCTGATGAAAGCAAAATCTTAAGACAGACACACACTAGTTCGAAACTGCGTAACAGGTTTATAGTAAGGACAATTGTCACTGGAAGGCTATAGTTCAAAATATAGATTTATAAAATTGGTTGACACACAAAAGGCAACTTGAAAATCGTAAATATACAATATAAAGTTATGAATCCATTACAAAATCGGTGTTGTAAATTAAGTTTGATACACGGTACAATGTGCCACCAACGACCATTGCACCTAGCAACTCCCATAACGACGGGAGCAATAACGCGTATCGATAGTGTTTTATAGCTTATAAATGATAAATGTATAATATTAAACCCCTAAAATATACAGGCGATGAGCTAATAAAATAATCTATTTAGGAGATCATGAAATAAATAATACAAACGGTTGGTACTGAATTAGCGCACAAAATACTTACCACTGCCGTCGGCCAACTCAGTATTTCTTTGCATGCATAAAGGGAACTGTGCTTTTCCTTGAGAAAATCTGAAAACGACATGTCATTTCTGGGCATCTTTTTCAAAATAGACTGCGACATGATATCCGCAATCATTTTTGTTGAAACAGGCGGTAAGAGACTCTGATGAAATAATAAATATAGATAGTATACAGAACAACTAAGTATTATTACCCACAATCAAATTATCAAAATAACAATATATATGTTTATATGAAATCAAGTCGCGAGTATTAAATAGGCATTCAGCCCGCTATTTAACAGTCAAACAATATAGCATAACTACCATTCGTAACACTTAATGATTCCTTACTATATTCCTTTTTCGTCATAAAAGCACGAAAAATAGAATCTCGTGGATTCAGGCACATTGAACACACATTTCATAAAAGTATAAATTCTCAGTTTTGTGTATTGACACGTTTAGATCTTCCTTGTCCATCAGCAGAGTAGTTGCGGTTGAAATTTAACTAAAGTCCACCCATGTTACTTAAATAATTGTTATTACTATCCACACAATCAGCAATTACCAACATATTTCATGCTACTAGGAGTGAGAGCGTTATTTAGGTTTTCCATAACTAGATATTGCACCCCGTTAGACAATTTTACGACGTGCACTGAGGATGAATATAAAGATCAAAAAACGTATGTGCGTATACATGAAGGTAGTTTTGTTTTGTTGCACGAATGCACAAAAGTTGGAATGGTGCTTATTTCATATTTAATATCTTATCTCAAATAATTTTTATTGCTGAAAAATCTGCCGATTAAGCAAACCGGATCTGTAAAACGTTTAATGTACAGCGATTTTAAATAATTAAACTCTTTTGAATAATAGGCGATATTATTTTTGCAAGTACTGAAAAAGAAGTCATAAGCATAAAATAAAAAATGAACATAATAAAGAACGTACTTCACTAAACATTACCTACTCTGAAAGGCTAATTCGAGTTCGACTTAATATTGATATGAGCCTGATCAACACCAAAGAATCAAGAGATATCTTCGGACGTAAACTAATACTAAACTGCATTCAACCAGCACAATAAACCAATTCTTAAAGTCGTATATCCATAAAATTAATAGTTGGCCGTAGTTAATAATCAACACTAAGACGCATATTCCTAGTTAGGAATTAAGGTTGTTAATCTGACCATTCTTTGACTTCTTACTTTTATTTGAAAAGCAATAACGGCGCCTACGTTCCACCAGTATGGCCAAACTATGCATGGAGATATAAACTATCACGCAAACGGTAAGGTCGCCGCGATTGATGATTTTAACTAACACACGGGGACCCGAAGTGCAGCGGAATACGTCTATAGGATGATGTATTAAAGTTAGTAGTGGCATGAACCATCCACTTATAAAATGACTTCAGTTTCATTGAAATTTAAAGCACATTGGTACCAATTAGCTATAAAATGCAGACGAGACGTTCAATATAAATGTAATTATTCTTAACGGAGAATTCAAATAAAATACTGATGTATATCGCTTCTTGACAGTTATAAGTAGTATCGACGGAAGCATCACAATTTACTTCCAAATATGACTTATGTCATCAGTGAAGCTCACGGTAATGTTACCCACACGAAAATTCTAGGGCCTGCCTTTCATGACGCCAAAATTCATGTTAGAGCAGAAATAAGCTTTAAAAGAAACATGTTGCACGGCAAATGTTGGGCGCAACAAGATGTTTGCATCCACTGTCCTCCTTAGGGTTCCGAATATTTCGAATTCCGGTTTCGGAAGCCTTTTTTCAACGGAAAGCACATCCCACAAACAATTTAGTTTAAACTGTCTTTAAACAAACGCCCACACACATGCGAACACACAGGCATGGCATACGCCTATCTAGTGAATCGCCAGATGTTAAACGCCGCATAGCCAAACAGATTTATAGTTTTGTTTACTGTAAAACATACTGATACAAATTCATCGTAGGAATAGTGTTCTTTGAGGCATAAAAAAGAATTATCCAGTATGGCATAAACACATATTTATAAATATCTATTATATCTTACAAAAATGTATATACATTCATAGAGGATTATAGAGCAGTATATGCCAATAGAACATCATCAGCCAGATCTCCTATTGAACCATGTTTAGTACCAGACTCATAAAGATCGTCGCTCATTAAACTCAATTATTTTGAGAGTTAAAGTTCGGTGCAGAATGATCAATTAATCGATATCGCGAATAATCGAATCATCCTAAGAGATGGTCGGGCAAACCTTCTTGTGATTCTCGCCAACCACAGGTTGCCAGTATAGCCTGGCGAGCAGGATTTGAGACTGGCCTTTTCGAACAGTTCCCCAACTACCATAATTAATGACCTATTAACTAAACGTACATTAGTTGCTTAGGCAGTGATAACAATTACTGTAATCAAGGTTGCGTTCTTGACATAAACACCTAGCCCGTCATGTAAATATTCACTATGTATGATGGTGGTAGTAAATCGAAAAGCTGAAATGTAGAACAGGTTGGTTCGTAAATTTTCTCTTGAGTAATGCCGAATGAGGCTCTGCTGTATCCAACCTAAAATAAAAAGAACGAATACATCGATTGACAAGGCGGTTCACGTACTAGCAACTAGAATGGGTCGTCTCCTGTATCCGCAACATAATAAAGCACCGTCACTACGTTGGACCAGGTGTTTATTAAAATATAGAGATGCTTCTAAGGTGGATTTAATATTTTATCAAAAACAGAAGTAGCAAGGCTTTCACGTCAGAAAATCTCGGCCAAAAATCTAATCTGTCTTGTGGCACCAGATATCATAGGTTAATAAAATCCTTGATGACTGGCGGTAGGGCCTCGGATCACAATTGGCTATAACATCGGTTCTTTATGCGTTTAGCATAGGACCGTATCAATCAGACACTTCATGAACCCAACCAGTGACTCACTGAATCTCATCTTCATTTTATACCAACATAACATGATCGACAGCATATTAGAGATAATGATCTTCACACCGAGAAATATTTAAAAGACTTCAGAAATGACTGCACCGACAGATTAGTTAAACGGGGTAATAGCAATTGCATATCTTTGGCGAATGCCGGTGATATTCGCAAAAGGTTTATAGAAACCTTCACCAATGAGAATATAGGCCGATGAGTCATTATTACAGGCTATTGGCAATCGAAAATTGTGGCAGGAACGCCATCATTATGCATAGCACGCACCAGACAAAAGAAAGCAACTGTGTTGTCTTAAAAAGCAACAATGACACTGACGGTGCATCTCAAAATTGCAGCTAAAAACAAGAAATTGGTCCATGCATCTCATTTCTGATCGATATCTCGCCTGTGTTTGCACCGTTAGATTTTCTCGTTGTTCACGAATCCCTTTAAAGACAACAACATTGGCCACCGTTGATGCAGTTCAGATGAAAGATACCACGACAATTAACAGGAATACTAGCGTCATTTTTTTGGATCGAAACCATAACAACACACTTCATTCATGTGATAATGATTCCTCTCTATCTCGACTGCGGCAATGAACCTGTGCAGACCACTCTGAACATACTTCTCAACGAATTTCATCAAATGAGGTGTCGATATCCATCTCGTAACAATTTTCAAAGAACACTTCATCGGTAAACATGCCGTTTGCAATATTGTGTGGATAGTTTCGGGAAATGATTGGCGAGTTGCTCGTCAAAAGCTGATGGCACCCGTATTCCATTGAAAGTGTGATTAAAGTTGAGTCAAGCATCAATTTCGAACATTTTGTTACGATTCGATGCTACTTCTCTCTTTAATAAAATTACGAGTGTCGATCTTCATTCACCACGTGACTAAAAGAAAATTCCTTGCGAAGCTTAAGAACTAGAGTAGAATCCATGATGACAGTGGATTCAAGCATTTCGGTACGCAATCCGAAAATCAGGTAAACAGGGTAGAATCATTTTTTTATTTTGCAGCAGATATAGAAAACAAGTTATCAGTTTTTATCATCAGAAGACAACACGAGGCCTGCTTTGAATTTCCTTTTATAGCGCGGCAGATTCTATTTCGAACGCTATTGATATGATTGTTTATTTTTACACACATTTATATTCACACCGTTCGTATACTAACATGTTTTGTTTTGTCTTTTAGCATGTATATCTGCATTATATGATGAATAAAGCCTAATATTTTAGGCAACTCTTTCTTCTGACTTGTCTAATCATTCTGCCCGTTTGCTGTGCTTGTTACTGTGATTCAGAACAATTTATTCATCATATAACCCAATCATGGAACGCCTACTCAGACCAGAAAGATTTGATGTTGAACCTAGTGCACCAGATGCAGCAAAACAATGGAATCATTGGTATCGTACATTCTGTGGCCTCCTAAAAGCAGTCGAATCCATGAATCCGGATAAATTAGACACTCTTATTTCCTACGTCTCTCCTAACGTATATGAACACATCGTTGACTGTGATAATATGATCATGCTATCAAAACTCTAATGAATCTCTATGTCAGACCGAAAAATGAAGTCTTTGTTCGTCATATACTCGCGACTACTAAACAAGAAAATGGACAAACATTGGATCAATTTGTTCAGATTTTGAAATCGTTAGCTAGGGAATGCAATTTCAAACCAACTACGGCCGAGGAAAATCGAGACGATGCTCTGCGCGATGCCTTCATTAATGGAATCCAGTCCAATTCAATCAGACAACGTCTCTTAGAACACAACTCACTTAATTTTCAAGCGGCTTTTGATCAAGCACGTGGTCTCGAAATGGCGGAAAAGCAATCATTATCATATCAAAACTGTTTGAATTCTGCACACACTGCAACGGTTCAGCCACTCAGTCCTTCATCAACCTCCGATAAATCTACAGATAATCTTGTTGCTGCTGTTAAACAAAAATGTGACTTTTGTGGGTACGATTATCATTTAAGATGGAAATGTCCGGCCAGAAACGCTTTCTGTAAAAGTTGTGGAAACAAAAGACATTTTCAAAAGGTATGTCGCTCTAAGAATCACCGCCCAGTGGTTTCGACGCTTCATCCTACCATATCTGCAACTGTATTAGCTGCTGCTCCTGATTGTCTCACCAAATGTGTAATAAATCTAGAAGTCAATAACATAAATTGTCATGCTCTCGTTGATACAGGCAGTTCCTGTAGTTATGTTTCAGAAGCCTTCGTTTTGAAAAATAATTGGAAAATTCACTCCTCTCAAGAAACAATAACCATGGCGTCTAGCTCATTTTCGAGTCATACCAAAGGCCATTGTTTTGTGTCGATTCAATACAAATCATGTGTTTATCAAAATATCAAGCTATCTATACTTTCTGATCTTTGTACTGACGTACTCCTCGGTCATGACTTCCTTGGATTGCATAAAAGTGTAAATATCTCTTTTGGTGGTCATAAATCGTCATTCACCGTCTGTTTACTGAAACCTGCATCTGTTACGTCCCCGCCTCTTTTCCACCATTTAACTGCTAACTGGAGGCCTATTGCTACGAAATCAAGAAGGTACAATCGAATGGATGAAATATTTATCCGGGATGAAATAAACAGATTAGTTTCTGATGGCATTATCGAACCTTCAACATCCCCGTGGAGAGCACAAGTTCTCGTGGTATCGAATGAGAATCACAAGAAACGTATCGTTGTGGACTACAGCCAAACGGTCAACAAATTCACACTCTTAGACGCATATCCTTAGCCGAAAATGGACCAAATGGCTGAAACCATTTCAAAATATCATATATTCAGCACCTTGGATCTCAAAAGCGCTTACCACCAAATACCTATCCAAGAACATGAAAAGGTATTTACTGCTTTCGAAGGTATTTACTGCTCTCAATCCTCTTTGAATTGTTACTATAAGTCTTGTTCCGACTCTGACGCTACGCTACAAATCGCAGTGGAGGAGAATGATATGATTGTTTATTTGTACACACTTTTATTTACACCGTTCGTATACTAACATGTTTTGTTTTGTCCTTTAGCATGTATATCTGCATTATATAATGAATAAAGCCTAATATTTTAGGCAACTCTTTCTTCTGACTTGTCTAATCATTCTGCCCGTTTGCTGTGCTTGTTACTGTGATTCAGAACAGCTATCGGCTGCAGTTACTAGTGGCCCAGCAAAAGCACATGCGTTTCTAAAATCTCTCTGTATATTAGTCGTTTTCAGTACACGGATTTTTTGACGGAATACGGGCAGCCGAAAGGACAGAAATTTTTATTGGATTTTGGTAGATAAAAATCTGTGGTCAGATCTGTTGACTGAATCAACAGAGCACTCGTGTACGGTCTAGCGTCATGAGATAAAGAAAATCATCGTATTTTTAGTAGAATATAGTCGATCTAAACATGATGCTATTTCGCTGTCGCGTCTGATAGTTCTACAACACTAGGCCTTATGGTAAGACGCCGCTTTTTGTGGTGAAATTTAATTTACCGCGACCAGACTAAGGCTAGGGACAAGATTGTGTAACAGCTATTTTCTACCAAGATCATCATCATCATGTCCAGCCATACAAAAGTCAAAAGTGACTAATGTTTCACTGCTATATAACCATAAGGAGTGAAAAAAAAGTATATAAGTGAATTTAGACAAATTATTAATGAGATTTACGAGAGAGAGAGAGAGGCAGAGGGAGAAGGAATACCTTGCAACTATGAGTAAATTTATCAGGATAACTCACAGAAATGAGGCAAACTAAACCTCTCCACAACACCATTATGGCCAAGTTAGCATTCGGGCAAGGCGAAATCAGCAATACAGCTTCCTTGCGGATTTCACTGTATCACATCATAAACAAACCAAACCTCGAAGCTAACTTTGCCCTACTAAGAAAAGAAAGCTACGAAGATGATTCTACAGGACATCTGCAACAAGATCGCCACTGAGCTCGATTCGATGCCATATTGCTAAGGGTTTCTATCCAAGAACTATTATGCGCACGTGGACCCCATCCTGACAGACGATTGGGTCCTATACTACCCAATTTGGATGTATGTGACTTCAATTGTTTCTGCCATGACAAAATCTGACCACTTTGTTTCTTACGCCAATTTGGCACTGCATGAGAAAACAGAGCTCCACTGGGCAATCGAAATGAAGACATAGGCGAAACGTGACCGAGCCAAAGAATTTGTTGAAGCCGTATACGTTTTTCTAACGACGAAGATCAATCTTCCAACAGTTCTGATTCCCGCGCAGATTCAACCCAGTTTGGCGTAAAAAATATCAGCAAATATTAGGATCTATAGACGTTGTTTAAGGCATTGTAGAAAACCATTTACGTCATTAGTCACATGGTTAAGAGTTGAAGCGTATACGTTTACGACTGGATGTCTACACAGAACCTAGTCCGAGCAAAACGAGAGTTAAAAGCTCACAAGACAAATGAGACTTTCACTGCGACACTGAATTGAAAAAGGAAACACTATACTTGGCAGAATCAATCTCTCATAAAACGGGAGAAGGAACACCTTTTTTCTTGCAACAAACCCTAATGAGACATTGTAGAGTTTTTAAAGCAATTCTGGTCTCCTGTTGATGATCCATACAGATATCAAAATGTGCAGTTCAACAGTTGTAAGAGACTAACGAGCTTGCGAGGCAAGAGCCATAATAGAAAAAAGAAAATTGAAGTATACTGATCATATTTTGGAGTACCGTACCAGAAAAAAAGACGTACCGCTGCCAGCACCCTGCTTTCTACTTATTACTGGAAATCAAGCACATGTGTGGTTTTTACCACTTCTATCATCCGAAAACATTGCATGAAAAATTAAATTACTAGATCGCGATTTCTTCATTATCGAGCAAATTATTATTAGTCCGGAATTTTGTTTATTATCATTCAGCTTATACCCAACATGACACTGGCGTTGCATGCAATTTAACGGTTTATACAAACTATTTTTAATTATATAAATATATATATATAGTTTCTCATTTCGATTTGCATCATCGCAACTGTAGTACTAATCGACCAAAATTTATTATTTTGGACGTTGATGTACTGATCAATTAACTATCGTTTGCTTAATTAGTAATGCTACTTTTAGAAATTAAAAATTATTTGACACGTTTTTACGAGCATGCGTTAATCAAGAAAAGATGACCAGAAACATGTTGTCTAGGAACTAGTCACCATGTTTACACGACAATTACCAAACATTTTGTCCAGTTTAATAGGAATGTTATTTTGAAAGACAAGCGTACGAGTCATCATTACGTCGATCATATTTATTTATCTGGTGTATCTATTTTATATATTTATTACCGTATCATTCAAAGTTCCCAGTCTTTGATTTAAAAAAATATTATGCTCACCATAGTCGTTTAATTGAACAGTAGAATATTTATTAATTAATTAAAACAAAATGTATCTCGGCCAAACACATTGGTATTTATTTTTCAAAATCTCTAAAATTCTCTCCATACCTTACACACACTACTTCCAAACTCTTAAAATGGGCCCGTCTTATCTGCTTCAAAACTAACAACCACATTCTGCAACTCACGCTATTCAAGATCTACGTCCTACCCCTCATTTAATACGCTAGTGAATTCTGCTGTCCTCTCACTCTCGCCTCCTCGTACGTCATCGAACAGATCTCCTCCAGATTTCTAAAGCGATTCTTCCCCAACAACCAAAATTATCGGGAACGCCTACTACTGGCAAACCTTCTACCACTTTGGTTTTCCCGTCATCTTTGAGTCATTTCTTTTATCCATAGGATCACAACTTGCCTATCAATGTCCAACTTTGCTCACCCAAGTCACCACTGCGCCACACGTTCTAGCAGCCCTTCTATCCACTCTAACCATACCACCCAATATATTTAAAAAAAATCTATCTCTTTTCCAAAGCCACTAGTGTCTTCAACTCTCTTCCCACGGAAATAAAGCTCCTACCCCAGCACGAATGTAAAAAGGCGGCCCACAAGTACTTCTTTAACAAATTTCTTTGTGAAACGACCGATTGGAAGCGAAATTGGTTCCTTCTTAATTCATACATTTCTTTCATTCCCGGTTATTCCTTTACTGGTTTCTGAGGATGAAATTTCTCCGGCTGACATCTAATTTCTACTTCCCCTTTTGGTTTTAAATCTCTCACTTTTGACCCCCTGATACCACTTCTATTCTCATTTTTCATTCTACCATATCCATATAGTGGATACTTTACCACGTTTTGCTCAACCAATTCTTTTCCTTTCTGTTTCAACGAAAGACCGGAAACTCAAAGGCCAGGTGGACCACCCAACGGTCTGCCTCGGACATCGACTCCCCTCGTCTACCATCAGTCATAATCTCATTCAACGGACGCCAGTGATCCCTGCACGACACACTAACTTCAATCTAGTCCACTCCATCTTGGTCAATACTACACTTCATAAATTTAATATCTACGACAAGGAACTCAGTCGGTCGACGTCTGCTTCCGGTCCGCCAACATTTTCGATCTCACACTCGAACTCATCTGTCCGAATCCAGCATACCTCGCATTGATGCTCGGACACTTCATGGACTGAACTCCAATTGATTTTGTCTAGTCAAATGGAATTTCTTTTTTATTTTTCACCAGATTGAACTATTATGAAGTTGATGAAAACACTTCTCTCCCTCAATTCCTCCCCCCTGTTATTAAAACTCTGCTAGTCACAATTTCATTCACCTCCACATATCCTATCTTTGATGCCAAATAAATGTATTATTATTATATCTAATGGGATTATCCTGGACAAAGTCACAATAGAACCAGGTTCGACAGGCAATATCAATATATAGTTAAAAGCTTCTATACGAGAGAAGTCTCATTACATATTTCTAATTTAGGAACTATGACAGATTATTACATATACCGTTTGAATGATTAAAACATCACAGAACATAACAGTTATCTACAGGATCGAGGTTTCGCCGTTATTGCTTTAAAAGTTCATTTCCATAACAAGAAACAGCTAAGATATCACATACATACCGACCGTATTTTTTAAATCAAGTTTAACGCCGATCCAATTGTATTTAACCAGTCGTCCAACACAACAAAAAATACCGCCAGTGGCACGCACTGACGCGTTTCGACATTCCAATATCATCATCAGAGTACGACGGCTAACCGAATAGCGAGGATCAAACGGCATTGCATATATGTCTAGTAAGCAAAATTAGATATACGGTTCTAACCTCTAGTAGTCTCGAATACATTGTACTTGACTGGGAATGTCGGCCGCACAATTTCTATGTAGTCACGAACATTAACTGTTTGCAGCTTTTGCCACAAACACATATATAGGAAATACAATTGTTTTGTTATGTTGTTCGACGACTGGTTAAATACAATGGGATCGATGTTTACTTCAAGCTCGCAAACTAGATTTAAAGAATTGCTACCACCATCCGCGCAATCAATTATTGTTTAATTGTATTTCCTATATATATATATATATATATATATATATATATATATATATATATATATATATATATATATATATATATGTGTGTGTGTATGCGACGAAAGCTGCAAACAGTTAATGTTCGTGACCACATAGAAATTATGCGGCCGACATTCCCAGTCAAGTACAATTTATTCGAGACTACTAGAGGTGAGAGCCGTACATCTAATTTGTTCTCCAGACATATATGCAATGCCGTTTGATCCTCGCTAGTCAGTTTGCCGTCGTACTCTGATGATCATGGAAGATCGAAACGCGTCAGTGCGTGCCACTGGAGGTAGTTTTGTTATGTTGTTCAACGACTGGTTCAAGACAATGGGTTTGATGCTTACTTCAAGCACGCAAACTTGATTTAAAGAATTGTTACCACCAATCGCGCAATCAATTATTGTTTAATTGTATACCGACTTTATGCCTACAAACTTATTATTTAGCTTAACTTTTTATTTTATTTCATCCTGACTCTGCACCGAGTAAACGATTTAAGTTAATCGTTTATTTATTTGTAACCAATGCCATCACGTTTTAAGTTATATTAATGCAAATGTATCGAAGTATGATGTATTCTGTTAAACTTGCAATCAATTTGGTGATTAAATTTCTAGACTCGTCTATTTTGTGTAAATTTGCAAAAGCGAAGTGTCCCCATTTTTCTTTGTAGTAACGTTTTATTATATGTATTTTCTATGCGTTTATTAACAAATATCTATCATTGCACAAAAATGAAACTATTTCTCATAAAAGTTTCTTCATAATCCTAATACGTTTTTTCGTCATGCTATTAACAAGGTTAATAAACTGTTTAGATATATTTTTATATACATTATATTAACCTTTATTTTACCTTCATTGCTAGCACTACATTGAAATTGTGCAAAAGAATATCGTTCAGGGTGATGATGATTCATTTTTGCACCTATTCCTTTTCCATCGAGAGTTTTCTAATACTCATCCAACTAATTTTTCTTGTCTTTCAGGTAACATTTCGATCAGGTCGGCTGGCCGTCTTCGCCACGAATCACTCCACTCGTAATCGCAGAAATACAAAACCTTCACTCAAAACTGACGTAATGTATAAATTAAATTACGTCAATTAATTTATTTATTATTAATTTCGTTTAGATTCTGGCCTTCGATGACCATGAGGCACAAATCGCAGCGGAGACAGCTGGCATAATTGATCGGAATATTATCCAAAGGGGAGGCAAAATTGTTTGGGTGTGTTAAAAACTATTTTGACGGAAATTGAATAACTACACAAATATTCTTCGATTACCAAATTGTTCGCCAAAATGTAGTGAAAACAGTGTCCATTATTAGTTAGGTATATAACTCGGTCTGATCTTGCAAGGGCAAAGTAGCCATAGAAATTTTAGATCTGACGATTGGAAAATCAAAACTAGTTGTACCGGCAGCAGTGGCTTGTAATATTTCTGTACAATGAGGATACTTTCATTCTATCACATGCGAAGCCTAATGTTAGATTTCACCACACAGTTGACACTTAGTGCTACGGGGATAAAGGAATGTGTCCAGGCGTGCTAGAGGTTGTGAGAAAGTGTTGACTGAAAAAGGAAACTTTCTCATTGGCGCCTAAAATGAAGTATACCGGACAGATGATGCTCGTCAGCCTTGGGTGGCAACTCATTTAAAAAAGGCAGAGCTGCAAAAATAAATTTTCCGAGTTTTGTTGTTAAAGCTTTGCTGGAGTATGGGATAAGTTGCAAGATTGAACTAAGTGGTCTCCGGTTCAAATCTCGGCCTTAGAATTTCTAACGATAACTGGTGAGTGCTTAATAAGGACGAAAAATGTTTAGACAATGAATTTAATTTATTGTATTCAATTTGTTGTTTTATATGGACGATCTATTCTTACACACTCAAATGTGACAATTACGATGCATATAGATTTTTACATACGAAAATACAGACAAGCAGTCATGCAAAATGACATAAACACGTTTACACACAGTAAAGATCTAACACGATTAATAAGCCAGATTATTATACTATATTACACGGCGAAAGTGTTTAGATCGGTTTCCACTTTGGTCAAGTGAATAACTAAACTCTTGATATCTTTGATCATATATTTCAAAAACAATATCACGAATGTCGAATTTATTTTCAAATCCATTATTGTTGGAGCTAATCCGAACATTACAATCATATAAACCTATGAGGGTGAATAGACAGATTTGTGAATAACCTATCAATAAATGACAACACATAGAAAAATGTCAAAGTACAGTCCTTTTATCCGGTCCCATAACCACGCCCAATAAAAATGAATTTGGATCAATGTCTGCAATTTTATTGGCGCGAAATCGGTTCATGTAATAGACGTATCTTAAATCTAGTCACAGACCAAAGGCAACCTGACTAAGTCATTAAATAGTTATCTTTTTGCCAATCTGATATTGCAAGACGCTGTCCCATCCTAAAGCAAAAGACCATACGAAACAATCAACAGTCTCTACCGCTAAGAATGCACAAGGAATCTCAGAATAGAAAGTTGGTCAAATGAGTTGTATTTCTGTTCCAGGATTGTTGAGAGATGTACCATCTATTATCCACGAGCAAACTTTCACTACAGATAGAAAACAAGGACCATCAAGTAGTAGCATCGCCATTATTTCCAATGCTGAAGTGAACAATGGCTGTGTGTGAGGGGGAGAGCGCGTGCAGGGGATATTTCCCCCAGTAACAGGGTTGTATCTGAATTTCCATAGCAAGTCCAACAGTTTTAACCATGAAACATTTATCAAGGTGTCTGCTTCAGGTGAGCATATATCTACCTGTTTTTCTTTCTTAATATGCTTGCCAAACTCATTGGTTTGCCCATGGTCATCCGGCTATAGGTTGTTTTAATAGAACAGTCAAATTAGAACCAAACGCTTCTGCCCTTCATCAATGCTACCATAAAGATTTAATTGCGTCTTACATCATTCAACATTGCACTCAGCCGATCTTCAATCAGTATGTATACTGTGGTATGTTGCATACCAATCACCTTGTCTATAAGTGACGAATTCAGCACTGACGAATACCATTGGTTCCTCAGGACCAGACTTAACATGCTGATATTTTTGCCACAAGCAATTTTGCGATTTCTCTCAATCGGTAAGGGTCCGTAGAGCCCTTGATAACGAGAAAAATTGTAATTACGAGCAGAAGAATTGCTCTATGCTACCCAACATTGCAAGCTGTCCGTTCCTACCTGCTGACGTTTCGATTTTGAGTCGACTCTTCATAGTTTTTGTCATAATGGGTTTTTAAAGGAATAGTTAAACCAATGATCACGTATTCCAACCATAAATTATCATAGGTTTTCCAATCATATCATTAGAATAATTTATAATTTTTTGTCGAGACCAGAATTCTATCGATAATTAATTTTACTAGCTTGATGAGCATTTAAAATTATTCTCCTCAACAAAGTGATGGGATCTCGACGAGAAGGAAAAGCGATTGCTTATGTAAAAGCTTCTTTGTCTTCAGATGCATTAGATTTGATTTTGAACGCGGATGTTGAATTATAAGCATTTAAATTATTCTTAACAGAATGAATCTATTCATTCCGTTCGGTATGTGGTCTCCCGAACCTTATTCTTGCCTTCTAGAAGTTGGCACATTATCCAAACCACTTACTAGATGAATCAAAAAGTAATTACTCGGATGCTTAATACACAACTGATGTTCTTTTATACAACATTAAGCCAGCAATACACAACTGTAAAGGATTCGCTGCCTGCAATTTACCAGTCCAAATTTGTTTATTTATAGAGCTGAGTGTGTCATATAAGTCAGAATAGCCGATTACTAAAGAAGGCCGTTTGATCTGCTTCAAGACAAACAACCCCACTCTTCAATCCACACTATTTAAAGTCTATGTCCTACCTCTCATTTCATATACTAGCGAATTTTACTGCCCTCTCACACTAGCCTCCTCTTGTGCCACGGAACAGATTCCATCTAGATTTCTCAATCATCTTCCCTTTCAGCCAGAACTATCGGGAACGCCTACTCCTGGCCAATCTTTTCCGCTATGGTTCACCCGAAACACACGAGCCATCTCTTTCACTCATAAGATCAAAACTTGCCTGCAACTGTAAAATTTCGCTCACCCAAGTCACTACTACGCTACGCGCTATAGCAACTCTTAAATTCAATCCATCCATACTCCCAATGTATTTAACAAATTATATCTCTTTTCCAAATCCACAAGTGTATTCAACCAACTGTCTTCGGAATTTAAGCTCATATCCTAGCATGGGATTAAGAATGCGACACATACTCACTACCGTAACAAATTCCTATGCGAGAACTCTGATTGGAAGCGCAACTGGTTCCTTCATCAAACATAGTACATTCTTGCCCCTATGGTTTTAACCAATTTCGGAGCGTTAAGTCTCTTCTTGTTAGGCCTCCAATTTCGACAAGTCGCCTTTGATTCTAAACGTGAAATCAGGACTCTTCAATACCATTTCTGCTTTACCGCATCCAAGTAGTAGGTACTTTGACATAATTTGCTCTATCAATTCTCCTCGTTTTGTTTCAGCAAACGACAGGAATCTTGCCAACTCTACTAGACTATCTGACGGTATATATCGGACGCTGGCCCCTCCTCACCTTCCAACAGTCGTAACCTCACTCAGCTAAAGTCAGTGAATCAGCACGTGACACTGGTATTTTGACTCTCCACAAAACGCAATCTAATCGACTGAATACTAGTCAATACTACCCACAGAAACTCGAAAACTACGACAAAGAACTCCAACGGTCGAATTCTGTAGGTGGTCCTTCTTTGCCTTCTAACTTAGTTTCAAATTCGTTCATCCGACGACAGCACACCATGCATTAATTCTAAGACACTTAAAGAGCCTTAATCAAGTCGATCCTTATCTAGTAAAATTGAATCTCTTTAACTTCAGAACGACCTATCTTTAAGTTGATGAAAGCGCTTCCCTTTCACAACGCTTTCATCGTTATCGCTAAATATTTTGCTAGTCACAATTACATTCAACTTTACATATCCTACTTTTGATTTGTACCTCATCATTTCAATTGTTCGGCCAGTTGGTTATTGTTGTCCGATAAATTATTATTATTATGAAAATCTGTGAAAACTTACAGCATCATCGCCACGTTGTTTAATGGCCTTCGACAAATGTTTTTTTCCTTTAATATGATCTAAGTATTGCTGCTCACAGTTTAATTCGATATTACAAATCTCACAGTAGCAATTCATTTTGGACCTCTGGTACAAACTATTGCTGGTTGAAGCGAAATTAGGAGTGTTGCCACCACTGTCCACACAATCTCTCTCTGGTAACTTTTCAATATCGTTTAATTCATTGCCTTTGTTGCAATCATGTCCCAACAATCTCGCCGTCGTGAAATACTCATTACAATGGAAACATTTAATCGGAATTGATTTCTCCAGTTTATCGCATAAATTGGGTTGAGGTGGTGCTAAATGTAAATTTCCCTTGTGCCGCTTGCTCAATAAGTGCGCTTCCAGTTGTTCAACAGTTTTACATGTAATATCGCACACCGGACATATTTGAAAGGGCATTTTGAAGGCAATATCTTCAGAGAATAACTAAAGGAATAACTAATAAGTAAATGAACCACTTAGGTACCGAATGGTTAGAATTCCAAAGCAGCCAAAATATCTTAGCAACAGATTTAGATACGTGCGGAAAATCATACGGTTGTGCTGCACATAAATAACAACTTTAGAAGAAAAAATGTTTATTAAACAATTAAATATTTCAATACTAGCTTGATAAACAAATCGTATTTATTTTTGTCAGGGGCCAATATCTTACTCCCGTCGGGGCGAAACATTTACATTACAGCGAAGAATACACTTCCGTTTTGTAAACGCCCCGGCTTCAAGTAAATGCCGTACGACGTTACAAACTCGGTTAAGGTGCTCTGAATAGAGATTTGTTACTGATAGAGGGCCCTTAAGAGGGCCTGGTCGTGCGTTCTCCTGAATTATTCAGAGTGTGAAGATGTCCTAGAGCCTTGGGTGGACTCTGCTTGTTGTTGCTCCCGTGGTCGAGTTGTAATCACGATGTGGATAACGTCGTTCAGGTTCTGCAATTAATTGGCTCGTCTCGCTGGTTGTACCGCAACAAGATGAGTCACGGATGTAGCCAATTGTTGGTGAAACTATCAAATCACTAGCGTAGGTATTGACAGCCGACAGAACGCACACGCGTAACGCAAAGCAGAATGCAAATGCGACAACTGACTTGCATGGTAAATTGCCGTGCTTAAATAGCATGCCATGCCTACTTGCACACTATTGGTTAAACGGTAAGTTTCGCTTTTTTCTCATTGGTGCAACGTAAATAAAATTGAATTTAATTTGCGCAATATGTCGGCCATTAATTTGTGTCGTTACAACACTTTCCTCTCTGGAAAAAAAGGAAAACAAATTCCTCTCTGCGAGGCTAGATAAGAAATGCATGACAGAGTTCGAACCAAGTTAAGCAAAAATATGATGAACCATAAGTGCTGGGCTTAAATATGCTTGTTGGTTGCTTCAACAATGATATGATGCCAGGTAACCACTAGGAATTGCTACACAAATTGTTAGCTCTAGTGGTCGGTCATACCACGTGAGGCAAAATAGAGCAGTGTAAGTTTTGGGAGCCGCAGCGTGAAGATTTCGAGGTAAATCGCCTCTGAATTTGCTAGGTTTAAGTTAAAACCTAAGCAGGTTGGATCGTTGTCAATGTGTTTGTATACGACCAAAGGAGTTAGAGTGCTCGACGTTGTGGTCATGACATTTGTAGAGTGGTCTTTGTGCAATTGATAAAGTTGAGATATGCATTGAAAATGGCCTGTACCATGATATGAAGCTGATCACTACTTAGTGTTGCTACACGAAAGCGTTAGCTCTAAGTAGCTGGTCATACCAAAATAGGCAGTGTAATGTCATGTGTGAGAAATACATTATAATGTAAAAATATATACATTAAAATCAAAGGTAACTGCATAAAAATATGTACACGAACATTGCCTCAGAGATGGCATAATACCAAAGAACTGTTCAAAAATGCTACACAATTGTTAGCTAAGAACAGCTGGTTATGCCACGTGAGACAAATACGAAAAATAGCGTAAGGTTTAAAATTTTTTTGATAGTTAATGTTAATGTTTAAAAAAATCAATTACGCGTTATACAAAGCAGGATATTGAGATTGTGGGTAGACGGAGCCTGAGACGTGTGTAGAAGGTTGAACTCTCTCAGGATCAGGTGGTTCGATAAACGGTTTCAATCTGTCTATGCTTACTGATGTCGGTGTAGCGCCTTGCATAATAATGAAGTATTTTGGTTGTCTGAGCAAAATCGGGTAAGGACCGCGATACTTTGGTTGTAGTGGTGCAACAGAATTATTGTTGCGAACGAGTACTCTCTTGCAGCTGTGGAGCTGTGGGTGAACGAAGACTGGACGAGGCGTGTGTCTCGGCTGCTGTTCGGACATGTTACCGAAATGAAGTCGAAGGCGGGTAGCTTCGTTTTGTGGGTCATCTTGTGCCGGTAGTAGACGTGGGAGCTGACTAGGCAGGCGTAGATCCATGCCATACAAAAGTTGTGACGCAGACGTTTTAATGGATTCTCGAGTACGAGAACGCATGGCCAGCAGAACTAAAGGTAGTGCATCGACCCAGTTGCCATTAATGGACGAGGATGCTAAAGCTGCTTTGAGTTCCCTATGCATTCTCTCTACCATGCCATTAGCTTAGGGATGGTAGGCAGTCGTCTGGCGTAAGATGCATCCCATGTACCGCAAGGTGGTTTTGAAACGATCAGATGAAAAGCAAGTGCCTCTGTCCGTGATGACCCCATTGGGAACACCGTAATTGGATATCCATGCAGAGATAAAACCGTTAGTTACTTCGTCTGCAGAAATGGTGCCAAGAGGTAATGCCGCAGGCCACCGTGTAAGTCTATCGATCATAGTTAGAAGGTAGCTGAAACCTTGAACCTTTGTCAGATGAACTATGTCGATGTGGACGATGGCTAGGCGAGAAGTAGACCGAAAATGTTGTAACTTAGAACGAGTGTGTCGTGTGATCTTGTTTTTCTGACAAATAGCACACTCTGAGACCCATCGTTTAACATTCTGCCTAAGTCTGTGACAACAGAAACAATCTGTAAGAAGTCGGACAGTCGCTTGGCTTCCTGGGTGAGAAATTGAGTGAATTGAATCGAAAACTTTTCTCTGAAGGCTGGTCGGCAGAACTGGCTTGTTGGGCTGCGTACCCATGAAGTAAACAATTGGTAAGCCTTCCCACAGACGGCATATGAACTTGGTTGGGTGACGGGTTATTGATCTTCGAATGTGAATGTCATCGCGTTGTTCAGTTCGCAGGAGAGTTGGCGTTAGTGCAGGTTCACTGAGTGCCAGGGAGTTGACAGTGAATGGTGTCGGCGAAGGTGGTTGTAGAGAGACGTCTGGCCTGGACTGGGCATCTGCAAAAAAGTTCTGTTTGCCCTTGACGTGAAAGACGTCAAATTGCCATTCGCTTAGACGAGAAATCTGTCTTTCCACTCTGGCAGGGTACTTGGCGATAGATGAAGTTGCGTTTCGAAGAGCGCTAACTAGTGGTGCATGATCTGTGAAAACAACAAATCTGCTACTGCCAATGATGCTGATAAATGGCGCACTGCGTCGTAGATGGCGAGAAGTTCTCGGCCGAAAGTGTCGTACCTCGTTTCTACTGGTTGGAGAGTACGCGAGAAGAAACTGATAGGCTTCCGAACTCCGTCGATCTCTTGTTCCAAAGTGGCTCCAATAGCGAATTCAGAAGCATCTGTCGAGTGTAGAAATGGCAAGTCCTTTTCGGTTCCGCAGGTGCCTGCACAACGGATAAAGTTGTTTTGAAAGGCCCGGAAGGAACATGCGATAATAGTTTAGTACTCCCAGGATTTTCTGCAACTCGCTCACAGTCCTTGGTGACTTGATATTCTTGATTGTGTTCGTCTTTGACAGCAACGGTTGAATACCTTGGGCCGTGATACGATGCCCTAAGAAGTCGACGGATGAAGTTGCAATCTGCGTCTTGTCACAGTTGATCTTGTGTCTGTGGTTGGATAAGCGTGAGAGGACATTTCGTAGATGTTTCGCATGAGATTCTAGATCTGGACTGAATACCATAATGTCATCTAGATATGACATACAATAAGCAGAGTCGTCACGAAGTATGTTGTCTATGAATCTTTGAAATGTCTGAGTAGCACACTTAAGTCCAAAAGGTATGTAAAGATATTCAAAAAGGCCAAATGGAGTGATGACTGCAGTTTTCTCGATATCCTCTGGTGCTACTGGGATGTGATGGTACGCTTGTCTGAGGTCAATCACTGAGAAGAAATTGCTGCCGTTGAGTTTTTCAAGTAAAGTTTTGATATTTGGAATAGGATATGCATCAGATTTTGTCACTGAATTTAGCTTACAGTAGTCTCCACAGGCTCTGTACGATCCGTTTGATTTAGAGACTAAATGCAGTGGTGACGCCCATAAACTTTTCGATGGTCTGATGTTTCCCTCTTCCAAAAGCCTTGAGAATTCTTCTTGGGCAGCTTTCAGCTTAGCAGGAGCCAGTGGTCCCTTCTTGAGTGCAATAGGTTGTCCTTCTGTGACAATATGATGCATCGTGTTGAAGACTCGTAGCTCTGACTTGTTAAGATCGAAAAGCGATTTGTATTTTCGAAGAGCTGCTGATATCTCTGCTGAATGATGCACTGGGTTTGGCTGAATGACCTGTAACTCCAAACGCTCGGAGGCAAGTGTCCAAAAGCTTTGTTCAAGTCCGGTGGAGGGGTCAATGATCTTTTGATTGGCAAGATCAACAATGAGCTGAAATTTTAGAAGGAAATCAAGGCCTATTATATTATGTGAGACCTTGGCAATGATGAAGTTGTGGGAAAATTCACGTCGTAGACCTATGTTGAGTGTGCGGTATTGACAGCCATAAGTTGGTATGGGCTCGCCTGTAGCTGTTGCGAGAAGAACGCCTAGCGACATCTCGGCCATTGAATCACCCTTGAGAACTGAGACTGCTGCACCTGTGTCTACGATGAACTTTTCGCCAGTTTTGAAATCAAGAAGGTGCAGAAGTTCGTTTGGCTGTTTGGCCGGGTCATGCAAACAAGTAGGCTGGTGATTGCGACCGGCATTGTCTGTTTGGTTCTCTATGTGAAAAATTCGGTGTGGACGAAAAGAGTCGACAGGGATGTCGGATTGTAGTTGGCTTCTTCCCTGTAGCGCCATTGATGTGCAGAAAGTACAGTCTTCTACTTCCTGCGCCAGACGTTTCCCGATACTGATGCACCCTTGTGCCTGCGGTCTGTTGTCTCTTCCGTCAGCTGTGGAAATTGACACTCATTCGGAAATTCTTCGGAACGACAAAGACAAACTTGGCAAGTATAAAAAACTTCTGGTGGTTATAACACCAGTTCTTTGGAGCATATTTATTAAATGATTTCGGAGATCTCGATCGCCGCCTACCATTATAATTTGACTTGGAAACGAATTTCGGTCGAGCATTCACTTGATTTAGCTCGGATTTGGTAATGGCCAATCCTTCTAGAACTATAGCCATGTTCGCCACTGTTCTCTCTAAAAAGGAGAGTCTATCATCTTGCGGGGGTGAAGAAATGGATGATGGATTCACTTTGGGTTCCAAAACCCTATATTCTAACTAACATCTCTCAGATAAGTCATCTATAGAGAGAGTGTAGGGGAGCTGTCTGGCAAAGAGTTTTAATGTTTGAGGAAGATTGTTAATAAAAACAACCTTAGCCTCATGGTCAGAAATGTTGGTTTTATACCAACGGTTCTGTAATTCCCTCGGTATTTCGATGGGGCCAAGGTTTGGCATGTCTAACTGCGCATATTTGTTTATTATCTGCTTAGTCTCTGTGGGCTCAAGCAAGGATTCTACTTCGTTTTGTAGACCCAAAATGGGATTAGGAAGCTTCGTAATGGCCTCAAGCTTAGGATAAATCCGTCGCTGCAATTCAGAAGGTAGTTTAGCAAAAACCTTCGACAGTTTTTGATGACTGTCATAATCGGGAAACGGGGAGAAAGCGGAGTCTACGCGCATAAAGAATAGCTCACTATCTCCATCCCAAACAGGAACATCAATATCTAAAATTGGACCTGACATTTTAACAATCTTACGGGATCTTAAAAGCATAAATTTATAAGCAATATGAAAATATATAAATATACTTTAACGAAACGCTTACCCACAAAAAGCTTCCACAGGTGTATGAGCGCAGAACAAAAACACGTCACAGTAACTTCTTCCAAAAATCCGCAATTGAGCCTGTCGAGTACGTACGGTGCCGTTTTGTACGTAGGAAAGATGAACAGAGGCCCCGTTGGCCTTTGATGCCAATGTATTATTATTATATCCCCCCCAAAAAAAATCAACACAAATCCACGAATATACACCCAACAAAATTCCCAGAAGACCACGATTAGGGTAAAGAAAACGCAAATGTTAATCTATTTTATCCCAAATAAATGAAAAAGGAAGTCAATTTTATTTATACCAAAAAAATCAGAACAATAATCAATATCCTGGCGCGGTCGCCAATTTTGTAAACGCCCCGGCTTCAAGTAAATGCCGTACGACGTTACAAACTCGGTTAAGGTGCTCTGAATAGAGATTTGTTACTGATAGGGGGCCCTTAAGAGGGCCTGGTAATGCGTTCTCCTGAATTGTTCAGAGTGTGAAGATGTTCTAGAGCCTTGGGTGGACTCTGGTTGTTGTTGTTCTTATGGTAGAGTTGTAATCACGATGTGGATAACGTCGTTCAGGTTCTGCAATTAATTGGCTCGTCTCGCTGGTTATACCGCAACAAGATGAGTCACGGATGTAGCCAATTGTTGGTGAAACTATCAAATCACCAGCGTAGGTATTGACAGCCGACAGAACGCACACGCGTGACGCGAACCAGAATGCAAATGCAACCACTAACTTGCATGGTAAATTGCCGTGCTTAAATAGCATGCCATGCCTACTTGCACACTATTGGTTAAACGGCAAGTTTCGCCTTTTTCTCATTTGTGCAACGTAAATAAAATTGAATTTTATTTACGCAATATGTCGGCCATTAATTTGTGTCGTTACAAAAACAACTTTAGAAAAAACTGTTTATTAAACACTTAAATATTTAAATAATAGCTTGATAAACAAATTGTATGTATTTTTGTCAGGGGCCAATATCTTATTCCTGTCGGGGCGAAACAATTACATTACAGCGAAGAATACACTTCCGTTTTTTATTGTAACACTGCGGCTTGAGTGTCATGTATCTTTACCTAAAAGATAAAAAAAAGATTCTGAAAGTAAAGCTACTGTTGGTGGCTTTTAATAGGACATGAAAGGCATTTATGTGTAAGATATTTCTGCAGACAAAAATAAAGTAACAATTATAGATAAATTTAAACCACCATGGCTGGTTGTAACGAACGACTTGAAAAATAAACTATCTGTTTAATTTATGAAACATTTTAAAATTAACCATTCGTTATATATACTATTGATTTTGCGTAATTTGGGTTTGCGTAATAATAATAATAATAATAATAATAATAATAATAATAATAATAATAATACATTGATTTAGCAACAAAGGCCAACAGGCTCAACTATTGAAATAAAAAACCAAAGGTAGGATATGTGGGGATGAAGTAAACTATGACTAGCAAAATATTTAACCAAAGGGAGGAAGGAGTTGAGGAAGAGAAATTCATTCCTCAATTTCATGATAGTTTGATCTGGTGAAAAAGATAGATTACATTGAACTAGAAAAGATCAACTGGAGAACAATCCATGAAAGGTCCAGCATCAATGTGGGGTAGGCTGGTTTCTGACAGACGAATTTGAGTGTGAGTTCGAATGTGATGGCGGAACGGTAGCAGAAATCGACCGATGGAGGTCATTGTTGTGGATATTGAATTTTTGTGGAGTAATATTGACTGAGATGAAGTCGACTAGGTCGAAGCTTGTGTCTTGCGCAGGATTCACTGGCCATTGTTGATCGAGGTTATGACTGATGGTAGGCGAGGGGGAATCAGTGCCCGATGGTGGTGGTCCAGCAGACTTTTCGAGTTTCCGGTCGTTCGTTGAAACAAAAAGGAAAATAATTAGTTGAGCAAAATGTGGTAAAGTGTTCACAAATTGGATGTGGTAGAACGAAAAAATGAGAATAGAAATAGTATCGGGGAGTCAAGAGTGAGAAATTTACAATCAGAGGGGAAAAGTGGAAATTAGAGGCCAGCCATAAGGGACTTCACCCTCCGAAACTAGTTACAAGAGAATAGCCTGGGGATGAAAGAAGTGTTATGCTTTAAGAAAGAACCAATTGCTCTTCCAATCGGTCGTCTCGCATGGAACTTTTTTAAAAGAAGTACTTGTGGCCCGCCTTTTAAAATTTGTGCTTGGATAGGAGCTTTATTTCCGTGGGAAGTGCGTTGAAAACACTAGTTGCTTTGGAAAAGAGATAGATTTTGTTAAATATATTGGGAGTATTGTTGGATAGGATTAAAGAGTTGCTAGAGCATGTGGCGTAGTGATGGCTTGGGTGAGCAAAGTTGGACATTGATAGGCAAGTTGTGATCTTATGAATAAAAGAAATGACTCTTAGGTGACGGGTAAACCAAAGCGGTAGAAGGTTGGCCAGGAGTAGGCGTTTCCGATAATTTTGACTGTGAGGGCAAACTCGCTTTAGAAATCTGGAGGAGATCTGTTTGACGGCATACAAGGAGGATAGAGTGAGAGGATAGTTTAATTCGTTAGCGTATGAAATGAGGACTAGGACGTATACCTTGAACAGCGTGAGTTGGAGAGTGGGGTTGTTACTCTTGAAGCAGAATAAACGAGCCTATTTTAAGAGTATGGAAGTAATGTTTGTAAGGTGTGGGGAGTATTCTAGAGATTTTGAAAAATAGATACCAAGGTACTTGGCCGAATCTATTATTTTCAATATCAAGGGGATAGTTGGCATCCTAAAGAGGACAGAATAAGTCGGAGGAGAGTTTCATCAAACGAGTCCTGGCGGGGTTTATTTTGAGACCGATATTGCTAAGCTGCGAATGGAGCGAGGGTAAAAGCTCCGATATAAGGGGTAAGAAAGGGTTGGATGTTGTGGGGTTACTGAATACTATGACCACGTCGTCCGCATATTTAAACAGCTTGAAAAGGTTGTCCTCTACTTGTACCTGCGCGGGTGTATGGTTGAAAAGAATGGGACCAAGTGCGGAGACTTTGGGATTTCTAGTTCGGATAAAGGTAGGCCTAAAGTGACTATTTCCGACTTTTACAGTTGCGCATCGGTATCGGAGATAGTAATTGATAAAATTGAGGACATTGCTCCAGATACCACTGCTCAACAAGGCGGATTAAACTGCTGAAAATGACAAAGAATTAAAAGTTTTGGATATATCTAGGAAGAGGAGAGTGCATTCATGACCTTTGGAGAAAGAGGAGTAGCAGTGATTAAGGACACTGACTTAAATGTTGAATCTTTTTGCGCAGTGCTGTCCTTCTTGTTGTGGATTTGACCGCATTTGACTTGTGCGGGACAATTGATAACACTCTTATGTCGGAGAAATCTTGAATGTTGTACATTTTCAGGTGCTCTGATTATTGGCCTCGATTAATGGGTTCTCAATTGTCCATTCTTTTTTAAGCCTTCCATCAGCTGTTTGTCTGAAAATGACGTTGGAAAAAAATTTTCCACTCTTCTTTTTCCAAATTTTCGAGACCAAACTTCCAGTCCCATTTTCAGGGTTGATACAAGTTGTGTTTTATTCCTGTGCATATTGTATCAACCCTGAAGATGGGAAGCGAAATTTGGTCTCCAAAATTTGGAAAAAGAAGAGTGGAAAATCTTGTTCCAACGTCATTTTCAGACAATCAGCTGATGGAAGGCTTAAAAAAGAAGGGACAAGTGAAAACCCATCAATCAAAGCCAATAATCAGGACACTGACTAAGTTGGTGGAAGAGGAGCGGCCATTCAAGAAGCCATGTTGATCGTCGAGGAGATAGAAGTTGTCCTGAGACATAATGAAAGAGTACATTAGGTTGTATAAGGCACTGTCGATGATTTTAATGAAAAAAAGGAACGATAGTAATTGGGCGGAGATCTATGAATAAGAAGATCGACGAAGTGTCATTTTTTGGATAGGAGCGATCGTCGAATTAAGCCATTCCGGGGGAAGATATGTAGTTTTAAGGCATCCGTTTATGACATCGGCAACCAGAGAGAAGAGATTCTAGCCAAGAAGTGCTATCATGCTGACCAAGACACCATATTGATCAAATTGGTGTTGAGATTTGATTACATTAATTGCTTGAGTGACGGAGGCCGGTGAAGCGTTGAACCAGCGTAGGTTTTCAGCGTCTCAGTTGTCTAGCATCTCAGCAGGCGGAGTGGGAGTGGAGAAGGAGTCGAGGAGATAATTTAAATAATCGTCGGCAAAGCAGGAGTCGTCCGATCAAGAGTAGTATGTATATGAGGTTTTGGACTTTTTTAGCAATTGGTGTTTGATGTCTGCGAACTTTATGCGGGAGTTAGGTGACGTACGGATGCGTCTATCGATATTGAGCGCTTGTTTTATGATAACCTGTTTAAAGTGCTCATCGATACGTTGCTTTGCGAGAGCGCGAGCAAGTGATGACGTGCGTAGTCTAGAGTTGTGAGCTAGGTTGTAGCGTGCCTTCAACAAGGTGTTCAATTTGTTTGTCGCGTGTATGTGTTGAATAGAGGTGGCATAATTAAAGTGGAAGGATAAGATTTTGTGGACTTTGGAAAAGCATGATGAGAAGTTGTCGGGGAGAAAAAGATCTCTTCAGTTAACTGTGTTACAGAGTCGACGAAACTATTCCCAGTTGGTGAATTAACTGAATATTTGAATGCCCTTTCTAGTGATAAAGGATAAAAGAGGAATAAGAAAGGACACCTGAAATTGCTCGAGATTAAGGATGACATATTGTATTTGGCAGGCGTGATATTCTCTGGTAACTTGAAATTGACATCTTATTTCTCGGTTCAGTTTAAAAAATTGATCTTCACAATATATTCCTGTTAAAACGAATTTCTGTTTTATTTGTGCATATTGGGATCATTCAGGAATAGGTCATTTAATAATTTTGTTTTTCGTGTCTAATCTCTTTCTGGAATACGCATTTGGGATGCAGTTTTCCGTAAGAATTACACAGAATTCTACCTATTACTCGATTAATTATATATATGTATATAGGTGCGACTAACATGGAGGCTAATCTTAAATTTAGGGACAATGATGGCATGGTACAGAGTGTCGTAATAATGAACATATTAGGTATGTATACGAAATTGTCTTATCAGAATCCAATAGGCCCACTACGAAGGATTCAGACTTGGCGTCAATTTCTAATAGGACTAGACTACAAAATCACCAGAAAATGCCGTGATAGTTTGTGAGTATTAGAAAAGTGCGGATACCCAGATCTCATTTTAGACACTAACTTTTTGGGTCCTGTTCATGGACTTGTGATAATTTGAACAGATGCAATTGGACAAGTAAAATTAACGAAGGAGGATATGCTTAGTGCAGCACGAAGGCTTTGACTATTCTGCGACAACATCTAAATGGTTTGCATGCATAGAAATCCGATTAATAAATAATCGATTGCGTTTTACCGGTGTAGAAAGCTTAAGGAATTTGATGCCAGTGAGAACCCATCAATCAGAGAAACAAAAACGCTGTACGCCTGTAAATGTAAAAGAATCAAGATTTTACCGACGTACAACAATTATATATTTAAATGAATGATGTCATGATTATCGCGAAATATGATACCTGTTCTCGATCAAGGCCAGAATGTAACAGGAGTAACGAGTACTCAGAAATAGTTGTAATTTAACTGTTATTAGCGCAAGTAAGATTGAGAATGGGCTAGCGTATATTGGATTCTGGTATGCATCAAAATATTTTAGTGGGTTTACACTTAGAGTACCAAATATAATGAAATGAAGTTGCTCAATATCGTTTATCTGTTCATCGATCTATTTTATTATGTACTAGACTGTAAACAGACAAATCTCAAGGGAAGTGATTAGATATTGTGCAGGAAAAATACTAACCACAATCAGATATATATTAATATGTGTTGCTTACATTGTATTTATAGAAAATCGGTTATTAGCTGACGGTTGTTGAAATGAAAAAAATATATAACAAAAGTCTGTGAAAACTTACGGTATCATCTCCATGTTTTAAATAGCTTTTTACAAATGTTTTTTCTTTTAATATGACTTAGGTATTGCGCCTTACGATTTAATTCTATATCAAAATTATCACAGTAGCTAGTAATTGGACTCCTTATATAAAATATTGCTGTTTGCAGGAAAACGGTTAAAAGCTGATGGTTGTTGAAATGGAATGAAAAGATACCTCTCAAATGATGATCTGGCCTCGGATCTGATCAATCAATTGGAATAAAATTTTCATCTATCTCAAAAATGTCTGAACCGGTAAATGTCATGCTTTATTCCAACAAAAAACTGTCCAACGATGAGCTTAATCAGCTAAAATCTCGATCACTTTTAATATCGACAGGCGAAGTCAAATTAACGCATGATTACACTTTGTTACAGAGGTCAGCAGAACAAACACGAAACACTGCTACAGTCACCGCACCCTCTTCTTAAATTAGATATGCTTAATCTGGCTGGAACAATTAGAAAAACGCCGATCATTTTACGGAGATACCTCGCTGACGCTCCTTCATTCGGACCCTACAGGCTGAGTATCTCCCGATTTGAAGGGCTCACTTTAACCACTGGTTCATACAGCGAAACACAAAATCCCACCTAATAAAGTGAAGCAATACGCCGTCATTGTGGCCGTCCCCGCCGCATATTGACCCCCAATAACGGACCCCTCCTCTAGTCTCCAGCGCCAGTCCTAAACACTCATGTTTATCACGACCGGTGCAGAGGTCCTGAAACCGTCAAAACGTAAGACTCTTGCGGCCCCGAGTATCACTGATTTATCCCATAAAACTTCTTCCTATTCCAACCATACCA
This sequence comes from Eudiplozoon nipponicum, assembly GCA_029291075.1. Taxonomy (NCBI): domain Eukaryota; kingdom Metazoa; phylum Platyhelminthes; class Monogenea; order Mazocraeidea; family Diplozoidae; genus Eudiplozoon; species Eudiplozoon nipponicum. The sequence goes on from JAQBSW010000509.1 coordinate 118,797, forward strand.
ACACCACCTAGGACAGACTACGATTAGGTCTTGTACACTCCCGGAGCAGCACCTCGAGCCCAGAAAACCCGTCATTTTATTGCTTTCAAAACCTTCAACTCCAACATCCGCTAGTTAAAAGCGGGACTAAGGAAGTCCAGATCGATGATGACCATTCCATTCTCATCAACAAGCGATCGATCACTCTTATTAGCCCTCGGTCACGCTCCAGCCGCCAACGGAAACTGCCGCACGCTTTTCCGCATGGATCCCTTTCGGCAAATCTTATCCATTGTGAATCACTTACGCCAAAAATCAAACGACTGCAAGCATTTTTAATTCTCAAATGAGCTAGATATGTGCTTTCTTGGTGAAAGGTGGCTGTCCCCTTCGATATAATGCGATGATATTTTCCTCATCAATGGTTACACTTTCTTTTAAAACGACAGAGCTGTTGTTCGAGGGAGTGGTCTGGCTATCGATGTCCGATCCTCTCTCATGCCTAAACGTTTGTTTAAATCTAACTCACTAGGATTTTGATTGTTTTCATTTTAGCTACTGGTTCTAAATCAAAGCTTATCCGTTTGCATTGCCTATAGACCCACGAAAACCTCAACAATCGAGGACACTCGTGGGGCCCAATTTATGTCCACTTTATTCTCTCAAAAATCCGATTAATACATCGTTTTGGGTGACCTTAAGCTTCCTCTGGCTAACTGGCACAATCTAACATCAGAAAATCATCTGGTGTTTTGGCTCTTTGGGAAAAATTTACTAAATAAACGTGTGCACTTTCCTACCAGAGGAAACAACGAACTCGATTCTGTTCTCTCCAACAAAGATGTGTCCAATGTTTGATACAGAGAGATATTTCCTAATCTCAAACATTGCCAGGTATCCTTCCGTATTCCTCCTCTATCCTCTATCTAAAGAGAGAGAGCGGTCAATCATTCAGTTAAGTCGCTGACTGGGAAGAGTTTCGCCGACTCTGTGACGCTGTTAACTGGAGGGATTCAATTCTCCCAGACAACATCCCCGCGTATTTTTCCGATGCCCATAAAATCTTATCCTACAACTTTACTTCTGTCACCTATAATCAACAGATTCGCACGACTGACAAGTTGAACATCTTGTTTAAAGCACGCAACAACCTTGCACGCGATTCCAGATTACGCACCTTATCAATAGTACGCGCTCTCGCACTCCGACGTATCGATGAGCTCATTGAACAAGTTAACAACAAATAAGCGCTAGGCATCGAAAGACGCATTCGAACAGCACCCAACTTCTGAAAGAAATTCAGTCATCAAAAACCAATTGTTACCAAAATCCAAATCAAAAAACATAACCTTCTCTCGTTCAGAAGACTCCAGCTTTGTCGACGACTATCTAAATTATCTATATTATCAATATTATTATCTATAACGGTGTCGCTAACCATCTGCGTTTGTTCAAGCAATCAAAGACATCAAATCTAAAACCAATTTGATCAATACGGTGTCAGGCAGCATAATTGCTCTTCTAGGTTGGAACCACTTCTCTCTGGTTGCTGATTTTATCAACGGATGTCTCGAAATTCCCTATCTAGCGCCGGAGTGGCTTAACTCGACCATCTATCCAATCTCCTCCTTCAAAGATCTCCACCCAATAACTATCGTCCCTGCTTACACTAACATCTTCGACAGGATGTTATATAACGCAATCGATCCTTTAATTAAGTCTCGAGATAACATCTGCCTCGGTGATGATCAACATGGCTTCTTAAATTGCCGCTCCTCCTCCACTAATTTAGTCAGTATCCTCTTTCTAGATATGTATATAAGAATTTCGATTCATTAACGTTTTCGGCACTAGAATCCGTCTTATTGGGAAGTGGTACATTATCTAAAGTCTATGTCCTATCTCTCATCTTATATACTAACGAATTTTACTGCCATCTCACACTAGCCTCCTCTTATGCCATCAACCAGATTTATTTAAAATTTCTAAAGTGTCTCCCCTTTCAGCCAGAACTATCGGGAACGCCTTCACTTGGCTAAATTTTCCGCTCTGGATTATTGCAAACTTACGAGCCATCTCTTTCATTCATAAAATCAAACCTTGTCTGCCACTGTCCAATTTCGCTCACTCAATTCACCACTACGTTACGCGCTATAGCAGCTTTGAAATAAAATCCATCAATACTTGTAATGTATTTAACAAAATATGTCTATTTTCCAAATCCACAAGTGTATTCAACTCACTGTATTCGGAAATTAAGTTTAAATCCCAGCGTGAGTTTAAAAAGGCGGCACATACTCACTTTTGTAAAAAATTCCTATGCGAGAACTCTGATTGGAAGCGGAACTGGTTCCTTCGTCAAGCAAAATACATTCTTATCCCTAGGCTTTTAACTAATTTCGGAGCGTTAAATCTCTTCTTGCACAGACTCCAATTTCGACAAGTCGCCTTTGATTCTAAACGTGTAATCTGGACTCTTCAATACCATTTCTCCTTTACCGCATCCAAGTAGTAGGTACTTAAAATTGAAATGTTATGCATTATATCATCATGCTAGTCAACAATCAATACAATCAATTACTAGTCATGGTTCCCATTTTTTTGCATAATGTTACACTCGTATTATACCTTGATTTTTCCTATTTTTGATGATGAATCTAGTATTCTTTACAGCCGAACTTTCTGATATTGATATATTGTACAGTACAACTAGTGGGATTTACTTATCTACATGAGACTAATTGCTCATTTTTCTGTGATGTAATATCTTTTTTTTATATTGTACATTTTCCAATTTTATTATTTGATGGAACATGTGTGGTTTGAATCCAAATAAAGATATTCTATTCTAATCTATTCTATTCTAATTTGCACTTTTATTTCTTCTCATTTTGTTTTGAGAGTCGCCAAATCTACTAGACCATCTGACGGTATACATCGGACGCTGGCTCCTCGTCGCCTTCCAACAGTCGTAACCTCACTCAGCTAAAGTCAGTGAACCGTGCTGTTGACACTGATATTTTGACTCGCCATAAGCTTCAATCTAATCGACTTTATCCTAGTCAATACCAACATGCAGAAACTCAAAATCTACGACAAAGAATTTCGACGGCCCAATTTTTTAGCAGTTCGTCCTCAGCTTCTAATTTAGTCTCAAATTCGTTCATCCGACGACATCAAACCTTGCATTAAAACTCAGAAACTTAAAGAGCCTTAATCAAGTCGATCATTACCTAGTCAAATGGAATCTCTTTTACTCCAGAACGACTATCACTAAGTTGATGAAAGCGCTTCTCTTTCACAACACTTTTCATCGTTATTGTTAAATATATTGCTAATCACAATTTCATTCAACTTCAAATATCCTATGTTTGATTTGCACTATATCATTTCAATTGTTCGGCAAGTTGGCCATTGTTTTCAGATAAATTATTTTTTATTATTATTATGAAAATCTGTGAAAACTTACAGCATCATCGCCGCGTTGTTTAATGGCCTTCGACAAATGTTTTTTCCTTTAATATGATCTAAGTATGGCCGCTCATTGTTTAATTCGATATTACAAATCTCACAGTAGCTATTCATTTTGGACCTCTGGTACAAACTATTGTTGTTTGAAGCGAAATTAAGAGTGTTGCCACCACTGTCCATACAATCTCTCTCTGGTAACTTTTCAATATCGTTAAATTCATTGCTTTTGTTGCAATCATGTCCCAACAATCTCGCCGTCGTAAAATACTCATTACAATGGAACTATTTAATCGGAATTGATTTCTCCAGTTTATCGCATAAATTGGGTTGAGGGGGTGCTAAAAGTAAATTTCCCTTGTGCCGCTTGCTCAATAAGTGCGCTTCGATTTGTTCAACATTGTTACAAGTTATATCGCACACCGGAAATATTTGAAAAGGCATTTTGAAGGCGATATCTTCGGAGAATAACTAAAGGAATAATTAAAATAAATGGATCGGAAAATCATACGGTTATGTTGCACATAAAACAAACAACTTTAAAATAAAACTGTTAAAAGATTTGTTTATTACACAATCAAATATTCAAATACTAGCCTGAAAAACATACATTGTATTTATTTAGTCGGAGGCCAATATCTTATTCTAATCGGGACGATACAATTACATTACAGCGAAGAATACATTTAGGATTTTTTGTGTAACATTCCGGCTTGATTAACAATTATAGATAAATTTACACCAAATCGGCTGATTGGAAATAAATGACTTTAAAAAAGAAAATATTCGTTTAATTTCTAGAACATGTTTTATATAAATCCGTTCGAGAATATATACAATTGATTTGTGCGTAATTTAAGATTGCTTAATTATATTGTACATGAAGGGCGTTATTTTCTCTGGTAACTTGCAATTGATATCTTATTTCTCGATACAGTTTAAAAAATGATCTTCAAAATATATTCCTGTTAAAACGAGATTCCGTTTATATTTGTGCATATTGAGATCGTTCAGGTAATTTAATTATTCTGAATTTCGTGTCTAATCTCTTGTCGTGCTAAGCATGTGGGGTTCCGTTTATTGTAAGAAGTACACAGTTTACTAACTATCACTCGATTATATATATATATATATATATATATATATATATATATATAGGTGTGATTAACTTGGAGGCTAATATATTTTAGGAAAATGATGGCATGTTACACGGAGTCGTAGGCATGAATAGTTTGTGAATATTAGGAGAGTGTGAATGTCCAGAACTCATTTTAAAAACTAACGTTTTGAGTCCTGTTCGTAGGCTGGTTACCCTTTGAGTAGATGCACATGAGCAAGTAAAATTGACAAATTAGAATGTGCGAAGTGAGGTTCAGAGGGGTTTGACTATACCGCGACAACACCGAAATGGTTCGGACGCGTAGAAATACGATTTATATATAATAGATTACGTATTAATAGTGTAGAAAGCTTAAGAGATTAGAGAACAGAGAGAACCCATCAATCAGTGAAAGAACAACGCTGCATGCCTGTAAATGTAAAGGAATGAAGATTTTACCGACGCACAACTATTATATCTTTAAATTAATGATGTCATGATTACCGCGAAATGGGGTACCCGTTATCGATCAAGGCCAGAATGTAATAGGAGTAACTGGTATTCAGAAATATTTGTAATTCAACTGTTATTAGCGCAAGTAAGATTGAGTATTGGCTAGCTTATATTGGATTCTGGTATGCATCAAAATATTTTAGTAGGTTTACAATAAGAGTACCAAATATTATGAAATGCAGTTGCTCAATATCGTATAACAGTTCATCGATCTAATTTATTATATAATGGACTGTAAACAGACTTATACCAAAGGAAGTGATAAGATATTGTGCAGGAAGAAATATTATCCACAATCAGGTGTATATTATATTGTGTTGCCTACATTTCGTTATATGTATTTGTAGAAAGTCGGTTAATAGCTGACGGTTGTTGAAATGGAAAAAATATATAATAAAAATTCTGTGAAAACTTATGCCATCATCTTCACGCTTTTCAATAGCATTTTAAAAATGCTTTTTCTTTTAATATGACTTAGATTCTGCGCCTCACAGTGTAATTCTATATCACAATTCTCACTGTAGCTAGTAATTTTGGACCCCTTTTATAAAATATTTCTGTTTGTAGAAAAACGATTAATAGCTGACGGTTGTTGAAATAGAAAGAATAGATAACGAAAAATAGCTGGTAAATCGCGACAGCCGGAGTGATCGGGCTCGTGGATTTCTTTGATTTTGAACTAAGGTCGTGTTTTATTTAGATTTAGATTTTCTGGGTTTCTCGTCTGATCTCATCTCTGGGAAGCTACTACGCATGGAATTTACTTGAACGTTTTAGGATTTACTTTTGATCACATCAGAATTTTCTATATAAATAAATTTTTTCTCGCCTGATTCTCAATTATATCTGTTTCTTTATGACATTCCTCTATCACATACCAGATTTTTCCGTCCGATTCCACCACTACTTTCTTAATTCACAAGTTTATATCTGTGGCATTAGCCACATTTAAGAAAAATAATGAACAAAAGGTTTTATCTAGGGCAGACATTATTTCAACAGAAATTCCTCGCAGAAGCGCCCGTATAAGAATGAAGCAGTCAGCCCAATGATAAAAGCAGACTTCGAGCCGAAGTGAACATAAATTAATTAATATGTGTAAATTTGTTTTATTAAATCGATGCTCGTTGTGCGAGCAAAATTCTATATATAATTGAGTAAAAATAAAGCATGTGTGGTACATTTAATATGGCTTCTGATGGGTTGGAAACGTTGATTCAGGCATTGACTTCTCAAATGAATAATTTAACTGCAGAATTAGGCATAATTAAGGCTCGTCTGGACGATACGCTAATAATAAACACTGACGACATACATGTACGTGGACCATCCAACATAGGTGGACATAACAATGGCGACCGCGCCGAAGAGGAATCAGGAGGAAATATGCCGGCGTTTTCAGCCGAATCGACGAGTTATTTCAGACCGTCATCAGAGTTTAAGCCGATGTTGGCACCACTAGATGTGGAAAGGCCACAGTTGTGGTTCGAAAAATTTGAAGCATCAGTTCGAGCCCAAGAATTTACATTGGAAGCACCTATTGTGCGTGTGGCTGTCCAGGAATTAGTGGACCGGACAGTAGCAGTCCAATTGGAATTGCCGGTTGACCTCACGTATGAAGAATACAAAAGACGCGTGTTGGATCATTTCCGGGCCAGGCCTCAGGAAGTGTTCTCAGAATTATACAGCCTGAAACCATTAATGGGTGAGATGCCCATGGATACCATGGCACGTATCAAGCGGTGGTTCTCGAAGCTTACCGAGTCTTTACCCGGCTTGCAACCACATGAGGCCATCATGTTCATGCTGCTGGATCCTACCAGATACGGTGAAATATCCAGCGCCCAGGGAGGCCTTGAAGAGAGACTTCAGGCTCTTCAAAGTTCGGCCATAATGACAAACAAAGTGGCAGCTGCATCTCCACGCATGGGTCCAGTTACGACATCTGGCAGGAGCGACATACCGTATTGGAATTCTTCGCGGCATAATAAGCAGTTCCGCGACAGAAGGCAACAGCCAGTGGCCTGGAAGCAAAGTCAGTATATAAGGACTCCAGCTCCGACGAATACGGCGTATAAGCGTCAGCAAAACCCATGTACTGCTCCTCGAGAACGGCCAGTGCAGTGGGGTAACAGGGTGCACAATCTCACAAATAAAGGTGGGAGAGAGCAGGGCACAAATATTAATCCTTTGGTGGCTCCGACGGGTAGATCGAATGAAGACCAGCAGAACAAACAAAAAAGTGGTCCGAACCAGATGGCCTTTGAAGAAAAGGAAGTGTGGGAAACATTGCCAAATGTAAGAATTTTCATTAAAGTTAAATTTTTAGAACTCTTCAACGGACAGCCAGTAATAATGCAATTGGATACTGGAGCTGATGTGTCGGTACTACCATTGACTTGGCCATTGAACAATGTAAAACCCACGAAAGCAAGTTTATGTCAGGCATCGGGCGCATCGATGGTGGCTGTGGGCGAGTGGGACACGAAGTTGTTAATAAATGAAAATTTCTATCATATATATATGTCTTTTGTTGTTTCGAATACGCAAACGCCCTTATTGGGACTTGATTTCATTAGAAAATGGGTTAAGATGATAGACTGTCAAAATTAACGTGTATGCCTATCGCGGCCTGAGGGAATAAGTTCAATTAAGTCCGTATGTACCCCTAAGATGCAGGAGGAGACCAGTTGTCTGCCTGTGTGGTGGAAGAATCTTCAAAACCGATATAACATTATATTCCAACTGCCTGATTTTAGCGAGCGTCCAGGGCCGACGATCGACCAGTTTAAGCTATGGCTAGAACTAAATGAAGGTTACGAACCACCAAAAGGATATGGTGCTCCTCCAAAGAAATTAGAGCAGCGACACGAGCAACCGAAGAAATGATAGAAGCCGGCATTTTGGAACCGTCATCATCTGTTTTTCGTGCCCCGATGGTTTATGTTACGAAAAAGGATGGTTCGCTCCGACCGGTGGCTGATTTTAGGCAATTGAACTCAGTAACTAAACCGGACCCGTATCCCATGCCGGCTCTGCGTCATCTGTTTTTACAGCTAGCGGGAGGCAAATGGTTCGCCGTGCTTGATCTTAAACAGGGATTTTGGCAAATAGGCGTGCGGTCCGAAGACCGATGGAAGTTAGCGGTACAAGTACCATAAGGTCATTTCCAATTCACCCGGGTACCATTTGGCCTTAAAAACGCACCGAAAGTGTTCCAAAGAATGATGGACTCGTTCGTGTCTGACTTAACTTGTACAACAGCTTACGTAGACGATGTTATTATATGGGCCACTACTGAACACGAATTACGTGTGAGGCTGCAGAAGATGTTGGCCAAAGCTGTAGAATGGCGATTACATTTTAATCCAGAAAAGGTTCAGATAGGTCAAGAAGTGCGGTTCTTGGGATACTTAGTCTCAGCGGAGGGATGCATGCCGTTAGATTCGAATGTACAACCTATCAGGGATTATCCGGTGCCTACTACTAGAAATCAATTGCGCCGGTTTATTGGCATGGTGAATTTCTATAGACCATACCTCGCAGGGATGGCGGTTACGCAACAGCCCTTATCTCAGTTAACTAGTGCCAAGATACCATTTCGTTGGACGGAGGAGGCTCAACAAGCGTTTGTGCTATGCAAGCAGAAATTAATAGAGGCAACTATTTTGACTTTCCCAGTAGGTAATATGTCAATTGTTACAGACGCGTCAGATATTGGTATAGGAGCGGTGTTACAAGCTGACGGACGTCCTGCGCAATATATAAGTCGCACACTCACTAAGGCGGAACAGAACTATACCGTCACAGAAAAGGAATTACTTGCCGTACAATGGGCGCTACGGAAGTTTAGATATTTTGTCATCGGGGGACACGTGGACGTCTTTACCGACCACAAAGCGCTAGTGCATTGGAGATCACTATGTATTGAAAAGAAACGTGTACATCGAGCCATTGAAGAACTAGAAGAGTACGATATATCAATTCATCATAGAGCAGGAATCGAGAATGCGGCAGCCGATGCGCTCAGCAGAATTTCCGCTGTGCGGGTTTCGCCGCTTATAAAAGTCTCTGAAGAACAGGGAAGAGATGCTACATGTCAGGAAATAGTCAGTCAATTAAAAAACGGCACTGTGGTGTCTGTACCATATAAAACGTTGAGTCTACAGAACGGCCTGTTGGTGCGGAAAGAAGGACAAACAGTGCAATGGTTTGTACCAGAATCTATAAGAACAGAATTAATGGCCTTTTGGCATGAAACGTTGGGACATCTCGGCGCTGGGCAGCTCATTGAGACATTGCAGTCACGATTGTATTGGCCTGGCATGTCCAAAGAAATTCGTAGCTATTGTCAACAGTGCACTACATGCCAACGTTGTAAACCACAAAAACGAGAAAAAGTCACTCCGATTGCTTTCAATGCCACTGCACGGAACGAGTTTCTGCATATCGACCTGGTAGGTCCACTGCCGGTAGCTCGCGGCGGCGTGTCCTATGTGTTTTCCATGGTCGATAAGTTTACCCGATGGGTCGAGTTTGTACCACTGAAGAAGATCACAACAGAAAAGATTATAACGTGCTTAGAAGAGCGATGGCTCAGTCGATTCGGTGCACCACAAGTTATTGTTACCGATCAAGGCGCACAGTTTGAGTCGAAAGAATTTAATCAGTGGTGCAAAGACCTTGACATAAAGCATTCCCGCACAGCCACTCATCACCCGCAAACCAATGCGACAGCTGAGCGCGCACATAGGACGATGAAAGAGGTACTGCGATGTTGGTGCCACGAGAGCCCGGGAACGTGGAGAGACAAATTACATTTGGTCGAGCGGGCCATGCGCTTTACAGTCTCAACAGCTACAGGATTCGCTCCAACGACCATGGTCTATGGAGGACACATAAGACTGCCAGGTGAACCTGTAATCCAAGGATCCCATGAGCGCTGCACCATAGCGGATATTCAGGAACGACTAAAACAGTTAACTGAATATGTAGGCGCCACACAGCGACAAGGCTATGCAAGGCAACCGACACGCACTCGCCTAAAGGTCGGCGACTATGTCATGGTAGCGAAGGTCGAGCCCATGTCACTGCAGGCTGTCAATGATGGACCGTATCGCGTGGAGAGGGTGGACTCAGAGCACAATACTGTTTTTGTTAGCCTGCCCGATGGACCACGAGCTGTTGCACTGGATCGTTTAAGCAGAGTGCGAAAGCCGATTCCTGAGGGGGGGAAGATGTGGCAATAGCCACCTTTAAGACAAATAATGAACAAAGGGTCTTATCTAGGGCAGACATTATTTCAACAGAAATTCCTCGCAGAAGCGCCCGTATAAGAATGAAGCAGTCAGCCCAATGATAAAAGCAGACTTCGAGCTGAAGTGAACATAAATTAATTAATATGTGTAAATTTGTTTTATTAAATCGATGCTCGTTGTGCGAGCAAAATTCTATATATAATTGAGTAAAAATAAAGCATTTGTGGTACATATAAAATGTCTTCTGATGGGTTGGAAACGTTGATTCAGGCATTGACTTCTCAAATGAATAATTTAACTGCAGAATTAGACATAATTAAGGCTCATCTGGATGTTACGCTAATAATAAACACTGACGACATACATGTACGTGGACCATCCAACATAGGTGGAAATAACAATATCCACACTTGTTGACCTGTAGCAACTAGTGGCAGATGTCACAGGATTGCTCGGAGCCTTATCTGGAAACCTCTCTATTTGCACTTTGCAGCCACATCTGTTGTGTCAGTCCGATAACTTTATTAATAGCGTTGCGAAGGAAGTTGCTTTGCGCAATCACAGGAAACCCAACCTTTTACTCTGGTCTCTGGCCTCTCCACTCTTAAAGTATAATCTGGCTTTGGATCTGATCAATCAATTAGGAGACAACTTTTATCCATCTCAAAGATGTCTCTACCGGTAAATGTCATGCTATATTCCAACTAAAAACAGTCTAAAGATGAGCTTAATCAGTTAAAATCTCGATCATCCTTAATGTTGACAGGCTAAGTCAAATTAAATAATGATAACACTTTGTTACAGTGGACAGCAAAACAAGCACGAACCTCTCCGCCAGTCACCGCACCCTCTTCTGAAACTAGACATGCTTACCCTGGCTGGAGCAATATAAAAAACACCGATCATTTTACGAAGATATCCTTGGTGACGCTACTTCATTCGGACCCTTCATGTTGAGCATCTCCGATTTGAAGGGCTCAGCTTATCCCCTAGTTCATACAGCAAAACCCAAAATCCCACCCAATAAATTCAAGCTATACCGCGTCGTCGTGGCCGTCCTCGCCGCGTAACGATCCCCTACTCTAGTCTCCAGCGCCAGTCCAAAACCAATGCGTCCAGCCAATATGACGACCGTTGAGAAGGTCCTGAAGGTGTCAAAACGTAAAACCCTCACGGTTTCGCGGACCACCGATTAACTTTTAGACTCTGATCAGGTCTTGTCCACTCGCACTTCCGTAACGCTGCCTCAGAGCAGCACCTGGAGCCCAGAAAACCCGCCATTAACTTGATTTCAAAACCTCCAACTCCAAAAACCCGCGTAATAAAAGCGGGACTAAGGAAGTCAAGATCGATAATGACCGCTACATTCTCATCAGCAAGCGATCGATCACCCTTAGTAGTCCTCGGTCACGCACTGGCCGCCACTGGAAATCTCCCACAAGTCTTCCTCCCCATTCTAACTTTTTTGCATGGACAAATTCCGGCAATTCTTATCAATTTTAGATCACTTACGCCTAAAAAGAAATATCTGCAAGCATTTTTATCCTCAAACGTGTTAGATATATGCTTTCTTGTTGATACCAGTCTGTCCCCTTCTTCGATTACCTTTTCATCATCAATGATTACAATTTCTTTCGAAGCAATAGAGCTGTTAGTCGACGGAGTGGTCCGGCTGTCGATGTCCGATCTTCTGTCATGCATAAACGGTTGTCTACATTTAACTCACTAGGATTTGTATATTTTCATTTTAGCTACTGTTTCTAAATCAAAGCTTATAGGTTTTCTTTGCTTATAGGCCCACGGATCCCTCAACGATCGAGGACACTTGTGGGACCTAATTTATGTCCACTTTTTCTCTTAACATTACGATCAATATATCCCTTTGAGGTTCTAATGGCTGAAATTGAACAGAGATATCCTGGAATTCGTCACAATTGTGTGAACTGAGCGCTTTGAAAAGATGGGGCGTCAACTTCCTTCAGAATTTTATGAACGTCTCTAGACAAAAGCATACAGACTGAATATATCTCAAAATGTGGTGAATTCTTTTTTTTAAGCAGAGCTACCAACCAGGCTTAGAGCCATATTAGAGGATATTTAAAAAATGAATGTTGATTGGCCAAGCAATCTCAGACAGCTAGATGGCGTGTATAAGCAGCAAGAACCACAGGTACATGCTGTAACAGCAGACTCATTCGTGACGCAGCAAGTCAGTGCCAAAACATAACATATTCTGATTTATAAGTTATGCGCGATTTCTGACGAGAATTTGCGAATATAAATCTCCAAATTGAAGATTTATTTTGAGATTTATTTCGCCATCTCCGTGTCAGGATAGAAATTTTAGGTGTCGAGGGAGTCGCTCGCGTCAACGTTTCGATGAGTCGCGCAGATGGTGTAAGGCAAATTGTGAATATGCACGGAATGCTAAGTGCCAATAAGAAGGCTGCATATACCCGCATTTAGGTGGAACCAGATAAATAGGAATCAGTAGACTGGTTGAGAAAATTCCTCACTGGGAAATTCATAAGATCCCCGCTTGCAGGAGCCGTAAGGGGGTTTCATTGAGAAGGCTCCATGATGTGACAATAAAAGGTACACTGAAATTTTGAAAATAGAAGCTAGCACCGAGAATGACAGCAAGAGTGTTGCCGAAATATCCAGCAATAAATTTATTATTAGAGATAAATTGACTGACCTGAAGGCTCTAATAAAATTGGATTTAGAAGTTAGCATAGTTTGGTTAGATGATTAGGAAGTAGATTGTCCTACATTTGATTATCATCTATGGTAGTCCGATCGGAGTTTTAGGGTTGAAAGAACTGTCGGTAAATTTGGGACGGAAATCTTCCATTAAGTGGAATTTTCCGGTAGCCGATATCAAGGAGAGATTTTTTCTCTCATTCTAAACTGGCGCTGTATCTCAAAGCTAGGACCATTCCTGGATGGCGTAGGGGTGTTAACACACACTAAATCTAATAGTTCAGCAGTTAGATAAGTTCGTATACCCCCTTCCAAAGTCAAAAGTGATTTTGCCGATATCATCGAGAAACACCGTGAAGTGTTTTAAATTTTTATATCAAACGGAAGGTTTTGAAGGCAGGAGTAGAGCACTAAATAGGTTTGGTGGCAACGTTGACTTGTTCACTCGAGACCCAGCCGTTGGCATAAAAAAAGCAACGGGCAGCTGTAGCTGAATTTCACCAATTGCTCAAAGAAGGAATTTTTAGGACGTCATAATCCAATTTTGCTTCTTCAATATTGGTTTTTTCAAAACCTGAAACGGGCCAATAGAGAGTTTGTGGGAATTACCATATATTAAACTCAGTGGCAAAGGGTGATTCTTTGAGACGTGATTTGATATGATGTTTATTTAACTTTATATCTGTAGCAAACGTAATATCTGATACTTATGGAGGAAAGTTCTATACCACTAACCGAATTTAGATTAACAGCAGATGATCAATCAAAGATTCCAACGTTTGGCTGATAAAGTCCTACATCATTTATAATTTGCAATGGTGTAACTAGATGACATCATTATTTTTATTCGATTGTGTGAGGAAAATCGTAAGCATTTTGAAACGATTTTGACTCGGCTGGAAAAATATAGATTAGTAGTTATACCAAATAAGAGCTAAATTGGATGCTCTTCGGTTAAATATCTTGGACAAACTTCCTAAAGACGAAATTAACCTTTGCGACGACATAATCTAAGCCATGAAAGACGAAACAAAGCCCCGGACCATGCGCCAGCTGTGAAGTTTCTTGAGCATGATCAGCTATTATCGACGATTTATTCCAGGACTAGTCGGAATTTTACGGTCGCTAATACGCCATCTCACACATTAAAAGATCAGAATCAAGAAGTCCTGGCCTATGATCTTGAGATAGGAAGATCGAGAAAAATTCCATAGGGCTAAGTAAATGCTTTGATGCATAACCGTTCTAGCACCTGCAGATTAGATAAGCCATTTGAGCTACTCACAGAAATCTCAGAGGTTGCAATAGGGCACTTGATGCTGTCTGTTTATTGGACTCCTATTTGCCGCTGATAAAGATCGGTAATAAAATTATCTCAGGTGGTGTGCTTGAAGATACATTGCTTATTTCGTGTGTTGCATTTTAAAAAGCGTTCAGTTATGCTGGTTTCGAGCTGCAACCGAAGAAGTATTGCAACCCGAAGATTGCGTTACTAAATATTGAGCTAGATTTAAAGGCCGAAAGGGAAAAGACCGAAGTGCGCGTTAACTCTGTTGACGTGTACCAAAAGATTGTTAATGCCGAGTGAAAGATTTTATATGTCATATTAGAAGCTTTACATAAATGTTGTGTTAAAGTTGTCTTCCCGAAATTACCAATCAGTGATGTTGCTACCCTGTGGTGTGCTAATCTTGATATTTTTTGTGCAGGTCGTTTTATAGAAGAAGACCTTAAACGAACACAAAGTGTGCGGTGGAACAATTCGATGTACTGTGCAGAAAGTTTTGCGCGGTGGGTAAAAATGTAAGCCTAGTTAAGAAACGGGTTATTATTGTAGAGGAATTTATTTTCTATTCTTTAAATCAAGTTTGCGAGATGGAAGGAAACACCAATCCTATTGTATTTTACCAGTCGTCGAACAACATAGCCAAACTACCGCCAGTCATAAGTACTGACGCGTTTCGAGCATGCATGGATTAACCCGCAATACATATAAATTAAAGCCAAATTAGATAATAGATTCTAACCTTTGGTAGTCGTGCATAAATTCCTTTTGACTGGAAATGTAGATTGCAAAATTTCTACAGAGTCAAATAAAGTTTGTGAGCCTCAGGTTAACTCCAATCCATCTGTAGTTATTGAGCAACATAGCAAAAATAAATTCTATTTACATTTTTCAAGCCCATGTTTACAGATTTGTTTACTAAGTAAACAAGTAATAAACAACATAAATTCTTTAAGTTGGTGATGGAAAGACAAGCGTTACAATTCTGGCGGTTGAATTTCTTTCTAAAGTAAGGCTTTTTCCTGAAGAAGTAGTGCATATGGTTGCTATAATTAGAGCATTTATTGAAATAAGACAGCTAAATGAGATCTTACTGCAAATTGAAACTGGTAATTCTGAAGAATTCAAAAATCTTTTCAAATGTGCTGTTACAGCACTTAGTATAAAATTGGTTGCGTCTCAAAATACGTTTTTTTTCAAAGTTGGCACTTGATGCTGTCTGTTTATTGGACTCCTATTTACCGCTGAAAATGATAGGTAATACAATTATTTTACGTGGTGTGCTTGAAGATACATTGCTTATTTTGGGTGTTTCATTTGAAAAAGCGTTCAGTTATGCTGGTTGCGAGATGCAACCGAAGAAGTATTGCTACCCGAAGATTGTGTTACTAAATATCGAGCTAGATTTAAAGGCCGAAAGGGAAATAACCGAAATGCGCGTTAACTCTGTTGACGAGTACCAAAAGATTTTTAATGCCGAGTGAAAGATTTTATTTGTCATATTAGAAGATTTACATAAATTTTGTGTTAATGTTGCCTTCCCTAAATTACCAAACGGTGATGTCGCTACCCTGTGTATAGTGTCTAACCGTGATTAGCATTTCCTCGCAGCAATGGCTCAAGCATTTGAGGTAACACAATGTCAGCTTTACCCGAACGCTGGCAAAGATTTGACTGACCTTTTGATTATTTTGCATCAACGTCATGACAATAGCGAGATATTGACTGACGTATACGTGAAAAACGAGTGTGTAGTTGAGTTTTTGCGAATTGTATTTGGGAACCTGCCACGATCAAAATAAATGTAATTACGGCTACAACTGAAGCTGCTTGCCTTATTTTGTCCGTCGGTAAGTATATCAAGAAATTAGAGTCTCGTGCACCCGAAGCGTATTTTCCCCTATTACGCAGGAACAAATTTAGTTGCTTCACAAACTTTATATTGTGCTTTAGTTATTTGCATTACTGAACGTCTGCTTCGCTTTACTTGCTGTCCCCTCTTCGTTGTGGTTTTTGCCTAATGAAATGATTTTTTTGTAATTTATAGTCTGACTGGTTTACATTTGTTTTATTAATTTTATTTTTCTTCGGCGCCATATAAAGTTTTCCGTAGAGAATAACGATCGTTTCAAACAGATTTTAAGTAAGCAGTAGCTCTTACGTATTCTGATATAAATAAGCAGTAAAGGATGAATGAGCCCATGTAATTTTGATCTGATTAAATAATAATAATAAATTAGACCGAATGGGAGAATGTAATAACATATAAATCGAAACCAGAAATTTCCTTGTGTGGTGTTCACTAACCTCTGGATATCTTTTTGGATTCACACTTAGTAAAAAGATATTCTTTGAAATGGTCTTTTTGCCACCGCTCTGTAAATAAATTATGTGGTAGAATGTGTTCTGAAAGAGATTTAAGTCTTTGCTCACAGATATAATGGCACGATGAAAACTATTATCTTATTTAATAGTGATTGCGCGGGCGGTGGTAACTATTATCACAATCAAGTTTGCGATCTTGATATGTGCATCTGATCCATTAATTACTTACATTGATTATGATAATAATTATTATAATTGTTATCACCACCCGCGCAACCAATGTTCGCTTAATTATATAAATGGTAATTTCAATACCACTTCCCCATGTGTCTGTTCAGGAATGACAGATTGGGGGTGATTAGTTGGTACTTTAGGTCTAAATGGATGCCATCTGATCTCCGCCTAATTTAAAAAATAGACTAACCACATCACATTAATTAGTATATAACTGAAAATTGTGTGGAGTGTGCGGCAGGGTGGCTCAGTAGTTAGAGCACCAGATTCCGAAGCTGACGTGTCCAGGTTCGAGCCCTGTGCGCGGCAGATTTGAGCCAGTACGTTACGAGTTCTCAATAAGGATGAAACGGGTTTACTGGATGAATTGACTTTTCTACACTATACGATTCTTAGTTTATACTGACATGTGTAAGTAATTAATGGGTAAGGTTCATATATCCAGATCGCAACCTTGATTGTAATAATATTAGATTTGTGGATTGGGTAATATATCCAGAGGATTGATGTAATATTAGAAAATTTCGTGTTTATTAAACACAAATATTAATATAATACGCGTGACTAACTTTAGTTTTGATATATTGTCCGACAAATGGTTAAATACAATGAGATAGGTTTTTATTTCAAGCTCGCAAATTTGATTTAAAGAAGAGCAGCTGCGGGCGATGGCCCTCAATTTGGCCTGGAAGAAATTTTTCGGCAAATGCCTGGAGAGTTTTTTGAGTATTAGGAGAGCGTGAATATACAGAACTCATTCTAGACACTAGCTCTTTGTGTCCTGTTCGTGGGCTGGTGATCCTTTGGTCAGATGCACGTGAACAAGTAGAATTGTTGCAAACGGCATACCCATAGCAGAATTGCTTGCTCGATTAAGAGCCAATCTGGATGTCTGTGATGCAATAGATCTAGAGTGGCCAATGAAGCCCATATGCTTGGATAAATTGTACCGACAGCAGGAACCAAAGTTGCAATACGGACTCGCACTTTGAGAAGCTACTCCATCTCATCTCAAAGATACTCCTGAACTTGGAGAATAAATTTAGCACCATAAAACGTGATGTGTGTGCTAAAGTAAAAGTTCGAAATTTTATGTATTGGTAGGTTTCATTCTCGTGGCCAAAGTCCAAATTTCAAGCACAGGAGAGGTGAATCGCGTGACTTTGTAGAATGATTTCGCGTGTAGTACATTTCGCGTAATAGATATGCCGATATTGTTAAGTGTCAAAGCGAGGGATGCAACTTTTTACGGTTGAGTGGTCACCGATAGAAAGGTAGTTCTCTTCCTGTGACTAGGCGTAACTCACTGGAAGATCCATTAAATCTCCACTAGTAGGATCCTTAGCCTTTCTTCAGTTGGGGGTTATAAGGTACATTTTCAGATCTAATATTTAAAAGAGCTACTCATAATCTGTCATTATAGAATAGACACTACGCTACCTGTGCTAATGGTGTTTAACTGAAGATATGTAAAATTAAAATCCTTGATTGTGCAAGTGGTGGTAAAGATTATTTAAGTAAAGTTACAATCTTGATATAAATTCAAATACCATTAAATATATATTTATAGAATTCTTTATAGTAGCACAGAAAATTCATCAAGTAGACCGTGTTCGACCTTATTGGGAGTACATCAAATACTTTCCAGATTTTTCTCGTGGATCGGGCTCGAACCGCTTTACATTTGTTTCGGAATTCGTGATTATCCACTGCACCATCCTGCTGCATAGTACATAATTTTCAGTTACAGACTCCGAAGCGAATGTGCTAGATTCGAGCCCTGTCCGTGGCAAAATTCAAGACAGTACTGAAAAAATTCCCAACAAAGATGATACTTAATAACTATTTGAGTTGCCTTTGTTAATTTATATAATACCTAGTTTATAGTGTTCATATCAAGCTCACTAAATCAGTTTGAATAAATGTACCTGAGGACTCACGCACACAATGATTATGTAGTTTGATAAATCAGAAATTTAATAACAGTTATCAAGGTAGAATATTGTTTGCTCCATAATGATAGATTGGATGTGGATAATTGTCACATTTGATTTAATGAGATGCCACATAAGCTCCAACGGTAGGAAAGACTAACCAAAAGCAAGTATTTATATAACGAAAAACTGTGTGTTATTTGCGCCATTTACTATATTAGGTAAATTTAAGTCTATGCTGGGAACATCTAAACATTTGCAAATCTTGCCGGAATATTTTAAACATATATACTTTTCATCGCTCTCTCCAGTAATAAATCAGTAATCATTTCGAAGAAAGTGTAACGGCTCAAGAACAATTCGCCGACATATTGCGTAAATGAAATTCAAATTCAATTTACGCGGCACCAATTAAAACATGCGAGATTTGCCGTTAACCAATAGCGTGCGAGATTTCGATTTCGAAAGTATTTAAGCACGGTGAATTTACCATGACAGTCAGTGTGCTACGTGTGCGTGCTGTCTGCAGTTATACGGGCTTTTCACTTACGCTGATTTTTGGAATTGCTTCACACACATTGTCAATTTCAGTCAAGCCAATCTTGTTGCTGCACAACTCGTGAGACGGAGCAACATTTACTTATTGGACCTTCACGTGTGCCAGTTACTGCACATCTTTAATGAGATTACTCAGCTACGAACTCGTCACTGATGTCAACGCCACAACAGAAGGAACAACAACCCAGTCAACCAGAGCTTGCCTCAAGTGTCTAGGAGTACTTATAGACACTGCTATACTATCTTACTTTCTCGGCATTTGCCCGAGAACGTAATACCGGCCACACTGGCTCCTTGCTGACTATGTAATGTCGTATGGTAATTACTTGAAGCTGGTGGCATTTTACAAAATTGGCCACCGCGTCAGGATACTGAGAAAAGTAATGTTTTTTACTTGTTAGCAAATCACAAAACCTTTGGTATAAATACAATCGACTGTGTTTATTTTTCATTTTATCTTTTTTGTGTACAGAAAATTGACATTAGCATATACCACTTTCTACTCTGGTTGTGAATCTTTCTAAAGTCGAGGTCTTGTGGACAATTATTTTTGGGAATTTATTTTATGAGGGAAGGTGTTCTATTTAAAAATTTCCCCCTACGTACAAAACTGTACACGTGCTGATCTCGTGTGCCATACTGGAATGTGTATGCAGAATTTTCTTTTGATTTGGTGAAAGAACAATAATGACTGTACGAACATGCAGAAGTGTGACTTGTGACTTTGTGAAAGAACTAATTTTATCTGTGTTCTATGCTCATTCACGACAGATTCAACTGCGGAAGATTCTGTTTCAACTGTGGAAGCAGATTTTGGTAAGCGTTTCGCTTAAAAGTTCTTTTATATATTTCATCTTGCTTATAATTTTATGCTTTTAAGATCCTCTAAGATTGTTAGAATGTCAGGCCCAAATTTAGATATTGATGTTCCTGTTTGGGATGGAGATAGCGAACTATTCTTTATCGTCACAAAAGGACAACCTATTGCACTCAAGAAGCGACCACTGGCTCCTGCTAAACTGAAAGCTGCCCAAGAGGAATTTTCAAGGCTGTTGGAAGAGGGAATCATCAGACCATTGAAAAGTTTATGGGAATCACCACTTCACTTAGTCTCCAAATCAAACGGATCGTACAAAGCCTGCGGAGATTACCGCAAGTTAAATTAGTGACAAAATCTGATGCACATCCTATTCCCAATATTAAAACCTTAGTTAAAAAATTAAACGGCAGCAATTTATTCTCAGTGATTGACCTCGGGCAAGCATACCACCACATCTCGGTAGCGCCAGAACATACTGAAAAGACTGCGGTCATCATTCTATTTGGCCTTGCCGAACATCTTTACGTGCCTTTTGGACTTGAGTGGTCTACACAGACATTTCAAAGATTCATGGGCAACATACTTTGCGACGACGCCGCTTACAATATGTTATATCTCGATGACATAATGGTATTCATTCCTGACTAAGAATATCATGCCAAGCATCTACGAAATGTTTTCTCACACTTATCCAACCACGGACTCAAGATCAATTGTGACAAGACGCAGATTGCAACTACATTCGTGGACTTCCTAGGGCATCGTATTATGCCACAAGGTATTCAACCTTTGCCGTCAAAGGCGAATTCAATCAGAAAGATCAAGTCACCAAAGTCTGTTAGCGAGTTTCAGAAAATTTTGGAAGTCCTAAACTGCAATCGCAAGTTCCTTTGCGGCCTTCAAGACAACTTTATCCTTCGTGCAGGCACCTGCGGTATCAAAAAGGACTTAGCAAGAAATCGATCATAAAGTGGTCATCTGAAGTCAAGAAATTTCCTCGAATCGCTATCAATTCGTTAGCAAATGCTACAATGCTAACGCATCCAGATTTTCAACGACCATTTCTACTCACGACAGATGCTTCTGAAATCGCTATTGGAGCCACTTTAGAACAAGAGGTGGACAGATTTCGAAAACCTATCAGTTTCTATTCGCGTACTCAACAAACAGTAGAATTGAGAAACGACACTTTCGATCGAGAACTCCTCGCCTTCCACGACGCAGTGCGCCATTTTATCAGCATCATTGGCAGCAGCAGATTTTGTTTTTTCACAAATCATGGACTATTATTAAGCTCACTTTGAAACGCGACTTCAACTGTCGCCAAGTACCCTGCCAGAGTAGAAAGACAGCTTTCACGTCTAAGCGAATGGCAATTCGGCATTATTCATGTCAACATTTCATTTCGGACGACCTTCCCAGGCCAGACGTCTCACTAAAACCATCTTCGCCGTCGCCATTCTCTGTCAACTCCGTGACACTCAGTGAACCTGCACTAATACTATCCCTTTTGCAAACGGAACTGCGCGGTGAAGCTCATATTCAAAGACCAGCAGCCCATCAGCCCACCAAGTTCATATGCCGTCTCTGGGAAGGCTTACCAATTGTTTACTTTACGGGTACGCAGCCCAACAAGCCAGTTCTGCCGACCAGCACTCGTGAATCTATTAAAACGTCTGCGATACAACTTTTGTATTGCAAAGATTTACGCCTGCCTAGTCAGCTCCCACATCTACTACCTGTGGCAATAGCCACCTTTAAGACAAATAATGAACAAAGGGTCTTATCTAGGGCAGACATTATTTCAACAGAAATTCCTCGCAGAAGCGCCCGTATAAGAATGAAGCAGTCAGCCCAATGATAAAAGCAGACTTCGAGCCGAAGTGAACATAAATTAATTAATATGTGTAAATTTGTTTTATTAAATCGATGCTCGTTGTGCGAGCAAAATTCTATATATAATTGAGTAAAAATAAAGCATGTGTGGTACATTTAATATGGCTTCTGATGGGTTGGAAACGTTGATTCAGGGACTGACTTCTCAAATGAATAATTTAACTGCAGAATTAGGCATAATTAAGTCTCGTCTGGACGATACGCTAATAATAAACACAGACGACATACATGTACGTGGACCATCCAACATAGGTGGACATAACAATGGCGACCGCGCCGAAGAGGAATCAGGAGGAAATATGCCGGCGTTTTCAGCCGAATCGACGAGTTATTTCAGACCGTCATCAGAGTTTAAGCCGATGTTGGCACCACTAGATGTGGAAAGTCCACGGTTGTGGTTCGAAAAATTTGAAGCATCAGTTCGAGCCAGAGAATTTATATTAGAAGCACCTATTGTGCGTGTGGCTGTCCAGGAATTAGTGGACCGGACAGTAGCAGTCCAATTGGAATTGCCGGTTGACCTCACGTATGAAGAATACAAAAGACGCGTGTTGGATCATTTCCGGGCCAGGCCTCAGGAATTGTTTTCAGAATTATACAGCCCGAAACCATTACTGGGTGAGATGCCCATGGATACCATGGCACGTAACAAGAGGTGGTTCTCGAAGCTTACCTAGTCTTTACCCGGCTTGCAGCCACATGAGGCCATCATGTTCGTGCTGCTGGATCCTACCAGATACGGTGCAATATCCTGCGCCTGGGAGGCCTGGAAGAGAGAATTCAGGCTCTTCAATGTTTGTCCATGATGACAAACAAAGTGGCAGCTGCATCTCCACGCATGGGTCCAGTTACAACATCTGGCAGGAGCGACGTGCCATACTGGAATTCTTCGCGGCATAATAATCAATTCCGCGACAGAAGGCAGCAGCCAGTGGCCTGGAAGCAAAGTCAGTAAGTAAGGACTCCAGCTCCGACGAATACGGCGTATAAGTGTAAGCAAAACCAAAGTACTGCTCCTCGAGAACGGCCAGTTCAGTGGGGAAACAGGGTTCATAATCTCACAAATAAAGGTTGGCGAGAGCAGAACACAAATATTAATCCATTATTTCAACAGAAATTCCTCGCAGAAGCGCCCGTATAAGAATGAAGCAGTCAGCCCAATGATAAAAGCTGACTTCGAGCCGAAGTGAACATAAACTAATTAATATGTGTAAATTTGTTTTATTAAATCAATGCTCGTTGTGCGAGCAAAATTCTATATATAATTGAGTAAAAATAAAGCATGTGTGGTACATTTAATATGGCTTCCGATGGGTTGGAAACGTTGATTCAGGGACTGACTGCTCAAAAGAATAATTTAACTGCAGAATTAGGCATAATTAAGTCTCGTCTGGACGATACGCTAATAATAAACACAGACGACATACGTGTACGGGGATCATCCAATACAGGTGGACACAACACTACCCGCACATGATGACCCACAAGACGAAGCTACCCGCCTCCGACTTCATTTCGGTAACATGTCTGAACAGCAACCCAGACATACGCCTCGTCCAGACTTCGTTCACCCGCAGCTCCACAGCTGCAAGAGAGTATTCGTTCGCAACGGCACTGCTGTTGCACCTCTACAACCAAAGTATCGTGGTCTTTACCCGATTTTGCTCAGAGAGCCAAAATAATTCACTATCATGCAAGGCGCAACACCTATATCAGTAAGCATTGACAAGTTGAAACCGTTTATCAAAGCGCCTGATCCAGGGAGAATTCAACCTTCTACACACGTCTAAGGCTCTATCTGCCTACTATCCAAACCTAGTAATATCAATCTTTGCATAACGCGTATCTAATGATTTTTTAACATTAATTTTTCGTTATTCTACGTATCATATTTTTAACTTTACGCGCACCACTTGCGCCCTATGTCACGCATCGTGACCTATGAATCCACATGATTCATTTTTATCCCACACTCAGTTATCTCACGTAGTATAACCAGCTGTTCTTAGTTAACAATTGTGTAGGATTTTTGAACAGTTCTTTGGTATTGTGCCATCTCTGCGGAAATGTTCGCGTACACATTATTTTGTTGTTATCTTTTTATCTTCATGTATATATTTTTACATTTTAACGTATGGCTCACACCTGAACTCATACTGCCTATTATTGTATGAGCAGCTACTTAGAGCTAACACCTTTGTGTAGAAACATTAAGTTGTTTTCAGCTTCATATCATGGTGCAGGCCACTTTCAATGCATATCTCAACTTCATCAGTTGCACAGTGACCACTCTATGGATATCATGACCACAACGTCTAGCACAAACTAGCTCCTTTGTTCGTATTCAAACAAATTGACGGTGATCCAGCCTGTCCAGGTTTTAACTTAAACATGACAACTTCAGTGGCAATCTACCTTGAAACCTTCACGCTGCGGCTCCCACACCTTACGCTGCTCTAATTTGCCTCACGCGGTATGACCGGCCACTACATCTAACAATTTTTGTATCAATTCCTAGTGGTTATTTGGCATCATATCATTGTTGAAGCAACCAACAAGCATACTTCAGCCTAGCATTTACGGTGTACTTTTATAGCTATGGGCAGAATAATAACCAGTTGCTTAACTTGGTTCGAACTCTGCCATGCATTTCTTATCAAGCCTCGCCGAGAGGAATTTTTTTCTTTTTTTCAGAGAGGAAAGTGATGTAACGGCTCAAGAACAATTCGCCGACATATTGCGTAAATGAAATTCAAATTTAATTTACGCGGCACCAATTAAAACATGCGAAATTTGCCGTTTACAAATGGCGTTCGAGCTTTCAATTTCAGGCTATTTAAGCAGGTTGAATTTACCATGCCATGGAGTTATCGCGTTTGCCTTCTACTGTGCGCTACAAGTGCGTGCTGTCTACTGTCACACTGACAGTTCACCTACGCTGACTTCTGGACTTGCTTCACATGCAGAGTCATCTAGTCAAGCCAATCTTGTTTCTGCACAACTAGTGAGACGGAGCAACATCTATTTATTGGACCTATACCTGTGCCAGTTACCTCGGTGTTGCCGCAGATCTTCAACGAGAAAATACTCAGACTTCACACAGTCTCTCGCCACTGATGCAAAGGCCATAAAAGAAGGAAGAGCAGTCAGTCAACCAGAGTTGGTTTCAAATGTCTAGGAGTATTCCTAGACATTGCTACACTAACTAACTTTCTCGGCATTTGCCGGATAATGTAATACCGGCCCTAATAAGGGCAACCCAACAGTACTAATCTCAGCCATCTTGGCACCTAACTGACCTTGTGGCGTCGTACAGTATTTACTTGAAGCCGGGGCGTTTTGCAACATAACGAAATAATTAAACAATTGTTGATTGCGCGGACGGTTATACAATTTATTTAAATATACATTAATCAGTAGAAGTATAGAATAATGTAGGAAAGTCAATTAATCCGGCATTACCTGATCGGCAATTTGCTTTACACAAGCTTAATTGCAGATAAGTTTTGTTTATTTTAGTTATTTCGTTGGTCATTGGTCGTCAACTTCTTGAGTTCGCCCGTCATCAGTAATTTAAATAAATTTAATGAAGCAAACTATATCATTTATATTTTAGATTGAATTTTCACTAGATAGTTTCGTGTTGTATATATATATATATATATATATATATATATATATATATATATATATGCGTGCATGTATGCTGAAACTGATCAACAAATGCATAGGAATTTTACAAGTAAGTGCATTGACTTGCATTTACAGAGTTTCAACCCCATGTGTTGAAGTTAATCAAATGTTTAATCGTGTCTATATGTTTCTTCGATATTCTCTTAATGCAATCATAAACAGTTAAATCAATACATGCACACCGATCAATTTAAGAAAATGTTCATGTTTAATTTCTATCCGATATATGTCGAACGCAGTGCTTTGACTTCGATACAACATACTTATTTTACATAATCGTTTGTGAACAAGCATGCCAATTTCATTTCACGAGTCATTATTAAGTCTATACAAAAGCAGCGAATTATTTTACAACTATTAGGTTTCTATAGCACAAACACAAACTTTGGTTATATAAATCAAGTTTGCTAACTTAGCATAAACACCAATCCCATTATATATAAATTTAGCAGTATAAACTAAGAGTCATATAATGTGGAAAATATAATTCAAGCAGTAGACAAATTTAATCCTTATCGGAAACTCCTGAAGTTTTGTCGAGTGTTTGCCGCGAAGTGGGCTCGAGCTTGAAACATCTACTTTAGAGATTGCGACACGAATATTGCATGAATTAACGGAATGAAAATTTGCGAAACTGGATTAATCGAAATTACCTGATCTGTGTTTTGACTAACACAGGCTGAATTCTAATTTTTTTGTTTTCTATGTTATTTCGGTGGACATATAACCATAAATTGCTCATGGTTATACCTTGATGCAGTATCTATGTACACGAATATACCGGAACTCGTACCCCTGGATTGTTTTCGACGTTTCCTTTTAATATTTGAAGGAAATAAATTGACGATTGGACACATAAAAATTAGTTTGATGCATGAATGGAGTAAATTAATGTCCACGGACCACAGTTTCATTTAGATGGACGTACATGTTTATTAATTATATTTAACTCAAACTTTTTTTCAGTTTTGTATGCACACACATGCAAATGTGTGATATTCGCCTAATTAATGCTTTGACTAAAACTACTACTATACAAGCCAATACTATGAACAACTTGAGTGGTTAGTGTGAAATTTCACCAGTGCTTGGCTCTTTCTTATGTCGAATTTTATCACTTACAGTGGCTTGCGGTTATGAGTGTTTCTAATTTATTGTTTCCCCCTGCGGACAAGAAAATATGAGGGCAACCTCCCTTACGTAATTTCACATGTGTTGTATAAAGCAAATAGTCTAACGCATTTAAATGGTAAATTAAAATTCAGACAATCTAGTTTCAATTAGATTGATAAACATAGCAGTTATGGATATAAACAGACAGGAACACGCGAGACGCAACAACCTATTGAAAGTCTAGTCTGAATTATAAATAGTATGGTTGGAGGAAAGATTGCGCTTGATTCATTGTTTTGTATTTTAAAACTTGTGATGATGGGTGATTTGAAGGTGGTCACCAATATCCACCGAAATACCTTCAAAAATTAAAGCAAATAGAATTCAGCCTGAATTAGTCAAAACACAGATTAGGTAATTTCGATTAATGCAATTTTGGAAATATTCATTCCATTAATTCATACAGTATTCGAGTCAAATTCTCTAAAGTAGATGTTTCAAGCTCGAGCCCTCTTTGCGGCAAATACTCGACACCATTTGAGGAGTTTCCGATAAGGACGAAATTGGTCAACAGCTTGAATTCACTTTTCCACATTATATGACTCTTAGTTTATACTGCCAAATTTATATTTAATGAGATTGGTGTTTATGCTAAGTTCGCAAACTTGATTTATATAACCAAAGTTATTGGTTATGCTATAGAAACCTAATAGTTGTAAAATAATTTGCTGCTGTTATATAGACTTAATAATGACTTGTGAAATGAAATTGGCATGCTTGTTCACAAACGATTATTGTTACTCAAAAACTATTAAAGAAGGGTGCAGCTCCTGTACAAAAATCAGCAATTGGCGAGCATGTACTACTCACAGGTCATGCTGTTAGTAGTAACAATTTTTCAGTTCTCTACAAGGCAAAAACAGAGAAAATGCTTCTGGCTTTTGAAGCTATTGCAATTAATAAGCTGAAGCCCTGCTTAAACGTGCAGAAAATAATTCAAAAAGAAATTAAATTGGACTGGAACAAAGACATAACTAACATGCCTTTAAAAATAGCCAACGCTTTGCAAAATACGACACATACATCAATTACGGACGCAATTACAATGAAAGCGATGACACACCAAATGACGTTACGCAAAAGGAGTGGTCTAAATTGCGCAAAAGTAGTGGTCTAAATTGCGAAAAACAAAGGCTAACATAACGAAGAGGAGATTGGTTACGACAAATGTACAGTGGGATTGGATGAACGAATATACTAACGAATCCAGAACAATGGCTGTAGATACTGGTAGAAATAAGATTTATTAATAAAAGTTATTCCATGGAGTACGTTGTTTTGTTCTTACATTTTAAAAAATGGTGAAAATAGAAACGATCAATATATATATATATATATATATATATATATATATATAGCACACGGAGCTCTGTCTCTTTTACGAAGGATCCAAGATGAGCAAATTCCAATAAGGTTTTATTAAACTGGTTTCCCAATTAA
This sequence comes from Eudiplozoon nipponicum, assembly GCA_029291075.1. Classification (NCBI taxonomy): domain Eukaryota; kingdom Metazoa; phylum Platyhelminthes; class Monogenea; order Mazocraeidea; family Diplozoidae; genus Eudiplozoon; species Eudiplozoon nipponicum. Next base: position 147,175 of record JAQBSW010000509.1, read on the forward strand.
TCTTTTTGCCGCAAGATTTCAATTTCTTTACTTCGTTTTAAATTACACTTAGTAGTGAGCTACGAAATTTTGCAAATTAGTTTCTATCTACTAGATGTCTCATGCACCTTGTGTGCGATTCCAACAATTCACTGGAATTAGCTCCTCAACGTGGCCTGCAAAATATGTAATATTGTCACATAGTGCCATTTATAACGCACTATGATTTCTATAAACAGGTACAAAGGTGTGGAAACAATAAGGAGCAAGCGAATAGATCTAGACATTTTAAAATTTATGTCCTCAATTAAATAGTCATAACACAAAGCTGACAATAACCTAAGACATATCGACCGAATTCGTACATTTATGAAATATTTCCGCGGTTAAAACTAATTCGATCATCTATAAAATGTCAGTGGCATGCAGGAAAAACGATGACCTATCAATATTGGATAATTTGATTAATGTGCATATTTCAAAATAGACAGGCGATTCCAGTGGTTTTTACATACCACCTAACGAGCTTCAACAAGGCTGGTAACGCCTGGTAATCACGACAAAAAGTAAATCTCAAATTTTTGTTAGGGATGTTTGCTCGAGTAATTCGTTGATTGTTGACCTTCAGGATCTGTTTAAAAAGACCAAACTTCGAAAAAAAATGTTAAATAACCCGTTTCAGCAGGATATAGCATCAGACGGCAACGGTTGGACTGTTTCTTTAGAAACTATTGACGCCTTGGTGTGAAATTATAATTGTCTTTAGCAAAAGTACATAAATAATACATACGAAATAGTAAAACAGACCAATAAGGTCGACATTTATTTCAGGCATTTTATAATTTTCGATGAAAGAATTTATTGACGATGTTACTAATCACAAAGAGAACAATAAAAATCTACGAAAACGCTTAAGGTTAAAATGAATCAATAATAATGCGATCATAAGTCGTTAAATTATTGCAACATGCATTAGGAATTTCAAAGTTTGTTGCGAGAAAATCTAAAATGAGCTGATCATATCGTAATTTCTATCGGGCTAAATGCTGAAAATCATTGACGGTGTGCGTGTAACATTGGAGCCGTTTTTGTAATCATAGGTGATATATATATATATATATATATATATATATATATATATATATATATATATATATATATATATAAATGACAACTTGATTCTGACAAAGACTGATCAAATTCGTAGACAGCTGTAGACCATCGTCTGCTTATCAGAATTTGTAAAATGATGTAGTCAGTGGCAGAAAAGAGGCTTTAATATGACCGAATGAAAACAGAAAGCAGGATTTAAAAGTCTGATATCGTTGCTGCAGCTATTTGCGGTCAGGATACTTCAAGAGTTTGATATCGAAGATCAGAGATGAAGTTGCATTATTTTATTGGGTGAATTTTTAACATTGACGCATATACATTAATGTCTCTTAAAATCAATTCGTATAATCAGTTCCTAGAGTAAAACATAAAATAATTCTTATCTAAATAGTTATCTAAAGCAGAAGTAGACACCATAAATGTATAGACAACCCAAATATTAATACGAGAAATAATTGCTTGCTAGGCTCAAACGTGAAACTGTGATGTTATTAAAGAAATTAATTTCTCTTGAAGACAAAAAAATACGGATATCGCGCTTTTACAGTTTTTCAAACACATAAATAAATAGCTCATGAGAAAATTTCTCACATTTCAAGAGCCAACAGATATATTATCCTTCATATTAAGCACAGACAGGAAGTCCACAGTGTGCGTTGTTTCGCTTTGGTACAGAGGAGACATCACCGATCACTTCTCCTACATGTTATCGGAGCTCCTGTATTTGAGCAGAGAACTAGTCTAGATGCAGCTAGGAGTACACAATTGGAGATAAAATATATTATTCAATGTATCACTTTTATTTGTTCCTTAATATTAGCAGAGATGTTAATCCTTCTTAATATCGCAATTTCAGTTATACTCCGTAGTACTCTTGCACATGCCTGTCCTGTAAGATTACAGATAAAACAATATGTTTTTAACACTGCACATAAACTAGTGCAGTATGAAATGATCATGTTAATTATCCTTGTTTTTGATGGGTTTTAAAGAACAGCAGATAGCTATTTCCTAATGGAGATCGTTAAAGATTAGTTTTCCTTCTATTAGATTGCATGTGACACAAGACTGACGTGCATCATATGCCTGAAACATAATATTTCGTAGAATCAAACGTGTATCTGCATCGGAAAGGCTAACTCTCGGCCCATCAAACTTCATTAAACATACTGAATTAGCTGTGCAATAAAACGAACTTGAAGCTTTACGTGGAATGTAAGGGTCGTATATCGATTTTACATGCAAAATTAATACTTCAGTTAACAATACGAAAGTTATCCATAGGTCGAACGGTGCATTTGTTATTTTTTTCGTTTCGAATCGATATCAATTAAATATGACATTGTTCAACGCTAAAAACCAGTTATAAATGATAAACACTTAATAATTGAAATTAGGTTAGTAAAGTATCAAGTGGCAAAAAAGTTAAAGAGGATAAACATATCTGTCATGAATGTAAAAATATCCGATTCAATTTCGAAAAACTTACAACATCGCGCCGAGTGCCGAATATGGACGTTATTACTATTAAGCTCAGAAATATAATTGTAACAATTGCTGCGTACTAAAATTCAAACAAATTAAAAAAGAAATCTAAATCAATTATGGATAATAATTATGAAAAATTACATTTATAGAGAATAAATGAAATATTGGTTAAATGAGAAAATGAACCAGGCAACTTCGACGATAGCAGCGCTAAAAATATAGAATTATGTTCCGCTACAAACAAGATAAAATCAATGGTCGTTATACCACATTTTGTGATATGTTGCAAATACCGCCAAGTTTCACAACATTACTGTTAGATACTGTATGGCGCGGAGAACTATAATATATAATATATAAAATATTAGTTCAGTTATGACGAGAAGGATAAACCGAACGGGATATATACTCTCTTGCAAATTCGTTTCGTGTTTACTGGCGACTCATCAGTGTAACACACAGCTCCGCGTTACAACCCGACGAAGGTCAATTTTGACAAATATAGTTCTCCTTAAGGTCAAATAGTCTAACTCTGCTTTCACACAATATTTCTCTTAACTGTGATTTTAGCAACAATCTCTGTTAAGTTCAATCAGTTTTAATTGAGATTTCTTGAACTGCAAATTTAAATGTAATTAATGGGGTTTTGTTAAAGAAATAGACACCCGCGCGCAATATGCAGGTAACATGCAGTGGATTGTTATACCTCTGTTTTTAAACAATGGATTTATTTACTTAATGTGTATTAACCACATTCTACACAACTACTAACAATTCTGTCATGATTATAATCGTCCAACCTTCAGGTGTTTCTCAATCACTTTCTCAGAACTCTATAGTTCAAAGGAATTATATAATTCAAACATTCAAAACCTAGCAAACAGTGAAATAATTATTTGTGATTTTTTTTCGACTGATTTTACACAATTTTTATCCATCAATTATCAGTGACAATATTTATTGTATTTCTTCTCATCCATTATCAGTGACTTTAAGCTAAATGGCTAATCAGTCTGGATTTATATCATCGTACTTTTTCAATCATTTACATGAGTTCATCACGATTTAGCAGATTGTGTTTCTAGTGATTGTTTGTGCATAAGATATTTAATTGTGCTGACCATATATTATCTTGTTACCGTCTAGAGCACGGACTTTTTGGATTAACTGTGAATTGATTCATGCATTGCAACATAACATTCAATAAATGTCTGATAACATGTATGAGTCTTCTCACTTCACCCTTTAGAAAAAGGTCACGGTCTGATCATGGAACGGGTGTTGATAACAGCCACCATGACCATGTAGGAATGGGACTATTTTACGAAATAGACAGCTACCCGCAAAACCTGTTACAATAACTACAAAACCTCCTACAAAGGAATATGGGGCATAGGACGGTACAATCTTCTATACGAATGTATAAACATGCAGTGGTGAAGCTAACATCATGTCAAGTCTCTATAATGCGAAATCACCACTAACTCAAACTGCATAATATATATACCGAGTCTGTAAAGGATACCAAACACCCTGGCTATTGTGTCAGTACAAGATACCAACATTATAGTACCGTAAAGGTACATGATAATAACACTATAGTTGCAGAGTCGGTACATGGTACCAACACGATTGATTTCAATGTATGCTATAGTTCACCAAAATTGTGAATTACAACTAGATCTGAACACATTACTCCAGTATACCCATACGATCTGGCCCTGATCGATATCCATTATCAAATTTCGCGGTAATTATTAAATCATTAATTTAAATATTTAAAAATTTGATAATTTTTGTGTCGGAGAACTAATATATAAGCAATTATGTGTTAGGTGTTGCGCACCTAGTAACAAATTTGTTCAATTATGACCAGATAGATAGAGCACAGACAACATGAACAGATAGTATTATTTTACTTACTGGCGACTCACAACTAAGAGCCAGTATTACTCAACTCACTGTATATAATATATAAACAGTCTGTAAAGGATACTAACATTATAGTACCGAAAATTTGCATGTTATTAACTCTAGGGTTGCAGAGTTAGTACATGGTCCCACGATGGATGTCAATGTATGTAATAGTTAATCAAATTTTAGAATTAAAACTATTTATGAACACCTGTTACTCAAGTGTTGGTATCTTTACAAAAATGGGATATTTAGTATATACAGTTAACGTTGAAGTCGCATTGTCGAGACTTTATATAATATTATCTTCACTACTACTTGCTTATACATTCGTGTATATAATTGAACCATCCTATTGTACCACATTCCTCACCAAATATAAAGTGGGTAAAGTCGACAGCAACTACGAAACGAATGTGCAAGAGATTATACATTCCATTCAAGCCGTCTTTGGTTTATCCACATGGTCATAATTGAACTAATTTGTTACAAGTTGCGCAACACCTAATACATAATTTTATATATTTATTCTCTGCCACAAACTGTATCTAACTGTTATATATATTTCATTGAATGGTTTCATGATTACCGCGAAATTTGATGACTGATATTGATCAAGGCCAGAGTGTATGGATTTACTGGAGTAATAGGTGTTCAGAAATAGTTTTAATTCTCAATTCTCGTAAACTATAACATACTTTGAAATCCAGTGTTGGGAACATTTACCGACTCGGCAACCATATTGCTAGTAACATGTAACATTTTGGTACTATAATGCTGGTATCGGGTACTGACACAAATGCCATGGTGCTGGTATTCTTTACAGTCTCTGTTTATATATTAAACAGAGAGAATTAGCGTTGAAGTTGCATTGTCGAAACTTTATATGATGTTAGCCTCAATACTGCAGGTTTACACATTCATCTAAGAGATTTTAACTTCCTATTTTTCCACATTCCTCACCCAAATATATAGTTTTTATAGGGCGTAATACCGGCTCCTACTGATGGGTCGCCAGTAAGCAAGAAACGAATGTGCACGAGATTATAAATTACGTTCATACTATCTTTGATTTATCCTTCTGGTCATATTTGAACTAATTTGTCACTAGGTGTGCGTCACATAATATTTAACATTATTGTTATTCAAATTGAATTGGCGAGCTTGACGAAAACATCAATCACATTGTATTAAACAAGTTGTCGAACGACATATCAAAACTAACGTCAGTCACACATACATACACGTTTCGACCTTCCATGATCATCGTCCGAATATGTCAGCAACCTGACTGACGAGGATCAAACCGTTCATTCTACACTTCCTAAGTGCAAAAACAAAAAGAAATTTTATCAGAAAGAAGAAACATTTCTTTCTCTTTATCACCTCGAGTATCTACTAATGAACATATCTTTATATATAAATTTCAAAACAAAACAAGGTAGAAATATGTAAACATAGATAGTTTAAAAAACGGAAACCAATGAATTGTGTGCGTCAAATCCAGTTCAAGCTCAATGCCTGAACATGCTTCTTCTGCTTCCATAAATCCGGCTGCATTATTTTTATCCATAAGGCTTCGTATTTGGCTAGCTCCTTTTTTTATTGTATTTAGTAATTATTTTGAATGCTAAATGCAATAACAAAAGGGAGCTAGCCATATACGAAGACTTATGGATAAACAAATTGCAGCCGGATTTATGCAGGCAGAAGAAGCATGTTCAGGCATTGAACATGAACTGAAATTGACGCACGCAATTTATTGGTTTGCGTTTTTTCCCACTCTCTCTATGTTTAAATATTTCTATCTTATTTTGCTTTCCATTTTATTTCTCAAGTTATGTTCATTAGTAGATAATTGAGGAGATAATGAGAAAGAAATGTTTCTTGTATCTGATAAAATTTCATTTTGTTTTTGCACATACGAAGGGTACAATGAATTTTATTAAAGCTCGCATTTCAAAAGAATATATATATATATATATATATATATATATATATATATATATATATATATATATATAGGTAATAAATAGAGCAATTTATGATTGCACGGGTGGTTGTAACAATTATTCAATTCAATTTTGCGAGCTTTAAGAAACACCAATCCCATGTTGTTCAGCGATTAGGATTTGTGTTTTCTTCAAGCTTGCAAACGTGATTGAATTATTGTTTCCACCAGCCACGCAATAATTTATTTTTTAATATTACTGTTAATATCTACTACGTCCTACGCCCGTCAAGCCGTAAATGTATGCATACATGCTCTCTGGCAAATTAACAAATTTAAAGGGATGCTTGCCTTTTAATTTAATTCAGGCGATAAAATGTTTAATTTTCTTATAAAATAAGCAGCACTCAAATTATCTTATTAAGCAAGCTTAGCTTATTAAATATTATATTATTCTGTATCTTACAAGGCAATCAGTTTGGTATTTAACCACTAATATGTATAAGATACCGAAATAAATGTGAATAAAGCAAAGTTACAACATATGTCAAAAATTAAATACACTTACAGAACCCAAAATAAATTTATCTTTAAGGCAAACGCCCACGAAAGCCAGTATCGCCACACAAACTAGAATTATGCCACAAAGAAGCATCGCTATAATGAATACATCTACAAAAAGAAAATTAATGCATATACAATATTGAGTTATAAATAATCCATGTAAAAATTGGTTTATATTTATACAGCCTGTGGTGGTTATACATTTTGAGGAAGACTCCACATGCAAACTAGCTATTCTTACAAAAATTAGGCTACCTAACTTACACAAAATCAGGTATATAAACTTTGGCCACTGGCATCTTGGAAGATACTGTTCATCAGCCTTGGTTGGAGGACTACCTAAGAGAAGGAAACCTCCGAATACAAGCAGTCCTTACTTGGAATGGGCGACCTAGTGTCCTTTTACAATCCACATATAACCATTAACGACATATATGGCAGTGAAACATTAGTCAGTTTCGGATTTTGTACGGCTCTGCATGCATGCATATAAACTCATTGTTAGAATGCATTAAAGATTCAGTTGCAAATTCATTAACGGTATTACTTTTATGATGAAAAAGAACAAAACAAATTTACGTATATAAACCTAATAAACTTGTCTTTAGTAAATAGAAAAGTGAACCACGCCACCTTAAATAATTATTCGACTGAGGATATGAGCTAATTAATCTAGCTATTCACTGTACTTTGCCGGCCGCAGCCCGCTTGAGTGAATTTAAATTGCTGATAATATTTTTTGAAATTTGAATGTGGAGTGCCAGCTTCATATTTTCCAATGCCGCGATTTGCGTACGCGGGAAATAGCTTTGCAAGGACAGTTTCACAAAGATCCGATTGATCACAATTTCCAATTTCGTTTTGCCTTCGATCACGCTGAGTTTGTATTCGTCCCAATGTAAATGCGGTTCTATCACATCTTTGTTTACTGGTAACGTTCCATCATCAGGCCAATTTGTCTACTTACATCTACAGCTCAATACTCATAGTAGCAGATTTAAGCAAATTTGGTAACCTCGTTTCAAAACTGTTCTATTTATATATTTTTTTGACTCACCACTGGTTTTAAATATAGAATTTGTCTCTGTAATTAAACTCAATATATGCACATGTCTATCGCACATGAATGCACTCACCCAACAACTAAATCATCATATATATACATATATATACAACTTACCTCAGCTATCTTAAATTCCCGGTTATACATAATCTCATCTCATGTGCAGAATGATGTAGGGGAGAGAGAAAGTATCGAATCTTTTTTGTTATAACTGTACTGTTACTATGTCAGGAAAATCAAAATTCAAAACTGATAAATCAAAAACCTTGACTGTCAAATACTTTATTTTATATAAAGCCGGGAACTCTAATTTATACAATGGCGTATGAGGTATTGCGCACGTAGTGACAATTTAGTTCAAATATGGTGCAGCAAATTACCTAGATGGAAAGAGAGTGAATGTCATAGCGACGCTTAGGTGAAGAAATAAAGAGAGAAATGTAGAGAGAGTATAGACAAACTAGTGGTTTTCGAAAATAATCGGAAGCACAATGTGAAGTTAATCAACTCCTAGAAATAAATGCATAAGAATATATCCTCATATGACTAAAATAATTCATTATACCTATATAAATATATATCTAAATATAATATCGTAACACCTTTATATACCTATATATATATATATATATATATATATATATATATATATATATATATATATATATAGAAGGAAAATTGGTAGCTGTTAACCATGATTATTTTCTATTATTATTATTTATTTATTACTTTAGTCATATATTATATTAATATATAAAATACATATCAATATGTATAAAAAAACATATATATATATATATATATATATATTATTTTTTTTCCTCTTATTTTTTTCTATCTGTTCTTATCCCTCCTATTTAATTATTTAATCTAATTATTTATTTATTATTCCAATATTTATACCACCTAAAAAAATATATATTTAAATGTTAATATATAAAATGATTAATTTGCGCATATGTACCATATATATATGTATTTATATACATATGGACAATTGGTAGCTAATAACCCTGAATATTTTCTATTGCTTTTAATTATTTATTACGTTAGTCAAACCTTTTATCAATTTGGCCTGATGATGGAACGGGGAATTTCGTTCCGAAACAGTTGCCAGTAAACAAAGATGTGATAGAACCGCATTCGCATTGGGATTAATACAAACTCAGCCCGATCGAAGACAAAACGAAATTGGAAATTGTGATCAATCGGATCTTTGTGAAACTGTCCGTGCAAAGCTACTACCCGCGTACGCAAAACGGTGGCATTGGAAAATCGCTGATATCAATCGAGACATGACCAAATAATGTTCGGCTGGAAGGAAATTGCAACGGAGCAAATAAGTGATTATTGTAAAACACGTTATATCACAAAATGTAAACTGAAGAACTCCATGCAAGCGAATCAAGAACATTCACCCAAGCATCACCAATTATTAAGATACTAGATAAATACAAAACTTGGCAAAAACAAGTATTTTCGTCAAAATTACGTACCAGCAGCAATAATATCATCTATACGAGAAAATGCCGCAATATAAACACGTAAAACATTTCAATAAATTTCGTGTAATTCATCATTGTAGATATTACCAAATCAATTAAAATTCTACTAAACATTTTACGGAAGTATACAAATAATTCTTTAAAACATTACATTAAAACTCAATATTAAGATATGTATATTATAAAACGTAGATAATGTAGAAATATATTCTGGTGTATTTGGATAAAAGCAAGCAATTACCAAATTGGCCCACAACTTCGCTTAGAAAACGTTTGATCTCCTCCGATTGTTCAAGATTTTCCATTTTCATTCCTAGCCTTAACAATGTGCCGATTAATTCATCTCGACCCCAGTATACAAAACTACTCACAATAATTAATACGACGCCAATAATCTAAAAGTTTGTGAAGAAAATACATTGAAAGGGCTCAAACTTAGATATAAATGTTTTGTATAATTAAAAAATAAATTTCATTAACGCTATATTCCTTAGAAAATACAATTATGATAATAAAGTGAAATAACATTAAAAACAATTGCAATTTATTTATTTTGGTACATAGCATGAGAGCATTCGATCCACAGCTCCATTCGTGTAATGGCAATATCCTACAAAGTTGTAAGACGTTTACGGAGACCTGTTAAACTGGCAACATTTATTACATTTTAGAAACAGAATCTGCCTAATATTTTAAATGCTGTTTGCAAAATTAATATGAAGACCAATTCCATTCCCTTTAACTAATTGCAGAAAGGCGTGGCTAACATTAGTTACACACATCGTTGCGATTCGACCTATCATGATCATCCAAGTCGAAGACAACCTGGTTAATGAATAATACTCTCAATGCACACACTAAATACGAAAATCCTATTCGCGACTTCCATTTCGCAAAGGCATCACAAGTTTTGTGGGGATTCAAATGATGTGTCTGGTTAGACTTTTGGTAGCTAAAACGAAATTTAAATTCCAAGCATGCGGCAACCTATATTGAATTCGCATATACACGCATCAAACGGCTATAATTGAGCAGAATGCCTTCAGGAACAGCTTAAGCAAGCCTCAACTATGATAAAACTTGCGAACTCGTCTTCTGTCTCTGCTAATACCCAAGCTATTCAAATGCCACATCGGCTGCAAAACAATAAGGAAATCAAACTCCAATTCGTATGATTCATATGGTTTATTATTAGCCACGCGAAAGATGGTAAATAGCACTGACTTAAGGTCGTCTATGAGTTCAAAGTAACATACAAGTTTAATGACTCAAATTATTGTTACGTTAAACCTGAAGTTTTTGTAATTGTCATTCTGCCAAAGAATTACGAGCTCAATCAATCTCGTATATGCAACTTATCAATCTGAATACACCACATAACAAGCAGTGATTAGTGATGAAGTAATTAATCGAAATTTCTACGAGATTGACATCAAAACTTTAAAACTTTTATGAAATAGCAGAGATATTTAATCTCGCGAGAAACTACGATATTGTCAGAGTCACTGACTTTCCTACTGATCTTTTAAAAGTTCAGTTTAATTGTAATTCAGAATTATCTGCTTTAGCTAACTACTGTAACCTTGAGAGAGGACTGCTTCCCGAACACGTGAAACAGTACCGTTGTGGTGTTCATCCGTAAATAGGCGATATTTGCACTCCGTCAACTACTGTAATCTATTTACACAACGATGGTCTCCGCTATTATCCACAGAATGATTCGCAAAGAATGATAAACTGATCAGCTACTGTCTACTAAAAATGATAACGATGGGGCCGGTGCATGATGAGTAATAAAAGTAATATCGACAGTTTTATAGCAAGGCCGTGGGTAGATAAATAAATACAAGGCGGCTACGATAAAAAAGGCAAGAATGAAATCTTGAAAAGTACAAATACAGAGTCTCTCCACAGGATTTAAATCCTATAGTCGCTAGATAAACTGGCATACGTTATCGAACGTTAGCAATTGAGGCAAACATCATTAGCGTGTGATATTAAAGCAATTCTGATGTCGATTCGTAGGACAGAAAGCGACTACCATAAAAAATTTATTTGTCATTTAGATTTACATTACATGGCTATGAAATTCATTTATAAACAATCTGTGACATTAAAAGCCACCGGCTGGAATTAAACATTGTTGAATACTTCGCAGCATGGGAGGATCGACAGCTGTGACTAGTGATACTGCCATGAAGGGATTAAACAAATGATTTATTTCGAAAAGCCAACGCTATCGTATATCGAAAAATAAATCGAATGAATCCTTTTATCATCAGTGCAGATATTATCAGCCCAATTAATTTAGACCAGTGCATCAATTAACAAACCTTTACGTAGCATATAATTTGTTTCGAAAACTTACCGCCGTCAGCGAATTCACAAATGTAGTCAAACAGGAAGATAAAAATTCGCACATCTTTGTACTGAATATAAATAAATATGTAGAGAAAGATATTTACACTGAAAAAAAATTAACATTGTTTACATTTATCAGGTCAATGTTTACAGATTTGTTCACTAAGCAACTTGTTTACTAAGTATAAACAATAAACATTTAATCACGCAATAGATGTGAAAAATGGAGAATTATTCAGTTTACCGTAGTTTTTGCGGGATTTGCGTTATCTCTCTGTTGCCTAGCAGCAACAATTTTTTTGAATCAATTTTAACATTTTATTATCCCCTCGATATATTATTGTAAAAACAAGTTTCCGTTCTCCTTTGAGAATATTGGGTTCGTCCAAAAACACGTAATTTAAATATTTTGTTTTTTTATAACAAATCTCTTCCCAAGAATAAAATTCTGCCCACGTCGCAACTACTGGAAATTTCGGCTGTGTAATGTGTATGCAGCCAAGAGCAGTAACTTCCTACAACTTTCGCCACATATATATATCGGTAATACGATTGAACAATCAATGATTGCGCAGGTTGTGTTAACAATTATTTAAATCAAGTTTGCGAGCTTAAAAGATACAACAATCCCATGGTATTTAACCAATCGTCGAACAAAAGATCCAAACTACCGTCATTCACACGTGGTGAAGCGTTTTAACATCTCATGAACACCATCAGAGTTCGACGGCACTCTGACCATCGAAGACCAATCAGCAGCGCATATATTTGGATAGCGATTTAGGATATTCAGCTCTCATTTCTAGTCATCTCGCATAAACTACACTTCACTGGAAATCTCGGCTGTACCATATCTATTCAGTCACGAAAATGAACGTTTTAGCACTTCATATATGTATATATATATATATATATATATATATATATATATATATATATATATATATATATATTTCTAATTAGGAAGAAAAATCACAATAACAAAGTGAATAATGGCCATTTATTTAGAGAATAATAAACTTCAGTTTACATTCTTTCATTTATATATATTCATTTATAGACATATAAATGAAGGATTGCAACGTGAAGTTTAGTATTCTCGAAATAAATGGCCCTTATCCACTTTGCTATTAATGTGTTTCTTCTTCCTAATTAGAAATATACTGTGTAATATTCAAAGGCAATGGACATACTAAAGAATATATATATGTATGTCTATTTATGGGTAATACGTATAAACAATGATCGCGCTGTTGGTAGTTACATGTTTTTAATTAGTATTGCGAGATTATAAAAAAATACCAAGCCCATTGCATCTAACCAATCTCCGAACAATATGGAAAAAGAAATTTAAGTCACACATACTGATGCGATTCGATTTTATGTAATTAACAATATGTCAACAAACTGAACAGCAAAGATGAAACCGCAATGCATATAAATGGAAAGAAAAATTTGATATGAGGCTCTGATTTCTATTTGTCCCTCACGCATTGTACTTGACTGGGAATGCTGGCTGCACAACTTCTATTCGGTCATGAACTTTAACCTTAGTAGCTTTCGCCATATAATATATATATATATATATATATATATATATATATATATATAATATATATATAATATATATATAATTAATACAATTAAACAATCAATGATTTCGTGGATGGAGGTATAATTTAATAAGATCAAGTTTGCGAGTTTGAAGGAAACACCAATCCCATTGAATCTAATCAGCCGCTGGGCAATATAGAAAAGCTATCGTCAGACGCACGGGCTGATGCATTTCGTCCTTCCTTGTCTTCATCAGAGTATGATGGAAAGCTGATTACTTACTTTACTTTACTGCGGCTGACTCCTTTTAGAGGATAAGCCGGCTCCATTTCATGGAAAACTGACTAGCGAGGATCAAACCGCAATGCATATAAAATGGATAGCAAAATTATATATACGGCTCTCACCTCTAGTAGTCTCGCATATACTACACATGAATGGATATATCGACTGCATAATTGCTATGCAGTCACAAAAATTAATTAATTTTACAGCTTTCGCCACACCTATGTTTAGGTAACATGATTAAACAATAAGTGATTGAGCGGGTGGTGGCGAAAATTTTTAAACTCAAGTTTGCGAGCTTCATGAAAACCAATCGTTAAGCAACATAGAAAATCTACCGTCAGTTATGCGTGTTAACGCGATTCGGTCTTCCATGATTTTCATCAGAGTCTGACGGAAAACTAACTAGATAAAATCGAAAAGCATTGCATATATACGGGGGAAAAATTGATATGCGGCTCTCACCTCTTATAGTCTCGCATACATTGTACTTTAATTGAAATGCCGGGCCAAAATTTCTATGCAGTCACGAACGTTAAGCTTTTGCAGCATTAGCTACATATAAATGGGCACCTTATCTATTATCACGTTTTAAATAATCTACTTATTGTAAATCAAGATAATAAAATTTGGAATTGCTCAAGTAAAATTATTTTAAATTGTTTCATTAAAAAAATTATAAATTGCTTGTCTGGTATATTTATTTGTGTTCTTTGTTTGGAGGACTTCTCTATCGTAAAAGTGCACAACCGAAACCTGTAAAACGGCGAGCTATCACACTCTAATTCAATAAACAATATTTTATAATAATTGGATGAACAGCAATAAAAATATGTGAGGACGCTGAGCTTCTGACCAAAGGTTTTGGGAACGTTAGCCTTAGGGCAAGCATTCAGAAGAATAGGGAATTTTTTCGCTCCAAATTTTATTATCCTTGTATAACTGCAAATGTGAATTTGGCGGTATTAGGATTCTCATTAGGTAGAGAGTAAAAAGACCTTGAAAATCAAACGACCGAGCCAGCCACAAGAGTATGGATAGCAGTTTATGTTTCATTAGTTATTAACCAGGCAACAACATGCAATGTGTTATGACGCAAAATAGTTATACAATCTAAAACGGATCACTCATCCAATAGATAAGATTGTATTTTTCTGGTGAGTGTCACCAGAGAAATATAAACTGAAATCGTCCGGATTCAGAAAACTTATCATAGACAAGAAACTTTTGAATATCTCTGAGCTTTTTTGTGGTGGAGCTCTGTAGATGATATCTATATTAAATAATAACGCAAAAAGTGACATTACACTCCAGAAATGGATGGGAAACCAATCTAAATGTGAATTTTATGATTGGTTTGATGCACAATTTTTTTACTTCATATATCTTAAGGACCTGTTAATGGTATTGTAACGCGCGGCTCCGCGTTACAACCCTACGCGTCCTAATTTAGACAGATCTGGTCCACCTTAAGGTCACAAGGGACAAATCTGGTTTTAGGCAATCTTTCTCCTAACTATGGTTTTAGAAACAATCTCCGTTAGTTTCAAGCCGTTTCAGTTGAGATTTATTAAGCTGCAATTTTATTCGTAATTAATGGGGTTATGCTTAAAAACAGCACACACCCGGGTGTAACACGCCAGTCGCGTACAGCGAATTAATGTCTCTAACTTGTCAAAGCCACGATTTGCATTTTTTCTGTGCTCTTGATCGATTATCCGTGAGACATAACTATAATGCTAAGGCACTCTAGATATAGTACTTACTTACTTTACTTTACTGCGGTTGACTCCTTTTGGAGGATAAGCCGGCTCCACATTTCATGGAGTTTCTTGGGAATTTGGTACAAGATATAGTAACTGTGATTTATTTGCCTAGATATTAATTTTTTGTTAACAATATTTTATTTTGCTGCTGTCTAGAGCACGGTCAATTTTGACTAACATTGAATTATAAGTTGCTTTGTAACATTTTTCGTAATACACGTACGGTGCTCGACTTAGTCTTCTTACATCACGACACTGGGGAGAATGGGACGGTTGCCAGCTAGACAGTGAGACTCATAATAAGCACGGCTCACGAAGCCGATTTCTTCCGACGTCAGCTACCATGCATAAGTAGGAAAAATATCCTCGGTAAATACACCGATACCCTGCAGAAAGCCTAAAGTTTATTTTCAGAACAATTTACAGCAAAATTGAGAGTCACATTGGATGTATATGAAACTTTAGAATTAAAGTGATCGAAGAGGCTTAATGACTTACATAAGTTGTATCGACCGCAGATTCGAACCTAGTCCTTTGGACTTTATATAATGGTGATATTGGTTTTTGACGAGATATTTTTTATATGAAGCTGAAGGTTGAAAACTTAGAAGGGAAAAGATCACACTCTTGATTTGAACGTGAAAATTTCCAGCGACGAGGAAATGTATCGCGTGGTGGTGCTGGCCGACCACACGAGTGTTGCGTTGGAAAGTGTCAAAGTGCGAGATACATATTTCGCAAATAGTTTGCCGTTAATACAAAAGTGGCTCTGGTACAGTAGCTAGGCGTAGCTCTCCGGAAAACGAGTTGAACCCTTACTAGTAGGAGTCGGATGGCTTGCATTTGAAAGGTTTCAAGGAGTGCCTATTAGAGACATCTTGCAATAGCCCAAATCGGGTTCGGAAGCTTTGATGAAATGTAAACAGATCAGTACATTCGACAAGACTGAGAATTTTTGGATGACAACCTCAAAGATGTTCCTGGTTATAACAGCAATTTGTATGTTATTTCGGTTGAAATTAGTAAACTGATTTCCTTAAGCCATAATGACTAGGTAAGTATATTTAGATACGAAGTGGAGTAAATTTATTGATCTGCATACGATTGTCAAATATTTATTATCCATAATAAAAACGACAGAATATACTATAAAATATAGTAGGATGCATTGCGATTTATGTAGGTATTTCGCGGGGTAGCGGTATATTTTCTAATGCTATGATATTTCTACATATTTCTGGTAGCTGACGCCGGAAGAAACGGGTTACGTGGGCAGTGCTTATAATCAGTCTCTTTTATATCTCAGTGTTCTGATGGGAGAAGGCTAAGTCGAATTATGATACCTGTATTATTAATAATGTCACAAAGTAAATTAGAATTCAATGTTAGTCAAAAGTGACCCTGCTCTAGACGGCAACACAGTGAGATATTGTAAACACAATGTTAATTTTTAGGGACAACAGCATGCAGTCATAAAACAAAATAAATAAATCCAGTATATAATGCAGCAGTGTAGTTCCTCGTCACGGATAAACGATTAAGAACACAAAATATAAATCCTGGCTTTGACAGTTAAAACACAGTAATCCAATGCATGCAATCGGTGTATTACGCGTGGGTGTGGGATATTATTAAATAAAACCCTATTAATAACAAATAAAATCTCAAATCTCAATTAAAACTGCTTGAAACTTACACGCATTGTTTCTAAAATCACATTTAGGTGAAAGATTGTCTAAAATCAGAATTAGTATATGTGACCCTAAGGTAAACCAGATCTGTCTAAATTGATACTCGTTTGGTTGTAACGCAGAGCCGCGCGTTACATACATCCCCTGACAATGAAAATTAGTACACGGTAAAGGGGGCTAACCAGACAAGAGATGCTATGGCTTTGCCGTAACGAGTAAACACTGATGTTGCCTCTGCTGACACTGACTCTGGTTCCTCTATTTCTCGTGGCGGCATGTCAGCATCATGTGGCTCTGTTGCTAGTGAGCTGTCGGGCGTTAGCCGGTGGTCATTAAAACTGTCTGGAGGTGGTATTATCGTCTCTTTGCCACCTGGTCGGTCAATATCGTGGAACAGCGGGTCATTTTGATATGCTGTTTTCAATTCCTGAGTACTTATAGGTGAAGGACGCAGGATGGAGACACAGAGTTCTGCAGGACGGCTCAGGGAGTCAGCAAATACTTTTTCTGACCCTTTAACGTGAGAGACTTCATATTCATATTCGTCTATTCGTGTAAGTTGCTAATTGACACGCCGTGAATATATATACTCTTACTTTCCTCAGAGTAGAGTAAGTTGGTCGGTGTAAATCTTGGATGTTTGGCCATTCAGATAGGTGTAGAAATGTAGGATCGACTGGTAGATGATGAGTAACTCTTTATCTAACGTATCATATCGCATCTCGCGAGGTCGTAGGTTTTGCGAGAAGAATGCGATAGTTTGGTGTACGCCATTGTTGGATTGTTGAAGTACTGCGCCTGTGGCAACGTAGGATGTTGAGACCAATCAGGTGAATGAAGCATGGTTGCTTTGCCTAAAGCCCTTTTGGCATCCTCTTAAGCCTGCATTTCGTCATCGTTGAGCTGAATCAGTTGGGATTTCTTGACAAAACGGCTTTCTGGCACGAGGTATTTGTGAAGAGGTGCCAGAATCTTGGCATAGCAAGGTGATAATCGAGAATAGTTCATCTTGCCTAAGAACCGTCATAACGCTCGAACTGTGGTTGGAGGCTGTAGATCTTGAATGGCACGAACCTTAGAAGGTAGAGTTGTCATGCCTTTCTGGGAACTTTGAAGAATGAGGAATTTAATTTACATGGACACATTTGTTGCCATGAAGCCGGAGGCCATAGTCTGCTAGACGTGCGAGTAGACAGTAAATAGGCTGTATTTGTTCGGACATTGAGTTTGAGAGTACCAAAATGTCATCTAAGTAGGGAATTACAAATGGTAGACCGTCTAGTATTTCGTCCATAACGCGTTGAAATGTTTGAGATGCGTTCATGAGACCAAAAGGCATATAATGATATTCGTGTGTGCCACCTCCGATGAATCTGAGTGCAATTTACGAAATAGAGTCTTTGTCTATAGGTACTTGGTAATAGACTTTCACTAGGTCGATTTTTTAATACACAGCATGAGCGATATCAAATCTGAGTAGGTCAGCTGGACTTAGCAGGCTGTACAAATCAGACTGTGTGCAAGAATTGGAGAATACGAAAATCCCCGCACACTCTGAATGTTTTGGGTTCACTTTTTGGTACCACTACCACAGGTGACGCAAATGGTGAGCTGGATCGTGCACATATGCTTTGTTGAAGTAGCATGACGAATTCTTGCTCGGCCGCCTTATGGTTTTGTGGTGCCAATGGACCTGCTCCGGGAGGATGAGGAATTGACTTTGATAAGGTGACGCGATGAGTTGTGATGACAGGCTTCCTCTTGAGATCGGGCATAAAGGAGATAGGTCTGAAAATCTCTTCATGTCGCTTTAGAACATCGTCCAGTTGTGGTATATGAGGATCTGGAGTAATTAGTGGAATGGATTAGACTTCTTTGGCTCGAGTCGATTTTTTTTAGTGCTGATGTTAGTAATTGATCGTCAGCAGTGCGTATCTCACGTTTTTTTACGTATAGTGAAGTCACAGTGTTTGGCGAAGTCACTTCCAATGATTTTTCTTGTCGTTTTGGCAATGATGAAAGGATAACTGAAACATCGTTTTGAGTTGGAGAAAGAGATTGTATGTACTCCTTCCCCAAACGTCGCTATAATTGAGCCATTGGCGCAGGTAAGATGGCTGGTGTTGACTGGGTGAGTGGGTTCAAAATAATTGTGGCAGAGTAAGCTGACGTCTGAACCATTGTCTATGAGGAATAATTCACCAGAGTTTGAGTCGCGGGTGAGAAAAATGTTGATGTTGTCAAATGACGATAAAGCTGGTTGCTGGCATTTGGGCGTTTGAAGCATGACTTGACTGGAGCCGTCGCTGTAAAGACAATAGTTTGATTGCGCTCTATTGCGAAATCAACGTGCTTCAAGCCAATTTTGGGGTGATCAGCATCTACTGCCGCAAGCAGGCTGGCCCCTGAAGTTTTCCGAACCCTCCATGGGCGAATCTTCCTGAGTTTTCGAAGGTGACGGCGTCCATCTAATCGTCGCGTCTGTGCGCGGGAATTGGCAGCCGTTTCTCAGGAAATAGCGCGTGGAATGGCCATGGCTGCGATGATTCGGAGACCACTTTGCCGGAAGTTCGGGAACTGTGACAAGGCCTCTACATGTCGACCTCTTGCTGCTATTTCACGACAGTGACGGACGAGGGTCACGCCTGCTCTGGTTCGTCTGTAGTCGACGGCATTGACGGAGGCCGGATGTGGCCTGGCGGTGAGGCCCTCGACCAGGCTGATGAGGCGTTCATTACATGACTTTGGGCTTGGATGATGGAGACTGGGGCTCGGACAGGCGTGATAGGATGCAACCTGGCTCTGAGGCAGGTGAGCTGCAGTGGTGTTTCTTCCACCACTTGTCTAGACGTGCCGGGAGTACGTCGTTTTGCACTTCAACAGATTCGCGCAGGAACGTGGCCATTTCTTGCAATGCCGGAGGAAGCTTCTGAATGAATAATCACATTAAGATTTCACTGGGCAAATTGAAATCAGTGGCTTTCAGTGCCATCTCCCTAAATAGCTCTGAATCTAGCTGCATAGGGCTAATCAATTCTGTAAGCCTGTCTTCACGATCTGGTGTCAGGTGCTGCTTGAGGGCGCGTTGCAGGATCTGCCAAGGCTGCGACCATGTGCCCTCGGTGTATTGATGCTTGATGTCTTTGAGTATGCGTCTGAAAGACAGTTGGATTGTGTCCCATGCCTTAAAAATATGTGACCATGTTCTCCCTAAACACGGAAATCACCATCAAACCTTACGAAGTGTGACTTTAGTATTAAAAAATATTCTACATTACGGTTGATGAAATGTATCAAATATATTATGGCAGATAGTGGAAGAGCGTTGAAACTGACTGACATTTACACCGAGTGACGAGATTGTATCAGTACATATTGCTTGTTGCAAAGAAATAATATCTATGCAATCGTGTATTAGGTATTACGTACCTTGCGACAGACTAGTACAAATAGGACAAGAAGAGTAATCGAAAGGAAAAATGAAGAAGTTCAAGAAATCTCATTTTCGTAACACTGCTTCATCATCTTTTAACTGCTCAATTTTGGAATACGCCAACCTTGTAAGATTTCTTCGGTTGACCTGTAGTTTGGACTTCTGCAAACTGCGCACCAAATCTCCTTGGATACGTAATTGCTTAATGCACTGATGATAATGTTCATTCCAAAATAACGTTCTTTGCGCTCTGTGTTTTAACGTCACTAATTCATCTGGTTTTCTGGATGATTTTTTTGGAATGCGAGTTTTATTAAAATTCATAGTAGTCTTCCCATGTGCAAAAATAAAAAAAACACATTTTTTCAGATACAAGAGCCGTTTCTTTCCCATTTTCTTTTACTAATGAACATATCCTTATATATGAATTGAAAGCCATAACAAGATAGAAAAATGTAAACATGGAGAGAGTGAAATAAGGGAACAATCAATAAAGTGCATGCGTCATCTCTAGTTCACGCTGAATTCCTGAACATGCTTCTTCTGCTGACATAAATCCGGCTTCAATTTGTTCATCCATAAAGTTTTGTATGTGGCTCATTCTAATCTGTTATTGCATTTAGTAATTATCTTAAATGCCGTCTGCAGAATATACGTGTGAGATTTCAACAATGTGTTGCGCTACTTCAGACGTATATTCACCATTTGATTTAAAACAGGCGTTCTAGTTACAATTTTCTCTCATTGGAGTAATTAAACATCTGGTCGATCGGCCTACGTAAGTTGACAGACAACTTGCGCATGTATATTGCTAAACTATATTTGAAGTCGACATTAATAGCCGTTTCTCTTTGATTGCTGGTAAATGCAAGTGAGTTGCCCTAAATAACAATCGTAGTTAAGCTGCATTAACACGCGTACATTATGCCTGACTGAAAATATCGGCTGCACATTTTCTGTAGACAAGAATAATAAATTTTTGAAGATTTCGTCATATATGTGTAAATGTAATACAATAAAGGATTCGTGGTCGCAAGGGTGGTCTTAAGAATTATTTAAGATAAGTTTGCCAGTTTGAAGGAGCCACCAATCTCATCGTATAAAACCAGTCGTTGAACAACGTGGCAAAACTATCGTCAATAACACGTACTGCCGCTTGTCGAACTTAAATGACCATCATCAGTGTTCGACGGCTAACTGGTAGGCGAGAATTAAACCCCAAAACAAAAACAAAACAAGAAATGCGACTCTCACCTCTGTTAGTCTTGCATAAATTATACTTGCCTTTAAAATTCGTATAAGTTTACTAAATTTAATTTTTTTGCAGATGAAGTCCCATAAGTATATAGCTAATACAATTTATGAATCAACGATTGAGTGAGTTGCGAAATTTAAGGAAACACCAATCTCGTAATATTTAACCAACCTTCGAACAATTGTGCAAAACTCCGTAAGTCACACGTGCTAATGCGTTTTCAACTTCCGAAATCAGCATCAAAGTACGGCGGAAACTGAATTGCGAGGATAAAAACTTAATGCATACATTTAGAAAACAAAATTTTGCATGCGTCTCTCACCGCTAGTAGTTTCACATTCACTCTACTTGACTGGAACTTACAGCTGCACAACTTCTATACAAGCAGGATCATTAACATTTTGCAGATTTAACCACCCACCCATATATATATATATATATATATATATATATATAATGTCCATGACTTTAATATTACACAGTATATTTCTAATTAGGATGAAAGAACACATTAAAAACAAAGTGGATAGAGGCCATTTATTTCGTGAATACAAATCATCGCTATACAATCATATATATATATATATATATATATATATATATATATATATATATATATATATATATATATATATATTAGGTTTTCAATTGACTATGCTAGTGGTAACAAACCTGACTCGCTTTTACTTCTGTTTCTTGTTTTGGTTGGTTGGTAAGTGTGTATGCGTTTGTGTTTGTGTGTGCGAGTTTTCATGGAAGGTTATTCTCGCAGTACTGCTAAGTGATATCTGAGATCTGGTCAGTATTGTTTTGATGGCTTCAGAATTAACCATTTGTGCGCATTGTTCACTGTTACATGTACGAGTGGTAGCACATATATTGGACGTACGAAGAAGCAATTGATAAGCAGAATCCAGCAACATTTACCACAGAAATTGATTAAAAAGGCTTGGCACCGTCAAGAAAATCAGCTATTTCCGATCATATATTGGAAACGGGGCACCCAGTCAATTTGACCAATTTCTCAATTCTACATAAAGCAAAATCATAAAAATTATTATATATTTATGAAGCCCTTTATATAAAACGACAAACACCTGGCCTAAATATTCAAAAGTTCCATAAACACGATACTCTTATCAACTGGCCACAAATCACGCAATCCAACAACAATTTACTAGCATCCAGGTAAGACCAAATACCCACTCAAACAGACTCATCAAATATTCGATCGGATTGACAACAAACTGAAGGGAAAAAACAGCATCACATACGGAAACAGAAATGTCGAAAAAAATATCAGCATTTAACACTGAAATCCGCACTTGTGCTGTTACAAAGTGGATAAAACAAAATTGCGGAACAAAAAGAAACAAAAGACTAAACTCGGAAAAATAACATTCGTACAAATAATAGCCAGCAATGCATAAAGGTGGTTAACTCTCGAACCATCAATACAAGAATGACCAGATCTCAGACATCACTATGCGATACAACGAGAAAAGGCCTTACTTGCAAAAAGACACACAAACACAAACGCATACACACTTACTCATCAGCCCAAAAAAGATATAGAAGTGAAACCGATTCAGATTTGTCACCATTAGCATAATCAATTAAAAACCCAAAATGTATATACACACACATATATATATATATATACATATATATATATATATATATATATATATATATATATATATATATGATTGTATTGCGATGATTAGTGTTCACGAATAAATGGCTTTTATCCACTTTGTTATTAATGTGTTCTTTCATCCTAATTAGAAATAGACATATATGTATTTATATATATATATATATGTCCATTGCCTTCAAATATTACACCGTATATTTCTAAGTAGGAAGAAAAAACACATTAATAACAAAGTTGATAAAGGCCTTTTATTTCGTGAATACCAAACTTCGCTCTAAAATCTTTCATTTATATACATTCTGGGTTTTCAAATGATTATGCTAGTGGTAACAAATCTGACTCACTTTTACTTCTGTTTCTTGTTTTGGCTGATTGGGAAGTGTGTATGCGTTGGTTTGTGTGTGGGCCGGTTTGCATGCAAAGGCCATACTCGCTGCATTGTAAAGTGATGTCTGAGATATATGGTCATTATTGTTTTGAAGGCTTAAGATTTAACCATTTGTTCTCAATTTCCGCTGTTACATGTACGATTGCTATGTTTCCGAGTGTACTTTATCGAAACACCTTGTTGCGCAAATTCGTATTCTTCACATGGTAACAGCGCCAGTGTGGATTGCAGTGTTGAACGCTCATATTGTTTGGAAACTTCTGCGCCTCTGTTATTTCCTCTTCAGTTTGTTGCCAATCCGATTGAATGTTTGTTGATTCTAGTCGAGGGCCTGTTTGGTCTTGCCTGGATACTAGTAAATTGTTGTTAAAGTTTGTTATTCTTTTTTAGAATAGAATAGAATATCTTTATTTGGGTTCAAACCACACATATTCCATCAAATAATAAAATTGGAAATTGTACAATATATATTTTAAAAAATTATCACATCACAATAATTGTGCAATTAATCTCATGTAGATAAGTATATCTCACTAGTTGTATAATACAATATATCAATATCAGAAAATTCGACTGAAAAGAATAATATATACATCATCAAATAAGGAACAATTAAGGTATAATTCGAGTGTAACATTATGCAAAAATTGAGAACCATGACTAGCAATTGATTGTATGTAATGTTAACTAATATAAAGATATAGTGCATTACATTTCAATTATAATAATACAAAACTTGGAAATAAAAATCTCAAGAAAATCTGTTTCCGATAACAATTATCCTTGTCTTTTATTCAACCATGAGAAAGTATTATCATAATCAAAATAAAAAATATCAGCAGGATTGCAGACTTTTTCAAGTTCAGTAGATAAAATTTTAAAATACATCTTAGATGGAGGCATTTCTCTAAGCCCCTTCGGCAATTGGTTATAACTTTTGTAGATTTTCGAGAAAGAGAATAACTTGCTCGCTACATTTCCCACCAAAGGAGGAGATATTGCAAATGTCCAGATCTAGTTCCAACTTCATGACTCTTTCTTATCGGAGTCATATAGGCACCAGTCCACTGGTTCAAATGGAAAACTTTTATACAATAACACATCCTCCGAAACCACAAAGATTGCAATGACACAAACTGTAATCTAGAGGCGTATATAGTGCAAGAAATAGGACTAATATGTTTCACAACTTTTCTTTGTACAGCTTCTATCTTATTAGACAAACCCTTTTTTTAATGGATTCCAAGTAGCGACAGCATATTCTAGTACCGGTCTAATCCATATTATATATATTCTTGGCCAGTTTATTAGAATATCACGTTGATGAAACTTTTTAATATTAAGGTCGAGGTGCTTGTTGTTTTATATAAAGGGCTTCATAAATATATAATAATTTTCTGATTTTGCTTTATGTAGAATTAAGAAATTGGTCGAATTGACTGGGTGCCCCGTTTCCAATATATGATCGGAAATAGCTGATTTTCCTGACGGTGCCAAGCCTTTGTTGATCAATTTCTGTGGTAAATGTTGCTGGATTCTGTTAATCAATTGCTTCTTCGTACGTCCGATATATGTGCTACCGCACATACATGAGAATTTTAGACTATGAATGATTTGGAGAGAATTGGCAATTGATCTTTGGCATCCAACCTCATGATTCTTTGTGTACTTAATGTCATATTGACTTCAACACTGGGAAAATTATCCTTGAATATTCTATTCAGCCGCCGTGCAATTATTGAGGCTGGTACGTCGCCTCTAAATGGTAAATTTAGGAAAACCTGCTTGACGGTATCCTCTCTAGTGCGAATCTGCCGTGGTCTGATGTTGACATCAATGAATCGCTCTGGGTAGTTGTTCATTAGCAAAATTTTCCTGAGGTAGCCCAGTTCTTCCTCAATCTTGTGTTCAGAGCAGATCTTCCTGATTCTGTTTGCTAGGTTGTTTACTAAGTTTATTTTGTGGGATTTTGGCACACTGCTGTTGTAGTGAATGTATTGCCCAGTGAAAGTGGATTTTCTATATATGGCCAGTGTCAAATCCCCATTTTCTTCTCGAGTGAGGAAGGAAAAACTGTCGTCTTTCTCTACCTCGAGAGTGAATTTGATGTATGGATCGGCTCCATTTGCTTGTTTGAGGATTTCGGAAGGGTCTGCTGCTTCTGAGATGAACAACAAGATATCATCTACATACCTTTTGTAGAGTGCGCACTGGTCAATTATACATTTTAGGCTCGTTGTTTTAATATGATACATATTTACATCTGCCAGGAGGGGCACAATGCAGCTTCCGATAGCTACACCATTGACCTGGCGGACGTATATCACATCAAATGTAAATTGCACGTTTTTTGTACATGCTCATATGAGGTCCTTGATGTCATTGGTGTCTATATGGAAATCAAAAAACTAATTTTTGATAAGGTCACACAAGATCTCCGTTGTCTTATCCAGTGTTATGTTTGTAAATAAGGATGAGACGTCAAGCGAGACCATTTAATTCTATGGAATGCTTTTCGCCTTCAGTTCATTTGCTAGCTCGAAGGAGTCCTTGATAGTGTTTGCGTTTATGATGCTTCGTATTGGTTGAAGTATTTTGCAGAGAAACTTGGCTGGTTTATGTTGTGGAGCGTTGATCATTGACATAATAGGCCGCATCTAGGGAGCTCCTGAGGCTGTCACGGCTTTATGAGTTTTTGGTTTGCCGTACAATCTTGCGGTGTTTGTTCCGACGGGTTTTGCCTTTTGGATGTCTTCTATGAGTTTTGATCTAATATCGGAGTCAGCCACCGATGTTAAAACGTGTTTTTCCATCTTTTTCAGAATTGCATTAATTCTTGATTCGATATTTGTTGAATCATCTTTCTGTTTGATGTCTTGTTTGAATTTAGATTGATCATTTATAATATCGTTCATGGACTTTCTATAAGCGTCGGCTTCAAGTATAACAATTCCTGATCCTTTGTCTGGTGTGGCAAGTCTTATGGATTTGTCTGATTGTAGTTTTCTGAGTTCGTCTATGTGCTTTTTTGTGATGATTTGGCTGCCTTTGAATTCCTTCTTGTATTGTTCTAGTACGCTATATATCTCAGCTTCCAGTCCTTGTCCATTGAACGCACGTGAGGCGGTGACATTTGTTAAGTCAATGTAGAAATTTTCCGTTCCAGCTTGAATGGCAATAATGCCACGTTCACTTAGGTTTTTCTTGACTACACAGAATTTTGCTCATAAAGAGAGTAATTCTTTCTGGTGTTGTGACAAGATCACTTTTGAATAATTGTGAATAAAAGCCTCTGGGTTTGTAGGAAATTTCGATTCTGTAGGAAATTTTTCCAGATCCCTCGTGAGGTCCTTAATTTCCTTCTCAGCTGTTATTTTCATCAGTGTTTCTATCTTCGTTGTAAAAACAGTATATTCGATGTCGTTCAGTCTAGCAATTTGATAACGAGATTTTGTGCCAAAACGATTCCTCAAGCAGTGCAGGAGAAATAACCAAAAACCGACGAATAAACTCATAAGTCGCTCATTGTTTAATACCATCGAAAACAACAAATGAAAACTGTATGTTGTAACATTCAATCACTTGGTTGTCAAATTGCATGACTGAACGACAGCGAATACACTGATTTTACAACGAAGATAGAAACGCTGATGAAAATAACAGCTGACAAGGAAACTAAGGACCTCACGAGGAACCTGGAAAAATTTCCAACACAATCGAAATTTGCTACAAACCCAGACGCACTTGTTCACAATTATTCAAAAGCGATCTTGTCAAAGCACCAGAGAGAATTACTCTCTTCAGGAGCAAAATTCTGCGTAGTCAAGAAAAACCTAATTGAACGTGACATTATTGTCATTTAGAATGGAACGGAAAATTTCTAAAATTACTTAGCGAAAGACACCACCCCACATGCATTCAATGGACAAGGACTGAAATCTGAGATAGCTAGCGCACTAGAACAATAAAAGAAGGAATTCAAAGGCAGCCAAATCATCAAAAAGCACATAGACGAACTAAGAAAACTACAAACAGACGAATCCATAAGACTTGCCACACCCGACAAAGGATCAGGAATTGTTATACTTGAAACCGTCGCTTATAGAAAGTCCATGAACGATATTATGAACGATCAATCTAAATTCAAACAAGACACCAAACAGAAAGATGATTCCACAAATATCGAATCAAGAATTAATGCAATTCTGATAAAGATGAAAAACACGTTTTAACATCGATGGCTGATTCCGATATTAGATAAAAACTCATAGAGGAGATCTAAATGTAAAACCCGTCGGAACAAACACCGCAAGATTGTACGGCAAACCAAAAACTCATAAAGCCGTGACAGCCTCAGGAGCTCCCTCGATGCGGCCTATTATGTCAATGATCAACGCTCCACAACATAAACCAGCCAAGTTTCTCTGCAAAATACTTCAACCAATACGAAACATCATAAACGCAAACACTATCAAGGACTCCTTCGAGCTAGCAAATGAATTGAAGGGGAAGAACATTCTACAGAATAAAATGGTCTCGCTTGACGTCTCATCCTTATTTACAAACATACCACTGGATAAGACAACGGAGATCTTGTGTGACCTCATCAAAATTGAGTTTTTTGATTTCCCTATAGACACCAATGACATCAAAGACCTCATATTAGCATGTACTAAAAACGTGCAATTTACATTCGAAGGGATATACTACCGTCAGATCAATGGTGTAGCTATGGGAAGTTGCATCGCACCCCTCCTGCCAGATGTATACATGTATCACCTGGAAAAAACGAGCCTAAAAGGTATAATTGACCAGTGCGCACTCTACAAAAGGTATGTAGATGATATCTTGTTGTTCATCTCAGAAGCAGCAGACCCTTCCGAAATCCTCAAACAAGCAAATGGAGTCGATCCAGACATCAAATTCACTCTCGAGGTAGAGAAAGACGACAGTTTTCCCTTCCTTGACATCAAACTCACTCGAGAAGCAAACGGGGATTTGACACTGGCCATACATAGAAAATCCACTTTCACCGGACAATACATTCACTACAACAGCAGTGTGCCAAAATCCCACAAAAGAAACTTAGTAAACAACCTAGCAAACAGAATCAGGAAGATCTGCTCTGAACACAAGATTGAGGAAGAACTGGGCTACCTCAGGAAAATTTTGCTAATGAACAACTACCCAGAGCGGTTCATTGATGTCAACATCAGACCACGGCAGATTCGTACTAGAGAGGATACCGTCAAGCAGGTTTTCCTAAACTTACCATTTAGAGGCGACGTACCAGCCTCAATAATTGCACGGCGGCTGAATAGAATAACTAAGGACGAACTTTCCCAGTGTTGAAGTTAATATGACATTCAGTACACAGAGAATCATGAGGTTGGATGCCAAAGATCAATTGCCAAATCTCTCGAAATCAATCACAGTCTACAAATTCTCATGTATGTGCGGTAGCAACATATATCGGACGTACGAAGAAGCAATTGATAAGCAGAATCCAGCAACATTTGCCACAGAAATTGATTAACAAAGGCTTGCCACCGTCAGGAAAATCAGCTATTTCCGATCATATATTGGCAACGGGGCACCCTGTCAATTCGACCAATTTCACAATTTCTACATAAAGCAAAATCTGAAAAATTATTATTTATCTACGAAACACTTTACATAAAACAACAAGCACCTGACCTTAATATTCAAAAGTTTCATCAACATGATATTCTTATCGACTGGCCAAGAATAACAAATTTCAACAACAATCTACTAGTATCCAGCCAAGAACCAACAGGCCCTCGACTAGAATCAACAAACATTAAATCAGTTTGCAAGTATGTATTAGGTGTTGCAAATCTAGTAAAAAATAGCTCAATTGTGACCAGAAGGATAAACCGAAGGCAGCATCAACAGAAAGTATAATCTCATGCACATTCGTTTCGTGCTTACTGGCGACTCATCAGTAGGAGCCGGTATTACGCCCTTTAACCACTGTATATTTTGGTCAAGAATGTGGGATAATAGGACGGTACAATCACCTAGACGAATGTGTAAACCTGCATTAGTGAAGCTAACATCATATAGTCTACGACAAAGCTAACTCATACTATATATATATACATATATATATATATATATATATATATATATATATATATATATATATATATATATATATACCGTGTCAGTAATTTGGCAACAAACTGAAGAGTAAATAACAAAGGCGCATACGGTGAGAGAAGTTTCCAAACAATATGAGCGTTCAGCGCTGCAATCGACACTGGCGCTGTTACAATGTGAAGAATAAAAATTTGCGTAACAAGATGAAACGATAAACTACACTCTGAAAAACAGCACTCGCAACATAGAAAAGCTATTGTCAGACGCACGTGCTGATGCATTTCGTCTTTCCTTGTCTTCATCAGAGTATGACGGAAAGCTGATTAGCGAGAATCAAACCGCAATGCATATAAATAGATAGCCAAATTTTATATACGGCTCTCACCTTTAGTAGTCTCGCATATACTGTACATGACTGAATATATCGGCTGCTTGATTTCTAAGCAGTAAAAAAATTAATTAAATTTGCAGCTTTCGCCGCACCTATGTTTAGGTAACATGATTAAATAATGAGTGATTGCGCGGGTGGTGGCGAAAATTTTTTAAGCTCAAGTTTGCGAGCTTCATGAAAACCAATCGTTAAGCAACATAGAAAATCTACCGTCAGTTATGCGTGTTAACGCGATTCGGTCTTCCATGATTTTCATCAGATTATGACGGAAAACTGACTAGACAGAATCGAACAGCATTGCATATATATATATGGAAAGGAAAATTAGATATGCGGTTCTCACCTTTAGTAATTTTGCATAAATTGTACTGGAATGGAAATTCAGGCTGCAACATTTCTATGCAATCACGAACATTAAGTTTTTGTAGCATTCGCCACATATATATGGGTAATAAATTAAACAATTATTGATTGGTGACTTAATTTGTGCTGTAAAGGACTAATTTTCTTCTTGATAATAAATGCTATTGAAGACTGTGTATACTCGGAACGCTGTGTTCTATAATTTACCAAGGTAAATGGAGAAAGCGAGAATCTAAACCAGTGAAGGGTCGAATTTTTGAGGTTATATCCGACTCGCGAGTGCTAACACACCAGAAATGTCAGTGAGAAGAGAGCGGTATGGACAATACTCACAGGAAAACGTTTTACCGAAGTCGGAACACAACTGAGACCAAAATTTCCAAAATAGTTGTAGAGGAAAATTACGGCGAAGGGCAGTCGTGTCCTTATACGCAAGGACATATGTATAGGCCAATAACTGTCACATTAAAAAATTAATTAACCATATATTCTTACGCTTGAAATTTTCACTGGTTGTTTAGAGCAATATAATATGTTGGAGAATTGAACATTAAAATATTAATGTAGAGCATAAAACTTAATAGTTTTTTATTGTTGTAAATTTGTAGATGCCGCTGTTTATTAAATTAAAATATATGCTTATTAAATTGTAATTGTTTAAAATGTGAATGTTTTCTTTTCATCTTTGGTGAAATTTATAATCACTTTTTATGTATTTGCTATAGATATGGTTTAACTGTTTTCGAGTGAGTACATCTTATCTATTACCAATTTTAAGTAATCTACCTATTGTACATCTACATAATAAAATTTGGAATTGCTGAAGTAAATTTATATTAAATTGTTACATTGAGGAGAATCTAAATTGGTCGGCAGGTACATTTATTTGGGTCCTATGTTCGAAGGTATTCTTTTTCGTAAAGGTGCACAACGGCAACCTGTAAAACGGCGAGCTATCCCAATCTAATTCAATTAACTATTTTTAATTATATCTGGATGGGCCGAAGTAAAAAATTTGACGAGGTTGAGCCTTTAACTGAAGGCGTCGGGAAGGTTAGCCTAAGAGAAACCATTAAGGAAAATGAGGAATTTTGTTGCTATACAATTCATCGCAATGCAATTTCCTGGAGTTAGATTGCATGAATGTTTACTGATGCTATTTAGCCTGCAGAATGCATATCAGACATTACACTGTTTACCAGAGGAAGTTATTTGAGATTAATCGTTTGCTCGAGCGCAAATTTACGACATCATTATATGTAGTCGATCCATCGTTATACGTCAGAGCATTTGGATTCTGTGATATCTAAACTGGAACACTGTGATTTTGTGGCCAAACCATTTAAAACCAAAAGTTTCTTCTCAAGACTAAGGTTTCTTGGACGTTTCATTTCTAAGGAGGGAAACATATACTTAGAAGATAAAGCACAAGCAGTCAAATTATGCCGGACCATTGAAATGTACGCTAACAGCGTGGGTTCTTAGCGATGATCAGGTATTTTCGCCAAATTATATTAAGATTAGCTAAATGTTCGGGATCGTCATCACTACATCAGCAGCGCAAAATGTTCTGGCCCTTAATTATTAGTCAAGATTAGAATTAGAAATAGTTGAGGGCAAATTATGTACTGAGTGGGATAACCAGAGTAGCACCTGTGGATTGGACTAAACCGTTTGAGCTGGTCACAAGTGCTTTCGGGCGGTGCAAAGTCTGAGAGATAATGGTTTATTCAAACCAATACAATTTTACAATACGTAACCACGTGAGAAATGACATTACACATTTGAAAAGAAACTACTTGTGGTTTATATTGCAGTGTTGCATTCTGAGCACAACTTGGATGGACATCAGTTCTTGGATTTGTATGATATTTAACCGCTGATAAGTATCCATGATTAATTATTCCTGGAGGGTGAATTAAAACCTACCCTGACTAGCAGAATTTGGCTTCACGGTCTATTACAAATCGGGAAAGGAAAATATAGCGGCAGACAATATCAACAAAACACACGAGGCGCAAGTAGATCTAAACCGGTTGAAGACACTCACTGGCTTAATTGCATCCACTAGTGAGTTTACTAAGCTATTGGTGAAATCGTGGATTGTTGATTCTTTGGTAGATGTGTTGGCTAATTAACCAGTGTGTGCATGCAAGAGGGTTAGAGTGTAGGAGGTTTTCTAGTTATTGTAATAGGTTTTGCGGGGCAGTTGTCTATGTAGTAATATTACCCCATTCCTACATATCCCTGGTGGCTATTGTTACTACCCGTACTCATGACTAGTCCCTGACCGTTTTCCGAAGTGTGAAGTGAGAAGTCTAATCCGCGTCATCAGAAGATTATTGAATGAATTGTTGCAGTGAATGAATCAATTCACTTTTAATCCAAACAGACCGTGCACTAGACGGCAACAAAATAATATATTGTCAACACAATTAAATGTCGTATACAAAAGTGGTCACAATAAACACAATCGGCTGAGTCGTGATGAATTTATGTAAATGATTGAAAAAATAAGAAGATATAAATCCAGACTGATTAGCAATTTAGTTTGTAGTCACTGATAATTGATGGAAAGAAACACAATAGTAAATATGAGCTTGATCATCATGTCACATAAATTCACTGCATGTTACCTGCGTCTTGTGCGCGGGTGTGTAATATTATTAAACAAAACCCTATTAATTACAATTAAATTTGCAGTTCAAGAAATCTCAATTGACGCTGCTTGAAACTAACAAAGATTGTGCTAAAATCACAGTTAAGAGAGATATTGTGTAAAACCAGAGTTAGACTATTTGACTTTAAAGAGAAATATATTTGTCACATTTGAAATTCGTTGGGTTGTAACGCGGAGCCATGTGTTACAAGAGATCACTGTTTACCTAGACCATAGGTACTATTTTAATTAAGGTAAAAGAAATTCGAAAGCTGCATGAACTACTTAGATCTTCCATTAAGACTACTATTAGTTTTGTCACTAAAAGATAGGTATGGCCACATTTTTCAAAAAGCATGCGGGCTTGACTAAGCGCCAGTGCCTTGTGTCAAAAATATAAAGTTTAGCAAAATACCAGGACAGGAGTAAAGACAATAGGGATACCAGCGGGACGCTTCGTTTACGTACCCATTAGCATCCTAGAAATGTTTTGAATTTATGGACTCAAATATATTTTTGGAATAGTTGATATTTCAGTCGACAGAGTTGGGCGCGATCATGAATGAATTGACAGCCCACGAAGTTCTGCTTTTTTCTGCATCATCGGGTGTCAATTTTTGATGTACCAGTTAAGATCACCAGTGATCGTGATAGACAATTTATGTCTAAACCATTTATTGCGTATGATTGAAAAGCTGTATTATAATTCACCGGAGTATCTAATTGGGTACAAAATTTGCCTAGAATTTGCTGGCATTTCGAAATGTATATATGGTACAGCAAGGTATATCAGCAAAGGATTTATGGATTTCCATTGCAATTACTGGATCTCTTCTTATAGAATTTGGGCCTCTAATCACCTTGATTGATATGCAGGATCACTCAAAAACAAAATACATCGCTTAGCTCCAAGTAAGTCTAGAAGCCTGATGTTAAAGTGCTGTGTAATTTTAGATTTGATGCTGGCCTCGTGTTTATATTTTACATGCGGCTATTCAAAGATAACCATATTACTGACAAGGAGGCATTCGCAGAAATGAATAGCACATAGGCGTGTTGAATCTTGGATCACTTTTCTACAGTAAACCTGGATGGATCAGGAGACTGGGGAACAAGATCAATCAAATTAACAAGAATAAAAGAGGACATGTAACTCGAAGGTATCGAGGTGAAAGAAGCAAGATTATAACCAAAGCGAAATTGAAATTAGGCCTAACTCATAGATATCAGGAAAAGAGAGTGAATGATGAACCAAAATGTCTGCAAATGAAATTAGCTTTGAGAAAGAGACCAAGAAGAATTGTCAGGTGACCTGTGAATAATGCCTACGTTTATGTACAATCATACTTCTTAAACACGAGAGTGCTTGTATAAAATTAAGCAATTTTTTTGGACATTTTACGCTATCGCTGGTTTATTAAAAATGTTTATATTTAAAAATTGCTTATTATACTTTTTAAGAATTTTCATTGTTTAAAATTTTGGTATACCCAATCTAATTATTTGAAATTTAATAATAAAATTTTGAGTTTTCGAACTTGATTGTTTTTCGTTCTGGTCGCGTGGATGCTCTGCCTAATTTACCATCTGTTTTTGAGTACACGCATCATGTGCATCATGATTGTAGGGGTATTTTGCTGGGTTGCTATCTTCCTACATAGGATTGGTAGCGGCTGTTGAGGTCCGTGCTTAAGATCAATCCCCGGCCTTTTTCCGATGGGTGATGAGAGAAGGCTAATACGAATGATCACAAATGTATTGTACACAATGTTGCATGGAAAATTCATTGTTAGTCCAAATTGACCGTGCTCTAGACGGCAAACGAATGAAGTACTGTTAACAAAGTTGAATGTCTTATACACAAGTCACAATTAAACAAAATTGTCCGTGCTCTAGACGGCAGCAAAACGAAACATTGTTAACAAAGTTGAATGTCTTATACACAAGCAATTATTCTTTCACAAATGTCTGAAATGTGGTGAATATATGTAACCGATTGAAAATATATGATTATATAAATAAAGTCACTGGCAAAGGTTGTCACTGATGATAAATAGATTAAAATCATGTAAAATCTTCAATGAAAAAACTTTACAAATAATTAATCCACAGTTAGCTATGGTTTTAACACATTTAATTATAATAATTCATTGTACTCTGAAATTCGGATATATAGGATTAGATGCGAACAGTAAATCACTTGTATAAACTGCGAGTAATCCAACGAAGAGAAATAAATCCACTATGGCACTATAATCCACCGCATGTTCCCTGCGTATTGCGCGCGGGTGTGTATATTTAATAAAAAAACCCTATTAATTACAAATAAAATTGCAGTTCAAGAAATCTCAATTAAAACTGCTTGAAACTAACAGGGATTATTTCTAAAATCACAGTTAAGAGAAATATTGTGTAAAAACAGAGTTAGATTATTTGACCTTAAAGAGTACCTTATTTGTCAAAATTGAACATCGTTGGGTTGTAAATTGGACCATGTTACTGACGTGTAGGACATATCGGCAGATTCTGAGCTTTATATTGTAGATAACTGCGAAGTAAAACACAAATGCCGGATCGTTCATCGTTATTGCAGTTTCAGAGCGTGATCGGACTAGTTCGCCAGACAGTCGTAGACATTCGCCAAATATCATTTCAGCGGAACTGCATTTGATCGGCTCACGAGGTCTTGTACGCATTGATAGGAGTACTTTCGGTAAAGCTGCAAGCCAATTTTCTTCTGGGCTAGCCTTGAGCGCCGGTTTCAGTTCCCGGTGTGGCCTTTCAACGAAACCATTTGCTCTCGGATTCCGAGCCGCGGTCACGAGGTGTTTGACACCATAGTATTTCAGTAAGGCTGCGAACTCTTCGCCGAGGAACTGTGCGCCACGATCGGTTGTCACTTCAACTGGAGCATCAAATCGACCGAACCAATTGAGCTCTAAAGCATAACTGACAGTGTCTTGCTTCATGTCTGGCAGTGGTACGTTCTCACACCATCAAGTGGTGCGATCCCTTATTGACGGTAGATTTCGCATATTTTTCATATATATATATATATATATATATATATATATATATATATATATATATATATATATATATATATATGATTGTATTGCGATGATTAGTGTTCACGAAATAAATGGCCTTTATCCACTTTGTTATTAATGTGTTCTTTCATCCTAATTAGAAATAGACATATATGTATTTATATATATATATATATGTCCATTGCCTTCAAATATTACACCGTATATTTCTAAGTAGGAAGAAAAAACACATTAATAACAAAGTTGATAAAGGCCTTTTATTTCGTGAATACCAAACTTCGCTCTAAAATCTTTCATTTATATACATTCTGGGTTTTCAATTGATTATGCTAGTGGTAACAAATCTGACTCACTTTTACTTCTGTTTCTTGTTTTGGCTGATTGGGAAGTGTGTATGCGTTGGTGTTTGTGTGTGGGCCGGTTTGCATGCAAAGGCCATACTCGCTGCATTGTAAAGTGATGTCTGAGATATATGGTCATTATTGTTTTGAAGGCTTAAGATTTAACCATCTGTTCTCAATTTTCGCTGTTACATGTACGATTGCTATGTTTCCGAGTGTACTTTATCGAAACACCTTGTTGCGCAAATTTGTATTCTTCACATGGTAACAGCGCCAGTGTGGATTGCAGTGTTGAAAGCTCATATTGTTTGGAAACTTCTCCGCCTCTGTTATTTCCTCTTCAGTTTGTTGCCAATCCGATTGAATGTTTGTTGATTCTAGTCGAGGGCCTGTTTGGTCTTGCCTGGATACTAGTAAATTGTTGTTAAATTTTGTTATTCTTTTTTAGAAGAGAATAGAATATCTTTATTTGGATTCAAACCACACATATTCCATCAAATAATAAAATTGGAAATTGTACAATATATATTAAAAAAGTTATCACATCACAATAATTGTGCAATTAATCTCATGTAGATAGGTATATCTCACTAGTTGTATA
This sequence comes from Eudiplozoon nipponicum, assembly GCA_029291075.1. NCBI lineage: Eukaryota > Metazoa > Platyhelminthes > Monogenea > Mazocraeidea > Diplozoidae > Eudiplozoon > Eudiplozoon nipponicum. The sequence continues at coordinate 184,670 of JAQBSW010000509.1, forward strand.
ATACAATATATCAATATCAGAAAGTTCGACTGAAAAGAATAATATATACATCATCAAATTAGGAACAATTAAGGTATAATTCGAGTGTAACATTATGCAAAAATTGAGAACCATGACTAGCAATTGATTGTATGTAATGTTAACTAATTTAAAGATATAGTGCATAACATTTCAATTATAATAATACAAAACTTGGAAATAAAAATCTCAATAAAATCTGTTTCCAATAACAATTATCCTTGTCTTTTATTCAACCATGAGAAAGTATTATCATAATCAAAAAAATAAAAATATCAGCAGGATTGCAGACTTTTTCAAGTTCAGTAGATAAAATTTTAAAATACATCTTAGATGGAGGCATTTCTCTAAGCCCCTTCGGCAATTGGTTATAACTTTTGTAGATTTTCGAGAAAGAGAATAACTTGCTCGCTACATTCCCCACCAAAGGAGGAGATATTGCAAATGTCCAGATCTAGTTCCAACTTCATGACTCTTTCTTATCGGAGTCATATAGGCACCAGTCCACTGGTTCAAATGGAAAACTTTTATACAATAACACATCCTCCGAAACCACAAAGATTGCAATGACACAAACTGTAATCTAGAGGCGTATATAGTGCAAGAAATAGGACTAATATGTTTCACAACTTTTCTTTGTACAGCTTCTATCTTATTAGACAAACCCTTTTTTTAATGGATTCCAAGTAGCGACAGCATATTCTAGTACCGGTCTAATCCATATTATATATATTCTTGGCCAGTTTATTAGAATATCATGTTGATGAAACTTTTGAATATTAAGGTCAGGTGCTTGTTGTTTTATGTAAAGGGCTTCATAAATAAATAATAATTTTTATGATTTTGCTTTTTGTAGAATTGTGAAATTGGTCGAATTGAAAGGGTGCCCCGTTGCGAATATATGATCGGAAATAGCTGATTTTCCTGACGGTGCCAAGCCTTTGTTAATCAATTTCTGTGGCAAACGTTACTGGATTCTGCTTATCAATTGCTTCTTCGTATGTCCGATATATGTGCTACCGCACATACATGAGAATTTGTAGACTTTGAATGATTTGGAGATAATTGGCAATTGATCTTTGGCATCCAACCTCATGATTCTCTATGTACTAAATGTCATATTAACTTTGTAGACTTTGAATGATTTGGAGATAATTGGCAATTGATCTTTGGCATCCAACCTCATGATTCTCTATGTACTAAATGTCATATTAACTTTAACATTGGGAAAGTTATCCTTAGTTATTCTATTCAGCCGCCGTGAAATTATTATTAAGGCTGGTACGTCGCCTCTAAATGGTAAGTTTAGTAAAACCTGCTTGACAGTATCCTCTATAGTGCAAATCTGCCGTGGTCTGATGTTGACATCAATGAAACGCTCTGGGTAGTTGTTCATTAGCAAAATTTTCCTGAGGTAGCCCAGTTCTTCCTTAATCTTGTGTTCAGAGCAGATCTTCCTGATTCTGTTTGCTAGGTTGTTTACTAAGTTTCTTTTGTGGGATTTTGGCACACTGCTGTTGTAGTGAATGTATTGTCCGGTGAAAGTGGATTTTCTATATATGGCCAGTGTCAAATCCCCGTTTTCTTCTGGAGTGAGTTTGATGTCAAGGAAGGGAAAACTGTTGTCTTTTCCTACCTCGAGAGTGAATTTGATGTCTGGATCGGCTCCATTTGCTTGTTTGAGAGATTTCGGAAGAGTCTGCTGCTTCTGAGATGAACAAAAAGATATCATCTACATACCTTTTTTAGAGTGCGCACTGGTCAATTAAAGAATTTAGGCTCGATCTTTCCAGATTATATATGTATATATCTCCCAGGATGGGTGCGATGCAACTTCCCATAGCTACACCATTGATCTGGCGGTAGTATATCCCTTCAAATGTAAATTGCACGTTTTTAGTACATGCTAATATGAGGTCTTTATGTCATTGGTGTCAATGGGGAAATCAAAAAACACATTTTTGATGAGGTCACACAAGAGCACCGTTCTCTTATCCAGTGTTATGTTTGTAAATAAGGATGAGGCGTCAAGCGAGACCATTTTATTCTGTAGGATGTTCTTCCCCATCAATTCATTTGCTAGTTCAAAAGAGTCCTTGATAGTGTTTGCGTTTATGATACTCCGTATTGGTTCAAGTAGTTTGCAGAGAAACTTGGCTGGTTTATGTTGTGGAGCGTTGATCATTGACATAATGGGCCGCATCGAAGGAGCTCCTGAGGCTATCACGGCTTTATGAGTTTTTGGGTTTCCGTACAATCTTGCGGTGTTTTTTCCGACTGGTTTTGCATTTTGGATGTCCTGATCTAATATGGGAATCATCCATCCATGTTAAAACGTGTTTTCCCATCTTTTTCAGAATTGCATTAATTCTTGATTCGATATTTGTTGAGTCATCTTTCTGTTTGATGTCTGGTTTGGATTTAGATTGATCATTTATAATATCGTTCATGGACTTTCTATAAGCGTCGGCTTCAAGTATAACAATTCCTGATCCTTTGTCTGGTGTGGCAAGTCGTATGGATTTGTCTAATTGTAGTTTTCTGAATTCGTCTATGTGCTTTCTTGTGATGATTTGGCTGCCTTTGAATTCCTTCTTGTATATTTCTAGTACGTTACCTATGTCAGCTTTCAGTCTTCGCCCATTAAATGCATGTGGGGCGGTGTCTTTCGTTTAATCATTGTAGAAATATATAAATATATATATATATATATATATATATATATATATATATATTTGGTTTTCAATTGACTATGCTAGTAGTAACAAATCTGACGCACTTTTACTTCTGTTTCTTGTTTTGGCTAGTTGGTGAGTGTGTATGCGTTTGTGTTTGTGTGTATGCGTGTTTGCATGTAAAGGTCATTCTCGCAGTATTGCAAAGTGATGTCTGAGATCTGGTCATTATTGTTTTGATGGCTTGAGAATTAACCATTTGTGCGCATTGTTCACTGTTACATGTACGAGTGCTATTTTTCCCAGTGTGGTTGATCGTTTCACCTTGTTGCGCAAATTTATAATTTCCACATGGTAACAGTGCCAGTGTGGATTGCAGTGTTAAACGCTCACATTGTTTGGAGACTTCTGTCATCGTATGCGCCTCTGTTATTTCCACTTCAGTTTGTTGCCAATCCGATTGTACGTTTGTTGATTCTAGTCGAGGGCCTGTTTGTTCTTGGCTGGATACTAGTAGATTGTTGTTGAATTTTGTTATTCTTGGCCAGTCGATAAGGATATCATGTTGATGAAACTTTTGAATATTAAGGTCAGGTGTTTGTTGTTTTATGTAAAGTGCTTCGTAGATAAATAATAATTTTTCTGATTTTGCTTTATGTAGAATTGTGAAATTGGTCGAATTGACAGGGTGCCCCGTTGCCAATATATGATCGGAAATAGCTGATTTTCCTGACGGTGCCAAGCCTTTGTTAATCAATTTCTGTGGCAAATGTTGCTGGATTCTGCTTATCAATTGCTTCTTCGTACGTCCGATATATGTGCTACCGCACATACATGAGCGAAATTCTGCGTAGTCACGAAAAACCTAAGTGAACGTGACATTATTGACATTCAGGCTGAAACGGAAAATTTCTACAATGACTTAACGAAAGACACCGCCCCACATGCATTCAATGGACAAGGAGTGAAAGCTGAGATAATAAGCGCACTAGAACAATACAAGAAGGAATTCAAAAGCAGCCAAATCATCACAAAACAGCACATAGACGAACTCAGAAAACCAATCAGACAAATCCATACGACTTGCCACACCCGACAAAGGATCAGGAATTGTTATACTTGAAGCCGACGCTTATAGGAAGTCATTGAACGATATAATAAATGATCAATCTAAATTTATGCATGACATCAAACAGAAAGATGATTCAACAAACATCGAATCAAGAATTAATTCAATTTTGAAAAAGATGGAAAAACACGTTTTAACATCGATGGCTGACTCCGATATTAGATTAAAAACTCACAGAAGACATCCAAAAGCCAAAACCCGTCGGAACAAACACCGCAAGATTGTACGGCAAACCAAAAACTCACAAAGCTGTGACAGCCACAGGAGCCCTCTCGATGCGGCCCATTATGTCAATGATCAACGCTCCACAACATAAACCAGCCAAGTTTCTCTGCAAACTACTTGAACCAATACAGAGCATCATAAACGCAAACACTATCAAGGACTCCTTCGAACTAGCAAATGAATTGAAGGGGAAGAAGGGGGGCTTATTTGTCCGCTGTTATTTTCATCAGTGTTTCTATCTTCTATGTGAAAGCGGTGTATTCGCTGTCGTTTAATCTTGCAATTTGACAACCCAGTGACTGAATGATTCTCTCAGCATCTTGCAGTTTTGATTGGTTGTCCTCGATACCATTGAGCAATAAGCGACTTATAAGTTTATTCGTCGGTTTTTGGTTATTTCTTCTGCACTGCTTGAGGAATCGTTTTGGCACAACATCTGATTATAAACACGATTTGAAGAACTTAATTCTTTCTAGAAGTTTGGCACACGTACAGTTGGCTGCAATATAAGTGTTTAGTTCCATACGGGTAAAAGACTGATCCCGCTCGGCGGCTGAATAGAATAACTAAGGAAAACTCTCCCAGTTTTAAAGTTAATATGACATTTAGTACACAGAGAATCATGAGGTTGGATGCCAAAGATCAATTGCCAATTCTCTTCAAATCATTCATAGTCTACAAATTCTCATGTATGTGCGGTAGCACATATATCGGACGTACGAATAAGCAATTGATAAGCAGAATCCAGCAACATTTGCCACAGAAATTGATTAACAAAGGCTTGGCACCGTCAGGAAAATCAGCTATTTCCGATCATATATTGGCAACGGGGCACCCTGTCAATTCGACCAATTTCACAATTCTACATAAAGCAAAATCAGAAAAATTATTATTTATTTATGAAGCCCTTTACATAAAACAACAAGCTACCTGACCTTAATATTCAAAAGTTTCATCAACATGATATTCTTATCGACTGGCCAAGAATAACAAAATTCAACAACAATCTACTAGTATCCAGTCAAGAACAAACAGGCCCTCGACTAGAATCAACAAACATTAAATCAGTTTGCAAGTATGTATTAGGTGTTGCAAATCTAGTAAAAAATAGCTCAATTGTGACCAGAAGGATAAACCGAAGGCAGCATCAACTGAAAGTATAATCTCATGCACATTCGTTTCGTGCTTACTGGCGACTCATCAGTAGGAGCCGGTATTACGCCCTTTAACCACTGTATATTTGGTCGAAGAATGTGGGATAATAGGACGGTACAATCTCCTAGACGAATGTGTAAACCTGCATTAGTGAAGCTAACATCATATAGTCTACGACAAAGCTAACTCATACTATATATATATATACATATATATATATATATATATATATATATATATATATATATATATATATATATATATATACCGTGTCAGTAATTTGGCAACAAACTGAAGAGTAAATAACAAAGGCGCATACGGTGAGAGAAGTTTCCAAACAATATGAGCGTTCAGCGCTGCAATCGACACTGGCGCTGTTACAATGTGAAGAATAAAAATTTGCGTAACAAGATGAAACGATAAACTACACTCTGAAAAACAGCACTCGCAACATAGAAAAGCTATTGTCAGACGCACGTGCTGATGCATTTCGTCTTTCCTGATCATCATCAGAGTATGACGGAAAACTGATTAGCGAGAATCAAACCGCAATGCATATAAATAGATAGCCAAATTTTATATACGGCTCTCACCTTTAGTAGTCTCGCATATACTGTACATGACTGAATATATCGGCTGCTTGATTTCTAAGCAGTAAAAAAATTAATTAAATTTGCAGCTTTCGCCGCACCTATGTTTAGGTAACATGATTAAATAATGAGTGATTGCGCGGGTGGTGGCGAAAATTTTTTAAGCTCAAGTTTGCGAGCTTCATGAAAACCAATCGTTAAGCAACATAGAAAATCTACCGTCAGTTATGCGTGTTAACGCGATTCGGTCTTCCATGATTTTCATCAGATTATGACGGAAAACTGACTAGACAGAATCGAACAGCATTGCATATATATATATGGAAAGGAAAATTAGATATGCGGTTCTCACCTTTAGTAATTTTGCATAAATTGTACTGGAATGGAAATTCAGGCTGCAACATTTCTATGCAATCACGAACATTAAGTTTTTGTAGCATTCGCCACATATATATGGGTAATAAATTAAACAATTATTGATTGGTGACTTAATTTGTGCTGTAAAGGACTAATTTTCTTCTTGATAATAAATGCTATTGAAGACTGTGTATACTCGGAACGCTGTGTTCTATAATTTACCAAGGTAAATGGAGAAAGCGAGAATCTAAACCAGTGAAGGGTCGAATTTTTGAGGTTATATCCGACTCGCGAGTGCTAACACACCAGAAATGTCAGTGAGAAGAGAGCGGTATGGACAATACTCACAGGAAAACGTTTTACCGAAGTCGGAACACAACTGAGACCAAAATTTCCAAAATAGTTGTAGAGGAAAATTACGGCGAAGGGCAGTCGTGTCCTTATACGCAAGGACATATGTATAGGCCAATAACTGTCACATTAAAAAATTAATTAACCATATATTCTTACGCTTGAAATTTTCACTGGTTGTTTAGAGCAATATAATATGTTGGAGAATTGAACATTAAAATATTAATGTAGAGCATAAAACTTAATAGTTTTTTATTGTTGTAAATTTGTAGATGCCGCTGTTTATTAAATTAAAATATATGCTTATTAAATTGTAATTGTTTAAAATGTGAATGTTTTCTTTTCATCTTTGGTGAAATTTATAATCACTTTTTATGTATTTGCTATAGATATGGTTTAACTGTTTTCGAGTGAGTACATCTTATCTATTACCAATTTTAAGTAATCTACCTATTGTACATCTACATAATAAAATTTGGAATTGCTGAAGTAAATTTATATTAAATTGTTACATTGAGGAGAATCTAAATTGGTCGGCAGGTACATTTATTTGGGTCCTATGTTCGAAGGTATTCTTTTTCGTAAAGGTGCACAACGGCAACCTGTAAAACGGCGAGCTATCCCAATCTAATTCAATTAACTATTTTTAATTATATCTGGATGGGCCGAAGTAAAAAATTTGACGAGGTTGAGCCTTTAACTGAAGGCGTCGGGAAGGTTAGCCTAAGAGAAACCATTAAGGAAAATGAGGAATTTTGTTGCTATACAATTCATCGCAATGCAATTTCCTGGAGTTAGATTGCATGAATGTTTACTGATGCTATTTAGCCTGCAGAATGCATATCAGACATTACACTGTTTACCAGAGGAAGTTATTTGAGATTAATCGTTTGCTCGAGCGCAAATTTACGACATCATTATATGTAGTCGATCCATCGTTATACGTCAGAGCATTTGGATTCTGTGATATCTAAACTGGAACACTGTGATTTTGTGGCCAAACCATTTAAAACCAAAAGTTTCTTCTCAAGACTAAGGTTTCTTGGACGTTTCATTTCTAAGGAGGGAAACATATACTTAGAAGATAAAGCACAAGCAGTCAAATTATGCCGGACCATTGAAATGTACGCTAACAGCGTGGGTTCTTAGCGATGATCAGGTATTTTCGCCAAATTATATTAAGATTAGCTAAATGTTCGGGATCATCATCACTACATCAGCAGCGCAAAATATTCTGGCCCATAATTATTAGTCAAGATTAGAATTAGAAATAGTTGAGGGCAAATTATGTACTGAGTGGGATAACCAGAGTAGCACCTGTGGATTGCACTAAACCGTTTGAGCTGGTCACAAGTGCTTTCGGGCGGTGCAAAGTCTGAGAGATAATGGTTTATTCAAACCAATACAATTTAACAATACGTAACCACGTGAGAAATGACATTACACATTTGAAAAGAAACTACTTGTGGTTTATATTGCAGTGTTGCATTCTGAGCACAACTTGGATGGACATCAGTTCTTGGATTTGTATGATATTTAACCGCTGATAAGTATCCATGATTAATTATTCCTGGAGGGTGAATTAAAACCTACCCTGACTAGCAGAATTTGGCTTCACGGTCTATTACAAATCGGGAAAGGAAAATATAGCGGCAGACAATATCAACAAAACACACGAGGCGCAAGTAGATCTAAACCGTTTGAAGACACTCACTGGCTTAATTGCATCCACTAGTGAGTTTACTAAGCTATTGGTGAAATCGTGGATTGTTGATTCTTTGGTAGATGTGTTGGCTAATTAACCAGTGTGTGCATGCAAGAGGGTTAGAGTGTAGGAGGTTTTTTAGTTATTGTAGTAGTTTCGGCGTGTAGCTCTCTATTTAGTAATTTTACCTCATTCCTACATGTTCCAGGTGGCTATTGTTACTACCCGTACTCATGATTAGTCCCTGACCTTTTTCCGAATGGTGAAGTGAGTAGACTAGTTGGATTAGCAGACGTTTATTGAATGTAATTTTGCAATGTATGAATCAATTCACTGCTAAACCAAATAGACCGTGTTCTAGACGGCAAAAAAGTATACACTGTCAACACAATTCAACGTCCTATACAAAAGTAGTCACAATAAACGCAATCGGCTGAATCTTGATGAATTTATGCAAATCATTGAAAAAGTAAGAGGAGATGCATCCAGTCTTATTATCAGTTTAGTTTAAAGTCACTGATAATTGATGAAATGAAACACCAAAGTAAATCCGAAAAGTATTTTTATTATGGTTTTTAGTCTCTGATAATTGATGAAATGAAACACAATAATAAATCCGAAAAGTCTTTTGATTATGTTTTATAGCCACTGATAATTGATGGAAAGAAACACAATAGTGAATTCGAACTTGTACGTCATGTCACATAAATCCACTGCATGTTACCTGCGTATTGCGCGCGGGTGTATTATTATTTTTTAAAAAAACCTATTAATTACAATTAAATTTGCAGTTCAATAAATCTCAATTGAAACTGCTTGAAACTAACAGAGATTGTTGCTAAAATCACAGTTAAGAGAAATATTGTGTAAAACCAGAGTTAGACTATTTGACTTTATAGACAACTATATTTGTCAAAATTGATTTTCGTCGGGTTGTAGCGCGGAGCCGCGTGTTACAAGAGATCACTGTTTACCTAGACCATAGGTACTATTTTAATTAAGGTAAAAGAAATTCGAAAGCTGCATGAACTACTTCAGATCTTCCATTAAGACTACTATTAGTTTGGTCACTAAAAGATAGGTATGGCCACATTTTTCAAAAAGCATGCGGGCTTGACTAAGCGCCAGTGCCTTGTGTCAAAAATATAAAGTTTAGCAAAATACCAGGACAGGAGTAAAGACAATAGGGATACCAGCGGGACGCTTCGTTTACGTACCCATTAGCATCCTAGAAATGTTTTGAATTTATGGACTCAAATATATTTTTGGAATAGTTGATATTTCAGTCGACAGAGTTGGGCGCGATCATGAATGAATTGACAGCCCACGAAGTTCTGCTTTTTTCTGCATCATCGGGTGTCAATTTATGATGTACCAGTTAAGATCACCAGTGATCGTGATAGACAATTTATGTCTAAACCATTTATTGCGTATGATTGAAAAGCTGTATTATAATTCACCGGAGTATCTAATTGGGTACAAAATTTGCCTAGAATTTTGCTGGCATTTCGAAATGGATATATGGTACAGCAAGGTATATCAGCAAAGGATTTATGGATTTCCATTGCAATTACTGGATCTCTTCTTATAGAATTTGGGCCTCTAATCACCTTGATTGATATGCAGGATCACTCAAAAACAAAATACATCGCTTAGCTCCAAGTAAGTCTAGAAGCCTGATGTTAAAGTGCTGTGTAATTTTAGATTTGATGCTGGCCTCGTGTTTATATTTTACATGCGGCTATTCAAAGATAACCATATTACTGACAAGGAGGCATTCGCAGAAATGAATAGCACATAGGCGTGTTGAATCTTGGATCACTTTTCTACAGTAAACCTGGATGGATCAGGAGACTGGGGAACAAGATCAATCAAATTAACAAGAATAAAAGAGGACATGTAACTCGAAAGTATCGAGGTGAAAGAAGCAAGATTATAACCAAAGCGAAATTGAAATTAGGCCTAACTCATAGATATCAGGAAAAGAGAGTGAATGATGAACCAAAATGTCTGCAAATGAAATTAGCTTTGAGAAAGAGACCAAGAAGAATTGTCAGGTGACCTGTGAATAATGCCTACGTTTATGTACAATCATACTTCTTAAACACGAGAGTGCTTGTATAAAATTAAGCAATTTTTTTGGACATTTTACGCTATCGCTGGTTTATTAAAAATGTTTATATTTAAAAATTGCTTATTATACTTTTTAAGAATTTTCATTGTTTAAAATTTTGGTATACCCAATCTAATTATTTGAAATTTAATAATAAAATTTTGAGTTTTCGAACTTGATTGTTTTTCGTTCTGGTCGCGTGGATGCTCTGCCTAATTTACCATCTGTTTTTGAGTACACGCATCATGTGCATCATGATTGTAGGGGTATTTTGCTGGGTTGCTATCTTCCTACATAGGATTGGTAGCGGCTGTTGAGGTCCGTGCTTAAGATCAATCCCCGGCCTTTTTCCGATGGGTGATGAGAGAAGGCTAATACGAATGATCACAAATGTATTGTACACAATGTTGCATGGAAAATTCATTGTTAGTCCAAATTGACCGTGCTCTAGACGGCAAACGAATGAAGTACTGTTAACAAAGTTGAATGTCTTATACACAAGTCACAATTAAACAAAATTGTCCGTGCTCTAGACGGCAGCAAAACGAAACATTGTTAACAAAGTTGAATGTCTTATACACAAGCAATTATTCTTTCACAAATGTCTGAAATGTGGTGAATATATGTAACCGATTGAAAATATATGATTATATAAATAAAGTCACTGGCAAAGGTTGTCACTGATGATAAATAGATTAAAATCATGTAAAATCTTCAATGAAAAAACTTTACAAATAATTAATCCACAGTTAGCTATGGTTTTAACACATTTAATTATAATAATCCATTGTACTCTGAAATTCGGATATATAGAATTAGATGCGAACAGTAAATCACTTGTATAAACTGCGAATAATCCAACGAAGAGAAATAAATCCACTATGGCACTATAATCCACCGCATGTTCCCTGCGTATTGCGCGCGGGTGTGTATATTTAATAAAAAAACCCTATTAATTACAAATAAAATTGCAGTTCAAGAAATCTCAATTAAAACTGCTTGAAACTAACAGAGATTATTTCTAAAATCACAGTTAAGAGAAATATTGTGTAAAAACAGAGTTAGATTATTTGACCTTAAAGAGTACCATATTTGTCAAAATTGAACATCGTTGGGTTGTAAATTGGACCATGTTGCTGACGTGTAGGACAGATCGGCCGATTCTGAGCGTTATATTGTAGAAAACTGCGAAGTAAAACACAAATGCCGGATCGTTCATCGTTATTGCAGTTTCAGAGCGTGATCGGACTAGTTCGCCAGACAGTCGTAGACATTCGCCAAATATCATTTCAGCGGAACTGCATTTGATCGGCTCACGAGGTCTTGTACGCATTGATAGGAGTACTTTCGGTAAAGCTGCAAGCCAATTTTCTTCTGGGCTAGCCTTGAGCGCCGGTTTCAGTTCCCGGTGTGGCCTTTCAACGAAACCATTTGCTCTCGGATTCCGAGCCGCGGTCACGGAGTGTTTGACACCATAGTATTTCAGTAGGGCTGCGAACTCTTCGCCGAGGAACTGTGCGCCACGATCGGTTGTCACTTCAACTGGAGCATCAAACCGACCGAACCAATTGAGCTCTAAAGCATAACTGACAGTGTCTTGCTTCATGTCTGGCAGTGGTACGTTCTCACACCATCAAGTGGTGCGATCCCTTATTGACGGTAGATT
>JAQBSW010000510.1:0-196645 GCA_029291075.1 Eudiplozoon nipponicum
GCTGTTTATTTTATCAGTGTAGCTAGACGTAGCACTGACTATTATGTTTTAAAAGTGCTAAACTGCAGATTCATTTAAAAAGAAATTTATTCATGTTTTAAGTGATTAATAATTAAAGCGTTGTATTTGGTTATATTTTGATTTTAAAACTTTCACTATGTATCATTATGTGCATTTCTACGTTAAAGCGTTTTTGATTGGATAGAATAGTAAAATAGGAAATCAGCTTTCGTATGCCAATGATAATTATTACGGTGATGTATGACTTTGAAGGATAACTTCAAAGCTTTAAAATACAGCTCAGAATTTCACAGAATCATTTTTTAATGAATAGATGTTAGCCTAAGTAGAAGAACTGAGAAATGTGGAGGAAATGAATCTACACGATGGAAGACAGGTGTTAAGGACGATTGGGCTAGAGGAAGAAGTAGGCAAAATCCGCGGTTCAACCGAAGTTGTTGAACACTGCACTAGCGAAATCGCCAGAGAAACGCCAATTGGTGATCTATCAAGTAAGACGGACGCGGATATTATTTTTACAAGGCCAAACAATGACACGCCAGTAGCCAGTGTTGATAACTGGAGTTAAGAACTTAACAAATAACCAATGTCACCCAACTTATTATTAAACTAACAATTGCCTAATTTCATATATATCCGCTGTCGATTTGAATTCCAAACTAAATCTCCAATCGGCCCTTTGCAAACGGGGAAATTAAATGTAAGGAAGGTGAATAACCTTGATCTGAAAAACGCATCAACATTAAAATAATTTATGAAAATTACTTGCCCAAGCACCAGTGGATTTTACGAAATACTATTACTAATTAGAAAACATTAAAAATGCATGTATCATGTTTTAAGAATCTTTGTGAATAGTCAAAATATAATGGAAGAATATACATTCTTCTATATTGAGTGTAGTCGTCCGTCTTAGAGGATGGAATAATACATAACTTTGACCATAACGCCTGCATACCAAACGATTTGTGTGCAAGTCGCTATTTAATGGAAAAATATTGATATAATGCTTAGAAAGCGCATTAATGGTGTGAAGATAGATGTAAATGTAAGCATGAACACCAATTCTATAATAATTCAGCGTTACCTAACAGTTTTCCATAAATTCAATCAATAAATTGATGACTAATTATTCTTTTTGTTGAAAACTTGACCTCCAAATATTCGTAATAACTGAGACAAAACTTAAAGAAACGTTAGAATGAAGCTCCTACCATTCCTGTGTATGGTTAGATGTCAAAACGCGTGATGTCATAAGTTATCTGTATTTTTTTATTGCTGAAGCCTGGCCTTTTGTTCTTAGAATCACGTTAATGAGACGCAAATCCGTTTAGTGTACATACTCGGTGCACATAAGTATTAAAATTTAATCTCGTTCTCGGCAAAATAATTAGGCATGATATTTTAAAAATTGATGCGGTGTATTTGTAAGAGAAAAAATAACTTGATTAACTTCTATGCCTTAAAGGTATATTCTACATTTTACATATTATATAAGAATTTCGTCTTAAAGATTCATGCTTACCACATGTAAATGAGATATTTAAGAGTGACTTTTCATTATGTGGAAGTGAATTACATTTATTAAAATCTAGTTGTTTGATCTTAAATATGCGCATAACACATATTTTGCTTAATGAGTCATAAATTTTATTGGAACTGTAGGTAGCAACATGTGTCTGGGCGATTCTTACGTAAGTTTTCATTATTAGATGAAGACGATCAATCGACTAATATTGACCAATTTCCTGATTTGTGTTGTCGCAAATAGTATTGTTTCTGTTGTTGTCTATAATTCCGATTCCTTTGTCGGTTTGCTTCATCGATCCACCATGTATCACAAGTCTTCGGAACAGACTAATAAATCAAGTATGATCTTTCATTTGACCGCTTCATGTATACTTCTCACAGGGCAATCTCATAATATCTAACTGACGTTTTACTCGATAGGTGTGCGTCGCGTTTGTGTATATGCTTATCGCTGCGGTTTGCAACCAACTATGAGAATTTACGTTGGCTGCATTTTAATTTACCATCAATACTTGATCGAATATTTGTTTTATTCTTACCTCGTGAACTGGAGCAATTGAAGAAATCCCAACGTTTTAAGATGGGGAGACGAACGAATCCAAAACACACTATATTACATCATTTCTAAATAATTCATAAAAATAAAAGACACAAGCAATGCAAGTGTGAAATTTAGGTTTAGGCGCGCATATGTAATAAAATGCCCATTAGCTATTATGAGACCACCCTGTCAGATTAATAAGTGAAACAGGTAAATGAAATATACCAAATTCTTTATAAGTTTGTTATTAAGAATTATGATGAAATGTTGACTGATGGAGGATACCGAAAAACACATTAAAATTTTTTCCAACAACTGAAGAAACCAGGAACAATTCTGTGTTAGCCACAACTCAGATCAGGTAATTATGCAATAGTCAGTTTCACAAACCCTTTAGTTTTTAGCATGGATCAAACCGGAATTGTATACAATGTTTAAAAGTTAGGTGGCTAGTTCATTTAAAGTAGACTCCAAACTGTTAATTTTCCTATTTTCTTTTCTTCTGCAATCAAATTATATCTTTGGTTTTATATCACGATCTTTATAAACTTGAAATCACTGGTTATTTTGATTACGTGACATTGCAAAAGTTAATGAATACCTATGTCAACTTTAGACTCTGATTTATATATCTTCTGTGTTCAGCCTACCAGAGCATTAATTTCAAAAGCACCTTTAGTTATAATTTCATTCAGCGAAAAATATGAAAAATTCTGTTAAATTAATGGTATATATATACAGACACACGCATATATATATCGTTTATTCTATTCCATTTAACGAAAATGATTTTAGAGTAGTTTTTCTTCAGAAAAACAAAACATTTCTTTACCTATTTGAATTTAAAACATAAATTTCAAATTACACGATAGCGCATTCACTTTACATTTTCAAATGAATTTACTGGACAAAGTCGATTTATTAAAATAAGCCTTAAAAAGGGAAGCCTACAAACTCACCTTGGTTTTATTACAATTGAAAAGCGTTTTGTGTACATGTTTCAAATTTTACAGGACATGAAATGTTTAGTTATAGACGCACGTGCCACGCCAATCTTATTCTATGACAACGAGGTTAGTATGTGCTAAGATAAGCGATATGTTTCGAGTTGATATCATAACTGACAGTTGCGGGACAATTGTTAGCACTCGTAGGTCGTTAAAATCTTGATTCACTTGCATCTTCAGGTGCACAGCTTGCTCTTTTATTTTATTGATGGGTTCTCACTGGTTCCGTGATTCTGGAACCGTCATTAAACTGCTTGTCCAAAATGATTTCGAATAAAGATATTTAGTATTCCAAATCATTTCTGGACAAGCAGAGTAAGAACGGTTTCAGAGTGACGGGACCATCAGTCAATTAGAATACAAGCTGTGCAGCTGAAGATTTAACGACCTACGAGTGCTATCAATTGTCCCGCAACAGGCAACTGTGGTATCCGTTCCAACAAGGACAGTACTACGCAAAAGTCAATTCCTTTTAGGGAACTTATGAAAGCGAAATATTTTGTCTTAAACAGCTATTTCCCTTTCAATTGAATGAAAAGCTTAGCAAGGATACTGGTTAATAGGAGGTTAGGAATTTGTTGGCAAGACTGTTTGCAGCCTGCGTTGAATTTTGTGCGTAGCACTATTATCATAAACGGCTAACAACTATATTTTTTTGATAGGAATATATCTGATGATATAATTAAATCCACTGTGAATGTTTGTACTGTTGATAAGAAACCTGTGTATATTCACTAACGATGTAAAGGTCAAGAGGCAATGAAGCGAATAAGATTGCCTTCCGCTTTGGCATTTACATATTTTGCACCTGACTTATTGCATCCACTACAAAACATCCTCTATCAGAGTGAAAGGTAATATTTCATTGCAGTCTGCATCTGACGTTATCTATTAATGGAATTGTTTTTGAGGCCAATTATATGTAGGCAGACGCAGTTGAAGATTGAATTCAGGCTTGTCTGAGCACGTACCCACCCGGTTGATGCTGATTAAAATTGGCGTTGCCCGTACGTCTATCAATAAACATGCCATGTCTTGTAGAAATTGCGACATGCCAACAAAGCGCTTTCAAATTTTAATAAAGTCTAGGTGTATTATTAAGCTCCGTATTAGGATGCTCTTTCAATAAATTGACGCCTAGAACTGTGCAAGCGAAATCAATTTTTTCGTACGCTAGCATTAACATAGGGCTTTCAAAGCCACACGTAAAATTGCACTTCAATAAGTTTCAAATTTAAAAACATTTGTCTAATATATATATATATATATATATATATATATATATATATATATATATATATATATGGGTCGCACTCACGAACAATGATTCAATGTTTCAACAAAGCGCATAAGAATATCGGTTTTGTATCAGAGCACAAGAAAGATGATTTTCTGCTGTACATATGTACTATTAAAGATACTAATGGTAAATCAAATAGAACAGTTTACCATAAACCAACCTGGTCGTCACAGTATTTGCTTTACAGCAGTTTCGTGATGTTTCAATATAAATAATGAACAGTTCGTGGCTGCTTTTCAAGAATTGACAGTTTTGTTAGTCAAAATTCAAAGGACAACGAATATTATAAAGCAATTAACGATTTGATCTCTACTGGTTATCCTAGAAAAGTAATTGAATTAATTATTAAAAGGAGAAATAAACAAAAAACGGACGTGTATCGGACCAGAAAAGAAAGCGGTCTACCTAAACATTCGATTTAAGGGGGATGCAGTTTCCCGAATGGCACAAAAGAAAGTTGAAGCAATATTAACACGCACATTTAATGCAGCTAAACTACGAGTCTTATTTAAGGTCAATCACTTTCCGTCATCAGCAATGAAAAAGAAACAGCCGTTAATGTAGACACCAAATATTAAAAAAACCAATATACATACGCAAGTTGTCGATCAACTTCGGTAGGCCGATCGACTAGACGGTTAATTATTCTAATGAAAGAACAATGCAACTTAAACGGCTGTTTCAAATCAAACGGTGAATACATGTCTGCAATTTCGCAACACGTTGATGAAACCTCACACGTATGTTCTCCAGACGTATCAATTACAATAATTACTAAATGCAATAACAATAGGGAGCTAGCCAAATACGAAGCCTTTTGGATAAACAAATTACAGCCGGATTTATGCAAGCAGAAGAAGCATGTTCAGGCATTGAGCTTGAACTGGAGGTAATTTCCTTTAATTCACTCTCTCCATGTTTACACTTTTAATCTTGTATTGCCTTTCATTTTATATATAAAGAGATGTTAATTTGTAGACACGCGAGACGAATAAGAGAAAGACGCGGTACTTTTATCTGATAAAATGTCATTATATTTTTGCACATGGCAAGGGAACTATGAATTATATTAAGGCTCGCATTCCATATGAATATATATGTATATATATATATATAAATATATATATATAAATATATATATATATATATATATATATATATATACATAGTATAATTTAATATTGATAATATGTTTGAAATAAAACAAAAATACGAATAAATACTGCAATCGTCCTATTATGCACATTGCGCGACAACATATATCGTTTGATTATTCACACGAAGTTCGACTCACTTGAATTTTATGCTTATGGTCTTCTGCTTAAAAATGGGCTGATTATTTAAGAGCAAGAATGTGTTCTACGAATGGTAGAGCATGTTTTTGCAACACGTTTAACAACAAATGTATAGACCATGGTGATTCGTAGACAGTAGCAGTTTATTAGTAGAGACTTTTTGTTCGTCTTATTTCCAGTTCAAGCGATTTTATTGATCTGCCGACCGCTTATCATCTGTCACGCCTTTGATTTTCTTGTGCAGGATAGCGCGCTGGATGACTTTTCGCTTGATTTCTCTGTGCAAGTTTCTGTTAACACGCCAACTTGTCTCTGAATTGCAAGTATGTATTAGCTGTTGCGAACCTAGTAACAAATTAGTTCAGTTATGACCAGAAGGATAAACCAAAGGCAGCATGAACGGAAAGTATAATCTCATGCACATTCGTTTCGTGCTTACTGGCGACTCATCAGTAGGAGCCGGTATTACGCCCTTCACCCACTATATATTTTGGTCAAGAATGTGGGATAATAGGATGGTACAATTATCTGAATTATCTGCATACAGACGGTGTAAGAATGTAATTCGTCCCTCTTTTGAGAATATGCTGTTAATGAATATAAAATTTTTTCTACCTGGCCTGCAGAAATACGCCGAAACATTTAAATCGCCCAGTTAGGTATTAACCGTCATATATGCCAGTTGTCTTCCTGTTTAATCTGCCAGCAATATATTTTATGTCTGATAATTTTATAGTCGAAATAGGATTCTGAGTTTTAGCCTAAAGAACAATTGAATATTTGCCAGAGCTCGTGGACATCACTTGAATCTCCCTTTTCAACAGTTACTCCACAACCGGCCAAAACAAAACAAAAACTAAACGAATAACGGTTTAAAGAAATTAATAATTTTCCAAGCAATTACGTCTGATAATACTACTTTAATTACTTGAAAACGTTTGTTCTGTATTAAAAAGAGATTACTTTTGATTCTCGCAATGTGCGCATAAATACAAAGCAAGCAATTCACACATACACATGAGTCCTGGACTCTCAGCAAAATGTAACCATGTTCGAGTCCCGGTCGTGGAAATTTCTGGCTAGACCCTGACAAGTACCCAACAATGATGAGACTGGTCTACTTGATGGAGTGTCATTTATACTCTCTATAATGTCTAGTTTATAATGACGGATAATATTTAAATAGATTTTTGCCATTAAACCCTTAGTCATTATAACTTCCGTGGATAGCATACTGTCTGTTCTAGAATGAGAGATCGGTTTTAGCTAGGTTAATTGTCAATTCTTAAGCAGTGTCTATAATATACCACCAATATATATATATATATATATATATATATATATTCAATATAAAATACACATTGCATCATTTTGCAAAGATAAGTTATTTGGTACACCGGTTTCGTCTTTAGTGAGATTTCCTCATTTACTTCTAGAATTTATCGCGGACGGGGCTCAAATCAAGGCATACAAGTTTCAGAGTCTGGCACACACCTCAGTGCGCCACTCGTGCCACATGCTACACGCAGTTTGCTGTCATAATCCAGCTTAAGCTGTTTGTTAGCATTTTCTGTGGACGGAGCATATATGGAATTAATTAATACCTGACGTTCTAACTAGCCACCCCGATGTGGTATTATGCAGCGGACACTAGGGTCTGCAATTCTACCTACTGCGCCACCTTTGCCATATACTATACGTAAGTGTAAGTCATATGTCAACTTATGTTTTTAGTTAACCTTCTTTCAGGAGGGAACCTAAATTGAACCTTCTATTACCTAAACTTTTAACTAGCAACTCTGATCTGTCTTCATCCAACAGACACTTTGTCACTTTGGGAAGTGATATTGAAATGCAAACTAATGGCATGATTTGGATTACATGGATATTGTCAGTACAACTAAAAATAGTACAAGTTAGCAAAGAAAATTCATCCAATAATGTAGCCTCGTCGTTTTCGGGAACTCATCATGTTCTGTTCAGTAGTTATCACCGACGGCGCCGGTACCGGGTTATAGCTGTTTCAGAGTGTGCGTCTTCCCACAAAGCCGCCCGTGCTGAATAGTTTGCGCAATTTAACGTCATATAACCACTTAGGTTTAGGTTAGCCTTTCTTTCAGGTAGAACCTGTCTGGAATCTCCTAAGATCACGATCCGCCATTATGCAATCTAAATCATGCCACTTTATTTTGAAGTTAAATAGCAGAATATTATTATATAATTTATCATTATAACATAAACATTGCATCAGGTAACGAAGGTAAATTCATCCAGTAGGTTGGTTTTGTTTTATTTGGGAACTCTTCAGGTAATGTCCAGAATTTAACGAGGATAGCCCCAAACCGAGGCATATTTGCTATGGAGTCTGGCACCGACTTGATCGCGCTACTCGTGCCGTCGTACTCTGATGGTGATCATGGAAGGTCGAAACGCGTCAGTGCGTTGCGGCTGGCGGTAGTTTTGTTATGTTGTTCGACGAATGGTTAATTACAATGGGATTGGTGCTTACTTTAAGCTCGCAAACTTGATTTAAAGAATTGTTACCACCACCCGCGCAATCAATTATTGTTAAACTTATGTCTTTGTTAGCTTTTCTTCAAAATTGAACCTATTTATAATCTTTTAAGACTTGAATTGGATTCTATTTACGTCCGATTTTTTATTACACAACAGAAGCAACGCCTTTTGGGCAAGTTTCATTGAAATGAATTCCTAATGGCATGATTTTGATTCTGTATATTTTGTCTGTACACACTGAATAATCCAAAATGGGAGCAGCAATTCAGTCAGTAGACCAGTTTTTTATTTTTTTAGGAACTTATCAAATACTTCCTACAATTTGTCTTTTCACTAGGTAGGTGTGAGTCAAGTGTGTTTGTGTGTGTGTGTGTGTGTATATGCCTGCACGTCCGCACTCATAGAAATGAAATTAAAGTGATCTAACGACACCTACTGACAAATTACGAGATAGTCGTACGCCATGCCTGTGTATATGTGCTCGCGTTTGTTTTGAATTGAGAGGTGTTCACTTCATCCATGTGTAATGACTGTGATTTAATATTATCTAAGCATATGAAATAAAATTCAAGAAAAATAGGAGCTAGGGCTATTGCCAAACTTATTTGAATAATAATTTAAAGATTTTTTCACACTAATGTAACTATATATAAAATATTTGTTATTGTCTTACATAAAAGCTCTTATATTTATTTAGTTCATTACAGTTGACGAACGTTCAACATAACACCGCTCAATTCTTTCTGATGTTCTTCGAGTACCAAATTTTCAAGTATCCTATTTTAATGATTTGACGATGGATGATGTTATTTAATTGAGAATAAAGGTACCTTGTTTCTATCACTTCATCCCCTCATTGTTTTCATTAATTTCCGTGTCTGAAGTTCCTTTTTTTCTTATCTTATAATGTTACGTTTTACTGTTCTTTTTATTGTAATGTCTTAGAGAATGAATGTTACTTCGACACAATTTTATACAATCATAAATTTAGCTTAATGAACTAAAATTTCGTCATAGTAGCATGTTATTTCAACTATGACTAGAAGGATATACCAGACACTATGGATTAAAGGTATAATCTCATGTATAATTACATTTCATGCTTAGTAGACATTCATAAGTAAGAATCCGTATTACACCCTATATCCCTATATATATATATATATATATATATATATATATATATATATATATATATATATATATATATATATATATATATATATATATATATATATATATATATATATATTAAGGAATGTCGGAATGATTGCTAAATGGCCTACAATGAATTTGTATAAAAGCAGTAATGGAGTTAATATTACTTAAAGTCCAATTGTCCCACATTCCTTGATCAAATATGCAATGGATATAGGGCGTAGTACCGATTAGTGACCAATAAACGTGAAATGCATGTGTACATGAGAATATGTTTTTCGTTCATGTGGACTTTGGTTTATTCTTCTAATTATATTTGAACTAATTTGTTACTAGGTGCGCAACACCTAGTACAAAATGGAATCAGATTATTCGATTCAGAGTTTAAAATGAAGAGGACGATACTCACAGTTTTTGTGTCGCTCGAACGAACAACCAAAGACATCATCCTCTGTGGTGTATTTAAAGCAATATCCACAATTATCACACGAAGAGTATTCATGTAAGTATGCATAAATAATGAAGCTTAGATTGAATATTTGTTAGCTGAAATGTATTTCAAAATACGTTTAAACCTACGCAATACATAGTTGTGTGCATGCCAGTGAATTGCTTAATTATTTCAATGAATGGCATTAGAATATTAGTTTAAAATTGAAAATAAGGAGAATGATATTTTAGCTTTTCTTGATGTGTTGCTCAATGGTGGAATTGAAGGAACGTTACTTAGATCAGTCTTCTATGAGTAGATATGGACACCGCAATATTTTCATTTTAACAACTACTGTCCATTAAAATGTAAAAACAGCTTAGTTTAGACATTATGTAATAGGGCATTGCATATTTTTTCGCTGGACTGTTTGAAGACTGAGTTGGATGTTGTGCGTAACACTCGTATCATTAACGATTACTCACAACCAGTTATAGAAAAGAATAAAAATAATGATATAATAAAATGATAAGACACCTGTGTACATTCACTTGTAATGCAAAAATGAAGAGGCAATGAAGCGCATAAGCGATAGATTTCTTTTAATTATTTTTCATCTGACTTATTTTTAAATACATTTATTTATCGAATTTCATCTAACTAGTGTGAAAGACATAGTTCAACTGCAATTTACAATTAACCTTATCTACATAGGGAAATTTAATTGTGGACACTTGTATGTAGGCGGCTGCAATAAAAGAAAAATTTCACGTTTTATGGTGCGCGTACCAATTTTTTGAACGAAAAATATGCTTTGTGTTACACGAACATCTTTAATTAAGCATATTTTCCCTCTGAAAATGCATTCAAAAAACATCGTTTCAGTTTTAATTAAAGCTAGGTGTGAAAATCTGCTTCCTCATTTTAGAGGCGATTTTAATTAGCCGACGTCGTTCTGAACGAGGAAAACTGTAAAAAAATTTTCATGATCTAAAAAAATAAAACTGAGTTTTACAAACATCGTGCAAACTGTGCATGTTTAAGTCTCTTTTATTTGAACTTTCCGAAACAAACTCCGCAGTTATGTGCAACAAACTAAAATCTCATTAAAACTTGACAGCCTTAGGAGATCCTCCGGCGCGACTCGTTATGCCAATGATCAATGAATCGCAACATAATTTAGCTAAGATTTTTCTGAAAAATACTTCAACTACTACGAAGTGTCATAAACACGTACTCCATCTCGCATTATTTCGAGATTAACCGAAGACAAGAACGTCCTAGAAAACACAATGTTCTCGCTGGAAGTCTCTTTTCTATTTAAAAAAAATAGCCTGGACAAATTACCGACGATCTTGTGTGACCTCATTGAGAAAGAGTTTCTTGATCTTCCTCTAGACACCAATAATCACAAAGACCTCATATAAGCATGTACAAGAAACGTTCAATTTACATTTGAAGGTAATTATTGCCGGCAATCCAGTTTTTAAGCTATGGGATGTTGCATTGCACTTCTCCTTTCAGGTGGATACGTTCACCATCTTGAACAAACGAGCTAGGAAAACATAATTGACCAGTGCACAGTTTGCAAAATCTATGTAGATTATCTCCTACTACTACTATTGTTTATTCCAGACACAGCAGACCCAAACTAAACCTTCAACCAATCTAGTTAAGCCGATCCCGAAATCAAATTCACTCTTGAGGAAGAGATAGAAAGCACTTTGCGATGACATATAACTCAGGTTTTCGAAAAAGAAATTGATTAACAAAATACACGAACTTTTATCGCAGAAATTAATTAAAATAGGCCTGGCACTGGCAGGAATATCAGCCATTTCGGAGCATGTAATTGAAACGGGGCATGGAGTCAATTTGACGAGTTTCCATTTCGACACCAAACTAAGTCCGAAAAATTATTATAGGCATACGAAGCTCTTTGCAAAAGATCTAAAGTTTCATTAACATCATATACTGATAGACTGAACACAAGTCACCAAACCCTACAAAATTTTACTAGCATCCAGATAAGCCCGAACGCTGACTAGACCAGCCTCGACAAACATTCGATCGGATTAGTGACAAACTGAAGAAGGAAGCACAATTGCACAAATGACATCACTACCATCGTTGGCAGTGGCATACATTGCACTACAACATGAGCGATCAGCATATAAATCGTTACAGACTGCGCTATAACCAATGGGAAAATATGAAATTCAAGAACAGAGTGAAAAAAGACGACAATAATCACGAGATCTCAAACATCCCTCTATAATACAATAAAAACAACTCCCACACGCACATAGATATGCACTCAGACACATACGCATAAATACTCAAAAATCGACCCACAATAAATCACTTACAAGAAATAGAAGTAAAATTGTAAATCAGACTATTTGTCACTCATTTAATTATATATATATATATATATATATATATATATATATATATATATATATAATATAATTCTCATCATTTTTGAGTAATTGTTTAGTATAGATTGAACCCTGCGAATTGCCTGCCGTCTTTAGTCATTTGCGGACGAATACCTATCTAGCCATTTCTTCGGACAAGCACCTGTTGTATGCGCCTGCATTAAACCTAGTAAAATCACGGCCAAGAACACCTGTTTTTAACAATATAAAAATCATCTCGACCACCGCCCAGGTAAACGTCAAAACCACTAATACCGCCACCAACAACGCTATCACCACTATGCCCAGCACCAAAACCACAAAAGCCTTCACTAGTGCTACGATTTCCCCTACAGTGTACATTAATACTTATATCGCCAACAATGAAAAAAAGACAATTTAACAATCATTGATTGCACGGAGGGTGGCAACAATTATTTAAATCAAATACCAACCCCATTGAATTTAACCCGTCGTCGAATAACATAGTAAAACTACCGCCTGTCGCACGCACTGACGCGTTTCGATCTTCAATGATCATCATCAGAATACGACGGCAAAATAAATAATGAAAACAGGACAAAACTTTGCAACATATCCAATACAAAACTGATGCTATCGTCTCAACAGAAACTACTTCCAGCAGCAATTCCACCACGCATCCTTTCATAATATTTCCAAAATAGTCCAGAATAGCAGATTGTTGGCCGAAGTCGTAACATTTGTCCATTTAAAGTTTTACGAAAAAGGAAATCTACTTCGATATATGACAATCACCAACTGACATCAGTCTTTTAAATAAACTGCGGCATTCAATTTTGCATATGTATAGAGTTTATATTATGATCGTTTTCATTAATTCCAAAAATTAGTTGATTTACTATAATCAATGTTGCGATCTTAATATAAACACCCTTCGTAGGCGGACCTCATATGACATCCATTTAGATCCAAAGCTCCAACTAACCATCTCGAGTGTATTATTATTGAACACCACACTACATGGGGAAGTGATATTGGGATGAACATTTATATAATTAAACGAACATTGGTTGCGCGGGCGGTGATAACAATTAATATAATCAAGTTTGCGATCTTGATATAAGCACCTGACCTATTAATTACTTACATATGTCAGCATAAACTAATAATTGTATAGTGTAGAAAAGGCTATTCATCCAGTAGACCGGTTTCGTCATTTTTGAAAAATCATCATGTACTAGCCAGAATTTGCCGCGGACAGGGCTCGAACCTGGGCACGTCTGCTTCGGAATCTGATGTTGTAACCACTGAGCCACTCTGTCGCGCAATACACAATTTTACATTTATATTCGAACTAATATAACTCGGTTAGTCGTTTTTTATTTGCATGTGGAGCTCATATGGCATCAATTTAGACACAAAATTCGAACTAACCATCCCCAAACTGTCATTATAGAACATACACCACAATACACGGGGAAGTGATATTACTACACTCTCCATATCTTAGTTTATACTGAAAAATGTATTTACTTAATGGGTCAGGTGTTTGTTTCAAGATCGAAACCGTGATTATTGTAATTGTTATCACTGTCCTCGCAACCAATTTTCGTGTAATTACATAAATGTTCATTTAAATACCACATACCCATCTAGAGTGGTGTCTGTTTAGTAATAACAGATTGGGGATGGTTAGTTGGAACTTGGTGTCTAAATGGATGCCATATGAGCTCCAACTAAAAGGAAAAATGACTAACTGAGTTACATTTGTTTGTATATAACTGAAATTTTCATTCAGTATGCGGCAGGGTGGCTCAGTATTTGGAGCACCAGATTTCGTACCAGATATGCCCAGGTTCGAGCCCTGTCCACGGCAAATTTTGGCCAGTACGTGATTAGTTTCCAATAAGGACGAAACTGGATGAATTACCTTTTCTACACTATACAATTCTTAGTTAAAAATGACAATTTTTTTTACTTAATGGGTCAGGTGCTTATATCAAGATTGCAACCTTGATTATAGTAACTAGTAAATTAGCTTACTTCTTTTTTGGCTTTTTAAATTCGAAATTATTTTCATATTATGCATATTGGAATTATACATTATTCAATTATAAATTTATTTATAAATATTTTTGTTCTAAAATCTATTGAAAAGAAAGATCATGTGAAATATTATAATAAATTATATATTTGAATATTTTAAACAGAAAAATCCAATGTGAGCAGTTTTTACACCCACGCACATCCATTTTTATATATAAATTATTCAGTAGGTAGAAAAACGCAAGCATTGAATTGATGAGGGTAAATTCATTTGTGAATATCCTTCCTAAGATTTTGACAGTGTTATTTCATTTAAGCTTAACTACATATAAAATGAAATTAAATGTTGGGAAGATATGGTTTGCCAAATGAATTAATTCCAGTTTGTTGAGGTTGTGTTATATCTTACACACGTTTGGATAGTTTGAAATTTATATTGGCGAGCTATTAAATGTGTCTGTTTATGTCACTTCATTAAATCACGTTCGCGAAATTGATATAAACACCAATCCCATTGTATTTTACTGGTCACGCATTAAAGTAAAACTACTCTCAATCTCGAAGCCCGTGGCGTTTCGACTTTCCATCATCATAATTAAAGCACGGCGGCAAATGTACTAGCGAGGATTAAACTTAAATAAGTATTGTTTATATAAATCAAAGTTGCGAGATTGATATTAACACCAACCTTAAGTTCTAACTAGTCACCCTCAGTCCCTGATTGTAGAACAGAATCCACGCTTAATGTTGAAGTGGTAAACCAATTTCTTAAATGGGTATACAACTACAAAAAATGTATGTAGCGCGCGGCACGGTAGCACAGTGGTTTAAATTACAGACACTGAAGTGGGCTTGTTCTGGTTCGAACTCTGTAAACTGCAAATTCTGGACAATTCTTGATGAGTTCCCAATACGGAGGAAACTGTGCTATTGGATGAATTACCTCTTCAACATTAAACAATGCTTAGTTTATATGCATTAACGAAGTCTACGTTCTTGCAGCTTTAGCTACATGGATATAAGTTCTAAAATTAAACAATCATTGCTTAGACGGGTGGTGATAAGAGTAATGTAAATTAAATTTGCGAGCTTGATATAAACATCAATGTTATTGTGCTTAACGAATTGTAAACCATAGAAAAACAATCGTCGATAGCACGTAATGACGCGTTTCGACTTTCTATGCTCGTCATGAAAGTACGACGACAGACTGAGTAGCGACGATTAAATCGGAACGCATATGCATTGTGTGATTGGTTAAATACAATTACATTTTTGTTTTTTAACATATTCGCAAACTTGGTTTGAAGAATTTTTGTAACCATCGGAACAAACATATGCTGGTAAATTGTGTTAGTAAACTAATGTTTGTCAATTACAATGTATGCGAGACTAAATTTGATCAGAGCCGCATGTCTAGTTTAGCCTTACTCATATTCGTATTACGGTTTGACCCCTAGTAGTCAGCCTGCAGGCGTGTTTTGCTGATGATCATAGGAGGTGGAAACGCATCAGTACATGCAATTGACGGCAGTCTTGCATTTTTGAGCGACTGGTTAAATTCAATCGGTTTTGTGTTATTACCAAACTGGCAAACCTGATTTATAAAAAATATTATCACCACCCAGTAATGTTTGATGGTTTACCTACTTATTTAACTTGTTTTCTTGATGTATAATATCTTGTCAATTGCTTGGTGTTACCTAGTTGTATATCTGGGCTAAGCGTATGGCCTGTTTGCGAAAAGTGTGTGGATATCTTTCGTTTGCACTCGGTTTTCCTTTTTTGTTTTTTTTGGTTCTGCATTGTCGAAGTGTGTGGTTTGCGTAAATTGAGCAGCTTTTGTCTTTTGCCAAGCACGTACTATTTTCTTGCTTAGCAGCACATCTGGTTTTTGCCTGTTCTCTTGTCCATCTAACTTTGTTGCTGCCGATGTTATTTCTAATGTTACATTCGGTGACCTTGTTACAGACGGAGTTTCTTTTTTTGCTGAATATACATCCTGTTTTCCTTTATTCACGGCCAGTCAATTGCTATATATGGTGCTATTCAAAGATATGAACATTTAGAAAAAGTTGACCCTGCATCATAAAATTTGATGAATTTTTCTGATCTGAATTTGAGAAGAAAATGAGAATTGTTTATGTTCATTTGATGCTTTGTGGATTGTATGATCAGGAATTGCTGATTTGGCGGATGGTACTACTTCTATCCGGTTTAACTTTTGGGGCATTTGTTTATGGATTTTATTGATTAGATGCTTCCTGTTTCGTCCGATTTATGTGCTACCACACATCTTTAAAATTGTAAACAATAAGAGATTTGGAGAAAGAGGGGGTTTATCTTTAGCGCTAAACAAATTAATGCCTGTGTATTGAATTTGATATTTACCGTGATACTTGGAATAATATATGTGGCTTAATTGCATTTGTAGAAGTGTCAGTGATGCTAATTTTGTTGCTACTGACAGAAAAGGTGGTGTGGGTTGTGGAAGTGATTTTTTTAGATTTGAAGAGGATTAAAGTTAAAATACAGGAGTGGTTTTTTCTATGTGCTCCATGCAGATTCATAAATAGAGTTAAGCTAACGAGACCAATTCTTTGTTTAAAACCACTAGTGAGTCAAAAATTAGAATAAAAAGAGATCCTTTTGCTTTAATCTGTTATTGAGCGAATTTTTACTGTGTGTGTGATTAGAGGCCTGATGATGGGACACAAAACTCCGTACCTAAATGTTGCCAGTCAACGAAAATTTGATCGTACCTCATTTCCAGTGTTCATTATGAACGACGTCGAAGCCTTCGGTGAATAGAGACGAATAAGTACTCAACCACCATGAAGACGAACTTGATGCGTACTTAAGAATGGGGATCAGTCGGATCTTTACGAAACTGAAAGTGAAAAGCGTCAATCCAAGTAAGAAAATCGTGGATACTCTAAAGGTGACGCTCGCACTGCGAAATAATTCTAAAATACAGGAGGTTGTGGGAAATTTTGCATTGCTGATACATGTGGTTTTTTGTGTTATTTGTGCTCGCCGATACAGAAGCGGCAGATGTATTTGTGGGCTAAGTGGTTGTTTATTAGTATTAATGAGGATAATGTTGTTAGTTACATTAATGATGGTATTGTTTCTGGTTTAGTTGGAAGGGATTTTATTGCTTTTGGTGCAGGTCGTATTAGCGTTATAAGTGGTTTCGTTGGTTTTGAGGCGGTGATATAAATGATCATTTTTGTTGATGGCATTCATGGTGTCTTTCATAACTTGTACAATCTTACTTATAATAAAAAGTTCCATATATAATGGATTATCTTAATATCAAGCTTTCAACCTTGATAGCATATAAAAAAAATAAAGAATAAATTCGATAGTTTTATAAATATTGTGTTTTTGGAAATTCAGATAATTTAGTCGTTGTAGAGTTATTGGTGTTATTTTTCGTAACGGCGTTGCTGATTGTTCTTATATATATATATATATATATATACAATTTTCTATACTAGTTGTGTTGGCGGTTGTGGTAATAATGCCAATGGTGCAATTAGAAACTCTTGTCGTTTTATTGATTTTGTTGGTCTTTATGCTGGTGAAATTAGTGTTGGACAAGTTCGGGAGGGAGGGGGAAGATATAGATTGCACAATTTTGTCGAAATATACGGTTACCTGTTCTAGTTTTGCTGGTGGTTGTGATAATAATGCCAACGGTGTAAGGAGTATTAGTCGCGGTTTTATTAATTTTATTGGTCTTTATGCTGGTGCAATTAGTGCTGAACAAGTTTGAGAGGGAGGGGGAAGATATTGATTGCACAATGTTGACGAAATATACGGTTACCTGTTCTAGTTTTGCTGGTGGTTTTGATAATAATACCAACGGTGTAAGGAGTAACAGTCGCGGTTTTAATAACTTTGTTGGTCATTATGCTGGTAAAATTAGTCGTGAATGAGTTTGAGAGAGGAAGATATTGATTGCACGATTTTGATGAAATAAACAGTTATCTATTCTAGTTTTGGTAGTGTTTGTGATACAAATTGCCAAAAAGTGTAAGATGTAACTGATCGTAGTTTATTAACTTTGTTAGTCATTATACTGGTAAAATTAATTGGTGAATGAGTTTGAGAGGGAGGGGGAAGATATTGATTGCACGATTTTGATGAAATAAACGGTTATCTGTTCTAGTTTTGGTTGTGTTTGTGATACAAGTGCCAACAGTGTAAGGTGTAACAGTCGTGGTTTTATTAACTTTGTTGGTCATTATGCTGGTAAAATTAGTAGTGAATGAGTTTGAGAGGGAAGGGGAAGATATTGATTGCACAATGTTGACGAAATATACGGTTACCTGTTCTAGTTTTGCTGGTGGTTTTGATAATAATACCAACGGTGTAAGGAGTAACAGTCGCGGTTTTAATAACTTTGTTGGTCATTATGCTGGTAAAATTAGTCGTGAATGAGTTTGAGAGGGAGAGGGAAGATATTGATTGCACGATTTTGATGAAATAAACGGTTATCTGTTCTAGTTTTGGTGGTGTTTGTGATACAAGTGCCAAAAGTGTAAGGTGTAACAGTCGTGGTTTTATTAACTTTGTTGGTCATTATGCTGGTAAAATTAGTGGTGAATGAGTTCGAGAGGGAGGGGGAAGATATTGATTGCACGATTTTGATGAAATAAACGGTTATCTGTTCTAGTTTTGGTGGTGTTTGTGATACAAGTGCCAACGGTGTAAGGAGTAACAGTCGTGGTTTTATTAACTTTGTTGGTCATTATGCTGGTAAAATTAGTGGTGAATGAGTTTGAGAGGGAGGGGGAAGATATTGATTGCACGATTGTGATGAAATAAATGTTTATCTATTCTCGTTTTGGTGGTGTTTGTGATACACGTGCCAACGGTGTAAGGAGTAACAGTCGTGGTTTTATTAACTTTGTTGGTCATTATGCTGGTAAATTAATTGGTGAATGAGTTTGAAAGGGAGGGAAGATATTGATTGCACGATTTGATGAAATAAACAGTTATCTGTTCTAGTTTTGGTTGTGTTTGTGATACAAGTGCCAACAGTGTAAGGTGTAACAGTCATTGGTTTATTAACTTTATTTTAAGTGCATTATGCTGGTAAAATTAGTGGTGAATGAGTTTGAGAGGAGGAAGATATTGATTGCGATTTTGATGAAATAAACAGTTATCTGTTCTAGATTTTGGTAGTGTTTGCTGATACAATTGCCAACAGTGTGAGTAACAGTCATTAGTTTTATTAACTTTGTTGGTCATTATGCTGGTAAAATTAGTGGTGAATGAGTTTGAGAGGGAGGGGGAAGATATTGATTGCACGATTGTGATGAAATAAACGGTTATCTGTTCTAGTTTTGGTGGTGTTTGTGATACAAGTGCCAACGGTGTAAGGAGTAACAGTCGTGGTTTTATTAACTTTGTTGGTCATTATGCTGGTAAAATTAGTGGTGAATGAGTTTGAAAGGGAGGGGGAAGATATTGATTGCACGATTTTGATGAAATAAACGGTTATCTGTTCTAGTTTTGGTTGTGTTTGTGATACAAGTGCCAACAGTGTAAGGTGTAACAGTCGTGGTTTTATTAACTTTGTTGGTCATTATGCTGGTAAAATTAGTGGTGAATGAGTTTGAGAGGGAGGGGGAAGATATTGATTGCACGATTTTGATGAAATAAACGGTTATCTGTTCTAGTTTTGGTGGTGTTTGTGATACAAGTGCCAACAGTGTAAGGTGTAACAGTCCTGGTTTTATTAACTTTGTTGGTCTTTATGCTGGTAAATTTAGTGCTGAACGAGTTTGAGAGGGAGGGGGAAGATATTAATTGCACGATGTTGATCATATTTAAGGGTTTCTGTTCTATTTGTGGTCGTGGTTTTGGCAATATTGCCAACGGTTAAAGTTTTAGTTTTCGTGGTTTTATTGATTTTGCTGGTCTCAATACTGTTGCAAACTGTGCTGGACCAGATTTAGAGGAGGAAGAGAGCAAGTTGGAATATATGGACTGCGCGATTTTAATGATTTATATGGCTTTCTTTTCTAGTACCGTTGGTTGTTGTGACAAATACACCGAGTGTGAAAGAACTAATTATCGTGTACTTTTATTTTGTTGGTCTTCAGGCTGGTAGAATGAAGATGGACCAGTTTGAGAGGGAGGGGTAAGATATTGATTACGCGATTTTAATGATATATAAGGTTTTATGTTCTTGTTTTGCTTATGTTTATGATAAAATTGCCAACGAGAAGAGTTTTAATTTTCGTGTATTTTTATTTTGTTGGTGTTCATGCTGGCGGAATTTGTGCTGCTGATTGCGAGATGTTGATGATATAAACGGGTTTCTGCTCTAGTTGTGTTGGTGGTTTAGGTAATAATGCCAGCGATGAAAGTAGCAATTGTTGTGGTTTTATTGATTTTGTTAGTTTTCGTGCTGGTTGAATTAGTGTTGGACCAGCATGTGAGGAAGGAGAAGGGGAAGATATTGATTGCGAGATGTTGATGATATAAACGGGTTTCTGCTCTAGTTGTGCTCCTGGATTTGGCAATAATGCCAGCGGTGAAAGTAATAGTTTTCGTGGTTTTATTGATTTTGTTAGATTTCGTGCTGTTGGATTTAGTGTTGGATCAATTTGAGAGGTAACGGAGACGGAGGGGGAAGGTATTGAGTGTGTGATCTTAACGATATATATGATTTTATTTTCTAATTGTGTTGGTAATTGTGATAATAATGCCAACGGTGGGAGCAGTAGCTACCGTTTTTAATTTTTTTTGGTCTTCATGTTAGTGTAATTAGTGTTAGACCAGCACGCGAGGGAGGGGGAGGGGAAGATATTGATTGAAAGCTTTTGATGATATAAGCGGGATTCTGCTCTAGTTGTGTTCCTGGTTTTGGTGATAATACCAGCAGTGAAAGTATTAGTTATCGTGGTTTTATTGATTTTGTTGGTTTTCGTGATGGTAGATTTAGTGTTGGATCAATTTGAGAAATAGCGGAGGGGAAAGGGGAATGTATTGATGGATGTTATGTTAATGATATATATGGTTTTCTTTTCTATTTTTGTTGGTGATTGTGATAAAAATGCCAACAGTAGGAGTAGTAATTGCCATTTAAATAATGTTAGGGAGGGAGAGGGGAAGATATTGATTGCGAGATTTTGATGATATAAACGGGTTTCTTCTCTAGTTGTGTTCATGGTTTTGGTTATAATGCCAGTAGTGAAAGTATTAGTTTTTGTTTTTTTATTCATTTGTTTGGTTTTCGTGTTCGTGGAATTACTGCTTGACCAGCTTGATAAGGAGGTGGGTGGATATGGAAGATAATGCTTGCGGGATGTTGATGACTTTTGTTGTTGTGTTGACGGTGCCTATTTTGGTTGTATTTTGCTGTTGGTGGTAATGATTTTAGTATTGGCAATGGTGCCAGTCTTAGAGATGGTGTTGCTGATGTATTAGTTCTGGTGATTTTTACGGTCGTAGTGGAAACGCGGAAGTCGTTGCTGATGTAACTGGTGCAAGTCGTTTCGGAGGCAGTATTAGTGTTGTTGATGGTTTTAGCATTGTTGGTTTAGTTGTGTGGCGTGAGTCAAAATGACGAGATAAGGCTGCGTTTTACAAATTGAATATTTTTTTATTAAATCGGTACAGCAAGCAATGGTTATTTAGACAAAACTAGAACAAAAGCGAATGGGTATATGCATAACGGGTTTTTAAAGACATTAAATCTCAGTTTGTGAGAATATCAGTGCTGGGTTTCGTTTTAGAAAAGCTGAGATAATACAAAGTAGTACAGCCTACAGCCATTAAAAGGCTGTGCAGACAAACACCAATTCACAAAAATAAACATTTTATCCGGGTTAACTAGCCAGACAGAAGCTTTTTTGTAGGCGATGTTTTATTTGATAATTCTCAAAATTAACGAATAGCGTCAGTAAACTTATTACGATTTTAAAAAAATACACGAAATGAAAGAGATCGATTTGAAAAAAGGCATTTGCCACAAAATAGAGAAGCCGTTTAAAGCAAAATAACATAGCATATGCTGCATTCGAGTGCAATCGGTTATTCGAAAGAGATCAGCCATCTTCACTTGTCTTTGTTGTTAAATTGGAGCAAAATTTGCTGCTATTTTTACATTGCTTAGCTTTTCAAAAATGCCGTAGAGACAAATAAAAACAATTGCAACACTAACGAGACCTGGAATGCTAGTGAACAAGGTAAACACAATGTGTGGCAGTAAAAAAACGGTGCTTTACGAGAAGCCGTTAAGAAGAATGCACCTTGAATACGGAAAACAATCCACACTGTATATTTGCGTAAATAAATTAACAGCTGGTAATATGCTTATTACAAAAGTATTGGTCTATATCAGATGTTAGATATAATGGAATTTTTTTATTTCAAGTTCGGAAACTTGATTTTAATAAATCGCATAGTAACCACAGGTCATAAGCTTAAATTTCCCTTACAGACCGGGCAACGACAGACGAATCAGTCTTAGAGGGAGGAAACTAGGTGGTGGTGTATGGACATATGACTCTTAAATAGATGAATAGCCGCATAAAATTCCAGTCTTTCATTTTCACCCTCTCTTTCTCTCTCTCTCTCAATATATAGATATATGTCATAGGAAAGAAAAGCAGCGAATAATTGAGGGCAGATTTAATGTGAATATTGGGCAGAATAAAACGACAGCACTCAACAACACAAATTAAATCTTTGTTATAGAATTGAAATGACCCCTACACGCAAATAGATAATCATATTCACACACACACACACACACACGCACACACACACACACACACACACCATTTCTCAAATCAACACACAGTTAATTACAAATAATAACAAGTAAAACTGAAAATCAGACAAGTTCTTATTCGCTTAAACGCATGGAAATCCAACATAGACATAAATGAAATGGAAATAAATAAGCTGGACAGTATCCACGATAAATTACTATCAATTATTCAGTTACCTTTTACAAATAGGGTATAATGAGATATACTCAAAGGCAGTAGAGATTACAAAGAACGCATATAGGTATATATATATATATATATATATATATATATATATATATATATATATATAACACGGGTTAGTCCTGATAGGTGAATATTTTAAATATTATCGGGATATAAAATTGTGGGACTGAAAGAAAAATAAAAATAAAAGACAACAATATCTTCTAAGTTTATACGAAAGAAACCAAAATAGTAAAACAAGAAGCAAGGGAAATTTATTTCAATCTTAATCAACTAGCCAACCATTTATTAACGTGTACAATTTTTAACGTTTAATACACGAAGTGATATATTCTCATAAGTTTCCCCAATTTACATTACTTCTTATGCTCAGTTGGAGCAATGTATACAAGCTGGAATCCCATATTATATTTAACAAATCACACAACATTGGTTAATAAAGTTCCGCCCCACTTTCTAAGAATATTAGAGCTTAGCTAGTATTTCACTCATTACTGGTGATTGCCAATTAATATCTTACCTCATTAATACCTTGTTATAACGGTATCACGCGCAGCGGAATGACACCAAAATTGAATTTTATTTTATTCGCATCAGGCAAATTGACTAAAATATCAATCGGCATAACTATTACTATCATAATAAAAGAAGAACATTTAAACAATTACTATTTATTATAATCAAGGTTGCAAACTTGATATAAACACCTGACCCATTGTGTACATATAAACTAAGAATTGTATAGTGTAGAAAAGGCAATTCCTTCAATAGACCGATTTCGTCCTTATTGGGAACTTATCACGTACTTGCCAGAATTTGTCGTGGACCGGACTCAAACCTGGGCACGTCTGCTTCGAAATCTGGTGCTCTAACCAAATTCTAGCCTGTACGTGATGAGTTCCCAATAAGGACGAAACTGGTCTATTGGATGAATTGCCTTTTCTACACTATACAATTCTTAGTTTATACTGACATATGTAAGTAATTAATGGGTCAGGTGCTTATACCAAGATCACAACCTTGATAATAATAACTGTTATCATCGCCGGCGCAACCGTTTAAACAATTTACAATATGTGCAAGGTATATCGCATTTTTTCTCAAATGAATCACTTTGAATTTAAGTTAAAAAACATAAAAGCATAATATTAAATGTCGTCGAAATAAGAGAATAAAAAATTCGAGTAAATGAAATTGCCTAACCAAAGTTAAGTGGAATGTTACAGAAAAGAGATTACTCTCTTTGCAAAACAAAACCTGTTATATTAAAATATTTAAGACACATTCTGCCCTTTCTAAAGCTGAGTAAGGGTACAGCCAACAATTGTAATGCAAACATAAAACGGAGGCTTATTACTATATCGACAAATATTTGGAGCAATGCCAAATCAGATGGTTAAAAGTGATACAACCAGGCCTTGCTTAATCCACTATGCAGAAGAGATAAACAGGATTTAAATAGACATATGCCATTTATAGAGTCCACTTTATCTTATATAAATACTGTTCCCCATCTTTAAGCTGGGGTTATTGCACACGTAATTGGAAACGACGTGATGCAAAAAGTCGCCAGTTATCCAATAACATTGAAATCTTATCTAATATCACTTGATTGAGTACTAGAAAGAACAGGTAAGTTAGCAAGAAAATAACTTGTGAATAGGAAAATTCGAAGACTGCTTGTAATGTTTTTGCAAAATTTGAAATATCTATATTCCACTGACTGCTCGTAATATGCACGCGAAACTAAGGAGTCAACATGTTAAATAGAGTATCCCAACACACTTTAGAATTGCAACAAATTTTGTGGCCTTCCATTGTTAAGAGAAATATTGCTACCTATCAAAAAAGAAGTGTCAGCCAATTGCAGAAATATCGGGAAATTTTAAATTATTTGCACACACTCATATTAGCAGAAATCAGATCAGGCATAGCCGACAATTCACAGTGTAAGAAATCTGAAGTAACATAAATCCACACTCCTCATAAGCCGTTAGTGATCCACGAACCAAACCTGACCTTTTCAAGCTGAACGTTAATTATTATGAAATAATCAACAGATAATTTCAATCTGTAACGAAAATGCCATAGAATCAGAAGAAGATAATAACCAGTGTCTTAGTTGTACACAAATATTTCACCTGCGTCAAATGAGGTGAGCTATCAATCATAATCTTGGACGACGCACAGAATTTGCGTCAACATTATTTGCATGCAGAGGAACCACGAAAGCAAACACCAAACCTTCAAAACAATCTCATTGTTTCAAGGTTCAACACTACAGGCCTAACATGTACAGCAAAAATGGAAATCACTAGAATCTGTAAAGCATTATCAAACGTAGATCAGATGTCTTGGAAAAACGGCGATTTCTTGCGAATCACTAGACATCCAAGGTTATACCAATTCTATATTTCGTCTCTTACTTGCTTCACTGAGCTCCTCAAAAGTTTGAAAAAAACATTTGTTTCTAAAAGTTTGCCCAGGAAATTTTGGATTGGAGGGAAATTGCAAATTTATACTACAGATTCGTCACAAAGATACAGTCCAACATGATTTTTCGTTTGTATAATTTAAATAAATATTTTTTTATAAAATCAAACAAAATGTACTCCAACTAAATGAAGAGTTTATACCTTATCAAATGCTAGTCTCCATCTTTTATTAAAAAAGATAGGTTTATAAATGTGTAGGTCAACGTCGAAAAGGCATGATGAGCGTGAAAATTTGACAAACTTTATTCAAAGGGTAAAATTGGTCAGACTGATACATTTTACTTCGGATATTTAGCTATTGGAGTTAGTCTCCTTCAATTTCTCCCAATAACAACACTGACCGGGGTTTTTTGTAACTAATGAATTTGAAAGAAAATATGTCCAAAAGTCTGTCTATGCTTTACAATTCCAATTATCAAAATAATGTTTATAATTCAATTAAAAATGTACGGTTTTGGCACGTTAAAACGTGTGCTAATTTGTCACTAGATTGCTATTTCCAAGATATGTTTTGTTATTGACGCAAATACCGACATTTTCCTCCAATTTTTATATAAACACAAACTTGGAATTGAATGCTTTTAAAATTACAGTTAAAGGTCTCTCTTGATGTTTTTCTGCAAGAAACAGTTCGTTTTCTTCTGGCCATCCTTTTGTTAACAGTAAACTGCGAACAAGGCACAACAAAAAGGGAGACAAAATTAAATCTTCACATGAAAATTCAAACCTAAGTTACTCTCTTCACGAAAACAGAAACTATAATTAAGTATCTGATTTTCCAAAACGAATTAATTTCAAATAACAACTCAAACTGATGCAGAAAAAGAAGAATGCACAGCTATTTGTGAAATAGTAAAAGTGAAGATATGGATGATAACTATATTTTCATTTGGATTAATTTAACTTTCAAGTATTTAAAAACATATCTGCCTTCGTCGCGGGCCAGATATTATCTCTGAAATTCACACGCAAAGCGACAAAAAGCGCAGTTAAAATTTACCGACCATTAAACCTATTAATGCTGAGTTCAACATCAAAAATCTGGTAAATAGAAATTATCTAATAAGCAGACAGATTTGCATGCCGCGCTTTGGAGTCGGCCCAGAGCATCATAAATGTGTTTTCTTCAAGCAGTATTTAGTCGAAATGATTATTTTGGGTAGGCAAACCCATTTTCGTATAAGAAAAAACCTTTTACACGACTTTCTTGGTGAACTGGAAGCTGAATGACTTCAAATTAGTGTCTGCATAGGCAACCAGGAGAGATGCTGATTAAAAATGCACAAGAGTAAATGAGAATTGTTAGAAAATACAAACAGTACATTAACATCCAGGATGGAAATAAGAAACAATCTAGTCAGATTTTGCGGGAAATATACCATCTCATTTTGTACCAATCGCATAAATAGTGAACAGTCGATATTCTATTTGAGTTCAGCGTATGCTAATCTATTAGGATTAAGAACCGTATTCAGTCTAGTCTTTTGAATTCTTTGTGTCAGAGGAAGACAACTTGCCGTCGTTCCTCTATGAAG
Organism: Eudiplozoon nipponicum; assembly: GCA_029291075.1. Taxonomy (NCBI): domain Eukaryota; kingdom Metazoa; phylum Platyhelminthes; class Monogenea; order Mazocraeidea; family Diplozoidae; genus Eudiplozoon; species Eudiplozoon nipponicum. The sequence continues at coordinate 27,262 of JAQBSW010000510.1, forward strand.
AAACACCCAATCAGATGTAATTAGCCATTTTCTATAATAATGGAAAACTGGATAAGTAAAGGAGATTAATTCTAATTTCACTTTCAAAAAGTTAACCAAATAAATGCATGTTGTTTTAGCAGCACAAATATATCCTTAGTTAATTACTCGCCTTTTAAGTTAAAGTATAAAATGGAGAAGTACAGCAAGGGTCAGAAAATAAGGACACTTTGTTTTGGTATTGGAAAACGTTCATTTTATTCGACAAATGTATTTTGGTGCAAAGCAGAGTTGCTGGTTCCAGTGTCAAAAACAATGGAAACAGTCTCAAATTATGTCGAGTTTACGACAGTGAATAACTCATCGCAGATTGCTAAAACTATGCTACATTTGATAAGACAGAAAAACGTTTAAAAGAGGCATAAAAATTAAGCCTTCAGGAATTTTTTTATTTCTCAAATTTCTGGTAGAAATGCGATAGCAGTGTCCAATCAACATTGAATTTAAGAAACATTTCACAGTAAAAATATTAATTTTAAAATGATTATTATTATTATTATTATTATTATTAGTAGTAGTAGTAGTAGTAGTAGAAGTAGTAGTAGTAGTAGTAGTAGTTGGAGTAGTATAACTAGTATTTTTAGCAGTAGTATTATTAGTAATAATATTAGTTCTAGTAGTGGTAATAGTAGCATTATTATTGTTATTATTTTCTCATTTTTATTATTACTGTTGTTATTATGCAAAATCGACTACGATTTTTAGCCATTATAAGAAGAAGCTTTTCAAAACTAAATTCTATGTAATTAATTTTCACTTAAAGAATGTGGAAATTTTGTTATTTTAATTTCAATAATTAACGAGTAATCCCGTTAAAATTTCTTTGCAACCGAGCTACTTGTGTTTAATTATCTTGTAACACCTTTCTAAGTAGCACAAAAGTAACATTCTAACGTATCTATACAGTTTCCCTTACGGTATCTCAAAGTTAAGTACGATTTCACGCTAAGCACTCAATGGATGGTAACTGAGTCTACGCTGAAAAATTGTAAAGCACCAATATTGATTACTTATTTAATTACGTGAGTTGATCACTTTTATAGTGGTGCCCCGCTTATCATGTATACAGATTGAGTGTTTTTGGCGTCAGAATACAATGCCCATTCAAAATATGCACTTAATTTCGCATGATTACAAAATTGTTGCAGATATTTCGCAGCGATACAGAGGTAGTTGATAATTTTGAGATAGAAAAAATTCCTTCAAAAAAAGAGCCTTAGTTGCGATAAAATTTCTATTGAAAACCCGGTACAAGTCTTGAAAGTGAAAAATTACTTGAAAGAATTGACGAATCATATCAAAGCCATGTTGTGTAAGGAACGTTGGTAACAAGTGTTGGTTGTAAACTTGCTAGCTAATATTAAACCAAGGCAGAAATATTTAGAAAATATGTACTGATTTAAACTTAAAAATGAAAAACCTAATATATTTTCACATTCGAATATTTATTTTGATTTGATAATAGCTAGCAATAAATTAATATAACAAATCATAACTGAATATATATATATATATATATATATATATATATATATATATATATGTATATTTATGTATATATCGAAACTTTGGTTCGAAAGCTATGCCAAATGGGCTCTACCTGAATGAAAGACTGACTGAACAACGTAAGTCGGTATATAATTGAAAGTTGCAGGATGTGCGCGTCTTAAGAAGTGCAGTGGGTGTGTTCCAAGACTAAGACACAATTGTACATCTGTTTGAGCTCAAGTGGTGTCAATTCTGGTAAGTACTTGATAAATGCCAAATAAGTAATAAATCGGTCTACATGGTTAATAGCATTTTCTATCCTGCGTTAGTTTTTACAATGACAATGTATATGTACTCCACGATATTGAGCAAATTGATCATTTTGTGAAATATGTGACGGATGAACCACAATCCATGAAATAACAGTTATTAATTCTTCTATTTACAAACAATTAGTATTATACATCGTGTTTTAACAAGATAGATATAGCTAAGACGTAATTTGTTAAGACAAATGTTTGTTAGATGAAAGAAGGCGTCACTAACGAATTCAGAATATTGACTGTAGATAAAGGTAGAAGTGATTTATACTAGTAAATGTTATTCAGCGGATTGCGTTTCCTCAATCATATATATATATATATATATATATATATATATATATATATATATATATGTATATATGATATATATATATATATATATATATATATATATATATATATAAATATATATCAATAGTCTTCTCAATGAATGAATAAACGTTTAATGAGGTTTTATTATATACGGCTCAGGTGTGGACGGTTTGTGTTTTGCGTTGCAGAGTTATAGAAGGTGTCTGCTTACGTTAGTTGTTTTCTATTTTTCTGTCATCTGGTCAGCTTGGTGCCTGTCTAGGCGTAACATACAATCAGTTTGTGGGAAATGTGTACATTGGTTTCTCGTGCCGATTTTGCTGCCTGTTTGTTTATTCTGGTTCGGCATTCTCAAAATATGCGTATTTTCTGATAATAATGATGCAGCTTCCTTTTCTCGCCAGCTTCGTGGTCTTTTCTTGCTTGTAACGCATCTGTTTTTTGCTTGTTCTGTTAGCCATCTGAATTGGTTGCTTCTATTATTGCCTAGGTTACATTAATTAGCGTATGTACAGTTGGTTTGTTAAATATAAGTGCTGCTTCTATTTATTCGCGGCCAGACCAAACATGGAATTTGCTAGTGAAATTTTTGAATTTACAGCAATTTTTTCTGTTTGTTATACATTACGTCATAAATGCTTAAAATTTATTTCTACCTTGCTTTGGGAAGTATGAAGCAATCAGTTGTGCTCACTTTCACCCTGTTTGTATTACACGATCAGTAATTTCTGATTTAGCGGATAATTCTGCTCCTCTCTTGCCCAGCATCTGGAGTAGATGTTGGTGAATTCTATTGATTCCAATTTTTGTGCTGCCTCAAATATATTTGTAGTCACAATGTTCTCTCATTCGATTAATTCACGGTCTGGTCGATCGGCCTACGTATTTGAAGCAGTAAACAATAAAAAGCTTTAGAGAAAGAAGCCAATTGATTGTTACACTTCAAACATGTTATTTTCTGAGTAATAACTATATTGTGTAACTTGAAATTAGTAAAATTTGTTATCGCGCTTCGGTATATTCGTCTAGTCGTGATAAATTCGGGACGATTTCCACGGAAAGGTATTCGCATTCTCATGCTAGCATCAATTAATTTGTTCAGTTAGTTGATCAATTAAAAGGTCTGCCTCGAATACATTAATTATTTCTAGATATTTTTTGCTCAAGAATATTTTCATATTTAATGCGATTGATGACAAAAATGTAAAGAAAAAAGACACCGAGAGAAAATTGAAACCGTTTCGACGAAGAATCAAGGCATTCAACAAAAAGAACTTGGAGGTTTTCAATGACATGTTCGAGATCGTACTAAATATTACGCGAGACAAAGAAATAAAGGTGCTGATGAGGAATTTACATGATTTCATTTGCAAATACGAATTTACGACGAATCCAGGTGGTTTTATGTTCAACTATTCAAAACTTCAAAAGTAAGCACTAGTAATTAGAGCCAAATTATGTACTTTAAATGGATTTCCGAGTAGATGTGACAACATAGATATGCAAGTTTTAGTTATAAATTTATTTAATTACTTAGCAAGAGGAAAAACCCAGTTGAATTTAACTCAGATGGATTCATTGCAGAAATTAAGAGCGCAACAGAAACGAAATCTGAAGAGCTTCAAGGGAAATATAATTTTCCATTAGGGCCAGATAGATGAGTTTCGAAGGCTTCAAACTGTTAGATGCATCCGACTTGTAACGTGAGACGAAGTATCCGGAATCGTTATTCTAACAACTGATATTTATAACTCAACTAAAATAGAACCTGAAGATGACAAGTCAAAATTCACACACTATATCGGACAGAAAGCTGATTTAATCAAAATGGAAACGAAAATAAGTTTCACCCTCCGAAAGATGGAAAGACAAGACGAAAAATCGATGACAGATTGTGGAGAAAGTTTAAAACTCATGGGGGAAACCGTATATCGAAACTGTTTGGCCCAAATCCCACAAGGCTTCAGGGCGAGCAAAATCACACAAGGCTCAACCAAGTCTCGGAATTCAACCAATTTGTGCAATAAAGCCAGTAGTGAACTTTACCCATCAGCAACGTGCTAAGTTCTGATGTTACCAAATTGAACATTAGAGACAAAAGAGGCAACAGCAAAATCTAATGGGCAATAGACCATTGGAGACGAAAATGTGATGCGAAGCAAGAAAAAGCAACGGACTTAGCCAGAATCAACAGTTTTATGGTTACACGTACCTTCGTACAAATTATAAACGGAAAACCAACGAACGAGCAAACATATCTGCACGAAAAATTAATTTGCACTCTTGTAAAACGGGCGGTATGCTAGACGTAGGGGGGCAACTAGCTCACACTAAACTAACCAAGATACTTCAGATGAATAGAAAGCAATTAACGTAAACATAGACTTAGTGTAAATCGTCAATGCAAAATACAAACTATCCACACATGTGACGTATATAATTTGTTCAACGCGTAATTTAAGTTTTTTTGTGAAATTGATTTTAATAGAAATATGTTTAGCAAGGTTTTACCAAATATACAGGATAAAAGACTCACATTCACCAATTCAATGAGTGATTTTCGTTCTACTAAATAATTACTGATGCATAAAATGGATTATATATATATATATATATATATATATATGTATATATATATATATATGTATATATACTGCCAGTATAAATTAAACATTGGGAAGATTAGAACGGGAAATTCATGAAGTGGGCCCCTTTCGTCCGTATTGGAAACTGGTTAAGTGCTTCATTAATAATATTTTCAAGCTTGATATGATCACCACTCTCATTGTATTTAACCATTCAAACAGAAGTAAATCTACCGTCATTTGTGGGACTGGTTAACTGCAATGAGATTGGTGTTCATATCAAACTCGCACACTTTATTTAAAGAATTATAATAAACACCCACGCAATCACTGATGGTTTAATTTAAATTTAAAAGTAAAGTACTATCCGGAGCTGGAGCTTGTGCATATATATATATATATATATATATATATATATATATATATATATAACAGATTTAGTTACTTCATTTGAGACCAAGAAAAGCCAATCTATGCAAAATATGCAAGTACGAATTTTTGATAAGTTATGCTGAGTTATTAACTATACACAGACTCAATTAGTTATCATTTAGCTAAATCTGCTGTGTTAACCTTAAAGATAAGTAGTGTACTGAATTGTAAACCTTACACACTGTTCCAATTAATACAATTCTTTCTTCATGTTATTTAAATCAAACTGGCGGACTTGAGATAAGCACTAATTGCACGTTGTAACCGATTACCCATCAATGAGAAACTATCGTTGGTATCAATCACTGAGTTTTTTTGAAAATTCATGGCCATTTTCAGAGAAATACAGTAAAATTTAAAAGCTTACACAATCTGCAAAGGGTATATAATTTGATAACACTAAATAACAGAGGAGATTTGCATACATTCAACTTGACTGAAATGTTGACCCCAAAATAACTAATAGGGTTGAGGGATTCAACTTAGATTTCTATAATGTAAAATGAATTTCGATATCGTCTACATTAACCAGTATTCCGTCATGTGCTTGTGATTGCCAAGGTGTTTTGAAACGCGTCAGTTAGAATTACTGACACAAGTTTTGGCAAAACGAGCTACTATTTCGAAAATGGTGTCAGTGATATTCCAAGCCCGTAAACATTATTTAATACATTTCGCCTATTCACACACACACACACACACACATATATATATATATATATATATATAAATATATATATATATATATATATATATATATATATATATATATATATATATACGAAAATAATTAATGCAAAATTGACAATAAATAGCCCGACAGCTTAACAGGGCATTGCTGTTGTATGTACGTGTCATCCATTGAAAAAACCGGTATAAACTAATTCAGTAGTACAAGCGAAAAACCCAAATTATGCAGGCCCATCATTTAACATTTATTTAAAAAACATTAATAGTTACCTAACAATGTTGCTCTGTCAAATGACGGCATATTTTTAAATAAGCACGAAATAGAACTCACAAAATAGCCTCAATAAAACGCGTTAAGATCAAATGTTTAAAATTTACATTGCAACCAATTTTTTGGTTGGTGATGCGAAAATCGCCTTAAATAGCGGAAGCATACTTCTGTAAATACAAAAATATCTAAAGAAAGTATTTGAGTTGAATTACACACGTATGCAATAAGATAAGCAGCTATTGTCGAAAATGTATGTTTTGTGTTAGACAAACTTTAATAATGCCACCTAACAATGTAAGATTAAAAAAACGCTTTTCATTTTTTTTTCCGTTCAACGTTTAAAATAAGCTTAAATAGTTTAAAATTGATTTGGACATAAAATAGGAAATATAGTTAAAACCAAGCTTTGCTAGAACGCAGTTAATTATACGAATAAAACTTTTTATGTTGAGTCACCAGGTGTATTGAGTATCCAGAGCCATTTACAGACCGGTTTTCATCATGTAGATGCGTACTCACTAAGGTTTTTTGAAACAGAGCAGTCACACAACGGTTTAAAATAATTTACATATGTTACGTTTATAAAACGTAATTCCAAATGCAAATGACGTTTTCTTTTGATTATGAATAAAAATCCTAGTTAAGAATGCATCTTTGCATAGTTATTGCTTTTACGATGTTGAATGGATTGAAAGAAACCGAGCGTTGTGTTGGAAAATAACTCTTGTCGTAAAACTGCGAAACCAAACACTAGGATAGATGTTTTCCGCGTTTGAATTACTTTCTGGAAACCTGCAAATAGTTGAACCAGGCTAGAAAAGAGCGAATTCTTTCCTATTTTAAATAAAGCTAAAAATGCACACGTCGGATGAAAATAATGGGGCCTTAAAAACGATTTAACACGAGGTTACAAGAAGGTGAGCTAAACGCTGTGAAACATAAACCGATGAGACTGTTTCATTCGGCAATATTTGCACGAAACTAGCAATCGTCAAGAAACGTTAGATGCTTTAGTTAATTGTCGCTGTTGTCAGTTTCATTTAAATATCAAAATAAAAAGGATATTTCATGAAGCTATTTCAGGCAAAATTAAAGAAACCTTGGTTTCCGCCAAACACATGCACTATCAAGGGATACTTATTCGGGAGCAGATACGCTGCTTGGTTAGGTTAAATTTCCATAAATCACTGCATGGTGTGATAACAACTAGAGTGTTAAAAATTAGGCAGAACCTCAAATTCATACTAGGAAAATGTTGCACGCTCACGAAATGACAAACCTTGGATAAGCTTTGGTCTAAACAATGAATTTCACAGCATTATAATAGGGTATAGCCCATTTCGTGCAAATGCATATTAGCCGATCGTACAGTGAAATTGGATAGAATAAAAAAACATGCAATGCGCGTGTAAAATTATCAATTACTTAAGTCATACTGGCGAACTTGATACAAACACCAATCCTATTCTATATACATTAGTCGGTATAAACTAAGCATTGCATAAAGTAGCAAGGCCACTTCATTTATTACACCAGTATAGTCTTTATTGGGAACTTTTCTTTTATTGCCCAGAAATTGTCGCGGATAGGTCTCAAAATCTGGACAGAATTTAAAAAAAAATCTCAATTGGGACGAAACCGGTCTACCGCATGAATTTCCTTCGCTACTGTATACAATGCTTAATTTATACTGGCAAATATATATATATATATATATATATATATATATATATAATATGATTCATGTTTACATATATTTCTCAACTTTGATTTCAGAAAACTAGACAGACCACGATTGATTCCGTATAAAACACTAAATACTATTAATTCTTTAATGTGTCCATCCCATAATCATTTAACTCATCTCTGTTTATACATCATATTATCTTGAAAAGGATTTATTCAAGAGGATGTCGATTAATGTATAAATTTCGATATATGTTATGTATCAAACGGGTATTTCATGCGTTTCTAAATGTTTCAGTGAGTCAAGTATAAACGAGAGTTACATTCGTTTAGTTCATAAGATATTTCAAAACATTGCTTTACTGCAGTCGTGAGTTTGTTTAACTTAGCGGATTTTAAATAACGAACCTAACCTAATTTAGCTGGCTGATTAGAATTTCTGATATGCGCCTTTAATAATGAAGAGTATAGATTTTTAGAAAATTAGTCCGTTTTGAAATAGACACCCTATCGTTTAGAGTTAAATTTTTCTAACACCTAGAATCTACCGCCTGGCATTGACATCTACTGAAATGCAGCTGCTAATAGTAGAATTCAATTCTGCCATTTTAGTTAATCAATCAATATGGGTGTAAACAGCTATTACAAATGTCTTTCTAACACAAATACTATTAAACACTAAGATAGTAAAGCCTTGCGCTAGTATAATGCGAACTGTATCACGAAATTTGTAAACACGACTAGGAATTACGAAGAGGGAAGATTTGGCGAGTACTGTGAGCATTTTGATTACTCTCAAATTTCTAATAGAACTGAACTGATAGTCTGAGTTAATTCTAAAAATTTGAGAAATTGAAATCAGGAGCCCTATAAATTACGTCTGCTTTCCATCAGTTAGCCTTTAAATTGGAATAAATTGCTCATAATTCTGAAGAATCCGAATTATTTTATATTAAAAATAGCACAAAATACGAAATTAGGAATAAATATTGCTTTGTAAGGTGATGGTAATATTGAATGATTTCAATATCTATACGTAATGTGCACTAAAACAAGGTAGTGACCATCCGTAATGCTGGACCCAGTGAAAAATTGGTTTACGGTCTTTTTGATTTCCACGACAGCGTTGAAACTCATTAAATTAACTATTTCTAATTTGAGCTTGAACATGAAATAAATACAGCTTCCAGTGTCCAATACTATAGTTTTAAAGTGCTCGCTTGCTTAACCGAGGGCCACTCTTACGGGCATCGATGTCGACCGTGTATAATAATGACAAGTTTCTGTTAAAACAAGACAAAACTAAGGTCATTAATATGAGGTGTCTTTTCTTCAAAGAACGGTGCTATTAAATTGGCTGATTTGACTATCCAGTCAACTGTTGTCCAACGCGGAAAGAGACAACAAAATTGCGTATTTTCATAGTAATTATCCGACAAGAATGTAGCGCAACCTTTTTTCGAATGAAAGATTTCGTCATTGATCCTATCAGGAATAGTAGAAAGAGAAAATCAGATGGACTCTGATAGCGGTAAATTACTTGCAAGAGGAAGAAAACTGCTTAATTCATTAACAGTCACGAATCTTAATTCTAATATAGTCAACTTTGCACATTGGTTAGAATAAATAAGCATAGTTAATAAAATCCGTCTTTCGGGCAAGTCGTTTACATGCACGGAGAATAAAAAAGGATACAAAATTCGGTTGAATCTAATTACTGAATGCCTTTGACTCTGCCTTAGGAGTTCTGATGACTATCGTATGGTGTATAAATAGCAAGCAAATTTATTTGTAGTTATAAAAAGGGGAACAAGAGACAAATCGTAAAATTCATCTGAGAAAGATTTTAAAATATACTTCATGAAATACTCCATAAAATGCATTATTAACGAGAATGTAGCGTTACGTAGCATTAAAAATCACTTTGCAATTCATTAAAAAACATCGCACAAACTGGTTAGTGCGAACATAAAAACGGACAATTCAAAACAAAATACAATTTATCCATAGCTCATGAGATTTCAAAAAACTAGGAAATCTGTTTGCTAGCTATATACGAATCTTAAATAAATTTTACCCAAATAGTCTAACGGAGAACTTACTTGTGTCAGCTCATGCCATGCTATATATGTGTTGAATTGAAGTACTACAAAAATATTTTATTTTATATAAGTTGTCAGTTAAAACTAAACAATGCCTTATGTAGCAAATGCAATTCATGGAACAGGCGGGTTTCGTCCTCATTTTGCGGACATCAAATTATTTCCAAAATAGCTGTGGCCAAGTTTCGAATCTGGGCATATTTGCTAATAACTCGCGGCAGTTTGAGCAATCACTTGATTTGTTCCAGGTGGGAACAAAATTGGTCCACTATAAGAACTGCATTTGCTACCTCTGGTAACGTTTAATTTATACTGACAAAATATATATGATAGATGCCTTCGATAATACTTCAAATCATCATCCCTTCCACGCGGGGCACAGTGTCATTTGTATAATGACAGATGGGGTGACCTCCCAGAAATTTAGACCGAAACCTATGACAGACTGGTTGCAATTGAAGGAAAGACTGACCAGAAAATATTGATTCGCACATAAATAAAAGTTGCATGTATTGGGCCTTTCGAGTGCCGCAGTAGAGGTTGAGAATCTGGAGAAAATCTGACGCGTTTCGATTCATGATCGCAGAAGTTCTGGCAAATACTGATAGGTCTTCCGTAAGGACAAATTATGCAGCATAATGAAGTGCATTTAATACCTCAGGAAATGTTTTGTTTATACTGGCATTATATTTATGAATGTATGCTAGACGTTTTCATCCTTCTTGAGCACTAATCAGCAGTTGTCGGAAATGCCGTAGACGTAAATTTCAACAATAGAAGTTGGGTTCAAACTATTGGAAACTATTGCCTATGCCACCGAAATTGTGTAAGTCATACAATTGTCAGTTATATATATATATATATATATATATATATATATATATATATAATTTGTAAGCAAATATCTTAGTCTCCTTCGCAAGCTTCCACAATCTTTCTTCTCCTGCATTTAATGCTGTGTAAGAATCAATTGTACTTTGAAATTGATTGTAAATGTTTTGCATAGCTTTTAGCAAAAGTGGTTCATCGTCTGTTTACATCCTATCACGTTTTTCGTCAGTCCAATTTTCGGCTTCCTTTTGGTTAATCTCCAATCACTTCTGTATGGTTTACACTATTATGTGAACTGGCGTTGATATTCCTCTGATCCTCGTCAATTCTGCCACCCCTATCGTTGATTTTATTTTCCGCGCATACACTGGCATTACATGCAGTCTTTTCGTTTTCAATTCGATCACCTTTCGCCAGCCTTTCTTGCTCTTCAATTTCTTTTATTTCTTCGTAGTGATGCAGCTGATGAATTGTAGGATCCATTAGTGGAGTCTGGGTTGGGGAATGGAAAGACAAAGCAGAGTGGAAAAAATAACAAAATTAAATCGTTAAATAAAAGGCGGATAAAGTAATATCACCTTTTAAGGACTGATGAATTATAGGATCCATTAATGGAGTTTTGGTTAGTGCGGTGAGTGAAAATGAAAGAAAAATAAAATTCATAATTCACCCGGTAAATAAATTGTTTATCAAATAGTTTTATTTTTAATGTTTACCATTTTGGTTTCCACAGCAAACGATTCACCTACACAAGTCTTAGCAACCGTCGACTTTAGACTGGGTTAACCTTCCTCTGAAGTGATCCGGAGGACGTTTGAAATTTCTTCGTTGATTAATGAGGTATAAATAATAAATGCCTTCATTTTTATAAAAAAAAATTGAAGTTAAACTGCGTCAATTTGTAGTGTTTATCGGTAAAAGTTATGTTGCCAGTGACACTAAAATTCAATTAACTACAAATTGAAATATCACCGTGCAACATCGTAGCTTTTTTCTAAGGCTGTATAATTATCAAGTGTTTAACAGAAGAATGAGGTGAGTAGTTCCCAATTTTGATATTGAAATACCTTGCATGCATATTTCTTCAAGACGGTCGGTGCTCACCAATAGCCAATAGTACAGGAAAATTTATCCATATATATATATATATATATATATATATATATATATACTACAGTTATATACTGTTTTTTTGCGGAGAACTAATATATATGCAAGTATGTATTAGGCGTTGCGAACCTAAGAAACAAATTAGTTCAATTGCGACCAGAAGGATAAACCAAAGGCAGCATGAACGGAAAGTATAATCTCAAGCACATTCGTTTCGTGCTGACTGGCGACTCATCAGTAGGAGCCGGTATTACGCCCTTTAACCACTATATATTTTGGTCAAGAATGTGGGATAATAGGACGGTACAATCTCCTAGACGAATGTGTAAACCTGCAATAGTGAAGCTAACATCATCTAAAGTCACCGACAATGCGACTTCAACGCTAACTCACACTATATAATATATATATCCTGAGTCTGTAAAGGATACTAACACTATGGCTATTGTGTTAGTAACCGATACCAAAATTATTGTACCGAAAAGGTACATGGTACTAACACTATGGTTTCCGAGTCGGTACATGGTACCAACCTGATGGACATCAATTTATGCTATAGTTCACCGAAATTGAGAATTACAACAATTTCTGAACACCTGTTACTCCAGTAAATCCATACACTCTGGCCTTGATCGATATCAGTTATCACATTTCACGGTAAGCATGACATCATTCAATTCAAAATATAACAGTTAAATAATGTTTGTGGCGGAGAACTAATATATATGCAAGTATGTATTAGGTGTTGGGAACCTAGTAACAAATTAGTTCAGATGTGACCTCCACTAAGACGAACTAAATGCGTACTTGGAAATGGTGATGAGTCGGATCTTTGCGAAACTTATAGTGCAAAGAGACAACCCACGATCACAAATCGTGGCATCCATCAATCTGTAATGTTAATTCGCCGGGAGCGTTTTACTTTTGATGAGAAAACGATTAGTAGAACATTTGATTGAAATTAAAGTTTGATTTGTTGGAACAGACAAACAAAAAAACGAGAAAAAAAATTGTTGACTTATATAGTTATGTTTAGTACTCTATTTTATTTTGAATCGTTGATCGAATCGTAATTCTCTCTTCTCAAAACAATAAAATATCTTTTGTTTTAATTTAACTGTTTTTTGAAAGGAGAAAGTAGTAGTGCTCTCGAAATAAATACAAATCTGCAAGCTCAATATTAACAATAGCGGCTAATGTAAAAACTAATTTAAAAAGTAAGGTGATAGATTTTCAAGAAAATTAGAATAATATTGAATAATGAAAAAGTTAATAATAATAATAATAATAATAATAATAATGATCTTGAGGATGATGATGATGATGATGAGGGCGATAGTGATGTTGATAATAATGATAGAGAATATGATGATAATAATGATTAAAAGAATGACAAAAGTTATATTAATATATATATATATATATATATATATATATTATATACATATATATAAGATGATAAGAATAATGATAATGATGATGATGATAATGACAATGATAATAAAAATTATAATGATTATGATAATAAAAAATCAATAATAATAACATAATAATAACAATGTTTATGATGATGATAATGTTACTGATGATGATAATGTTAATACTTATATTAATGATAGTGATAAAGGAAAAAGTAATGATGATTTTAATAATAAAATCAATAATAAAATATGATTTTAATAATAATAATAGTATTATTATTAGTATTACTACATAATAGCTTGCTGAATGGCATATTTAAATTGCTACTTATAATAAATTTGCTATCATTCGATGCATATATATATATATATATATATAGAAATTCTTGAAATGCGAGCTTTAATAAATTTCATTGTACCCTTCCTGTGTGCAAAAACAAAAAGAAATTTTATCAGATACAAGAAACGTTTTCTTTCGCATGGTCTTCTCAAATATCTACTAATGAACAAATCTTTATATATAAATTGGAAAGCAAAACAAGATAGAATTATGTGAACATAGAGAGAGTGTGAAAAATACGAAACCAATCAAATTGCGTGCGTCACATCCAGTTCAAGTTCAATGCCTGTACGTGCTTCTTCTGCTTGCATAAATCCGGCTGCAATTTGTTTATCCATAAGGCTTCGTATGTGGCTAGCTCCCTTTTGTTTTTGCATTTAGTAATTACTTTGAATGCTACGTCTGGAGAACATACGTGCGATGTTTCGATGATGTGTTGCGCAATAGCAGACGTGTATTCACCATTTGATTTAAAACAGGCGTTCAGGTTGCAATGTTCTCTCATTCGAGTAATTAACCGTCTGGTCGATCGGCCTACGTAAGTTGATCGACAACTTGCGCATGCATATTGGTAAATAATATTTGATATCGACATTAACGGCTGTTTCTCTTTGATTGCTGGTAAAGGCAAATGTGTTACCCTAAATAACACTCGTAGTTTGGCTGCATTAAATGTGCGTGTTAATGCTGCTTCAACTTTCTTTAGTGCCATTCGGGAAACTGCATCTCATTTAAATTAGTAGATACATGAAGAGATAATGAGAGAGAAATGTTTCTTGCATCTGGTGAAATTTCTTTTTGTTTTTGCACATGGGAAGGGTACATTGAATATATAGAAATATTTTTTTCGGCTGTAATTAATACTTTTCCCTCATTTATCCTTAATTATTTACAGTTAAACAGAGAATAGTAATAAAAGCAAATTAAACCATGAAAATATTTTTGAATAAAAGATCGTCTTATCATTTAGATGCGTTATCTCATTTTCAAGATCATTGCTCATGCATCGATTGTTTGCATCAGTATATAATTAAGCCGCACCTGTCTGGGTGGTTTGTGGTTAATTATGTGTTGATTTGCACACATTTATTTGGGACTATGCGTGTGGTCAGTAAAGATTCTTTTTGAATAAATAAATAAACTAGTGCCTAATATCTGGCTTCACTTTTATTTCATTTAAAGCCGATCCCATAGAAAGTAAACACTCGGTAGAACTATTGGACGAGAAAATTTGATTGAGAATTTTTTATGCTGAAAAATTTTATTACCACAATATAAATTGTCCTACATTCGTTTATTTAGTGTAAAATATGCACATGATGTATTCCTTGTGGTAGATGTTGATTAAAAGTTACGTCAAATTCTTGTCTCTACGACTAAATTAATTGACACAGCAATATTTTTACATTTTTAGCATATTTAATTGTATAAAGGAATTAAGCAACCGGTCTTCATCATTCAGAAATACAGCTCCTGCCCCTCTTATTCTCGCATGCATTGTGCTTAACTGAAACATTGGCGGCACAATTTTTATGACAGTTTTAGAGATTTGGCGTAGCATGCAGGAGTTTTTTTAGTTAGGCAGCCGAGTTCCGAACTGGTGGTAATCACATTTATTAAAAGATATTATTTAACTAGTTTATATCAGCGTGATGAAAACTAAAAATAATTTATTTTGCTGACTGCATTGAAGTTGTGCAGCCTGCATTCAATTAAAATATATGCTCGTTACATTAAAATGGATAACAGACATATTAATGGTGTTCAAAAAATAATATTTCAGAATTTTCCTTGATCAGTTTGCCATCATGATGATATAATGACAATAAAAGTGTGCCACGCGTCAGAATTATTAACGAACTGTAAATTTGCTATTTGAGTAACTCGTATGTAAATGTGGGATTATGATTATATGTATGCGGCAGTAAAAACCGAAATTGTATCAGGAAGCAAAGTCAATTCCTTCAGTAGACTAGTTTTGTCCTTATAAGAAACATCAAGTACCGTACAGAAATTGCGGCTAACTAGGTACGAAACGATGCAGATATGCTTCGGTGTCTGGAATTCTGTCCACTGCGCCATTCATACCAGATTTGGCACTCAATTTTAAATCATATATAAAGTTACGATTTGATTAGCTCTTTCATCAGGTAAAACCAATATGTATATATATATATATATATATATATATATATATATATATATATATAAATATATATATATAAATCTTTTCATTGTTCTTTATTTGGATATCGAATTCCTACGAGGAATGGCGTGTGTCATATAATGGAGAATTTTGAATGACTACATAGAACTACAATTTGAAGGCAATACCTCAGAAGTTCGACCTGAAATAAAAAATTGTCAATAAATATGAGTGTGTAGATTACCGAGAAGTGTGTGCAATGAGACGACGTCAGTGGATTAGGGGATGGGTTTATGACATAGACCCAAATACAGAGTTAAAATCAAGACTTCTGCAAATCTCGCAACTATTGATAAGTGACCAACAAGAAGGAAATCATTCATGTTCAATATATATATATATTATATATATATATATATATATATATATATATATACATATATATTTATACCTAACCTAGAATTTTATAATGTATAATACTCAAAGGCGATGGACATTAGAGACTATATATATATATATATATATATATATATATATATATATATATATATATATATATATATACCTAACCTAGAATTTTATAATGTATAATACTCAAAGGCGATGGACATTAGAGCTATATATATATATATATATATATATATATATATATATATATATATATATATATATATATGAGAAAAAGGACCAGATTCCATGAAATAACATTTATCAATAAACCATTATTCTGGATTCGATAATATTTTCGCTCATCCAATCCCAACTGTACATTTGTTGTAACCAAAGCCATCTAAGCTATGTCTGCGTTTGTTTTATATATATATATATATATATATATATATATATATATATATATATATATATATATATATATATATAGAAAATGTGTGCGTTTCATGATGTTATATGTTCTGAATTTCGCTAAACAGGTTTTGGTAGACTTCCGAGGTTAATACGAAATTAGTATTTTTAACGTAAGGTTACACTTAGTTTAACGTCATGGCACGACCTCAAATTATATATTCGAAAGCTTGTTTTTTATAGAACCCGATTGGTTGGACATATCTGAGTGTAGCAATATATATGATTATGTTTGAAATTATGCAATTAAGCAACCCTTTACGAAAGTTCCTCAGTTAATTGGCGTTTTCACGTACTCATTATGTATAAAATTACAAGGCAACAACATACCTGCAGACCTGGAAACAGGGTGACTAACGCAGTAAATAGAGGCAATATGATGTAGGTGATGAAACCAACTTGGCTGGCTGCTTTCGTCACTTTGTTTTTGTCCATGAAGGCGTCAACCGGTAGGCCGACTTCGCGCTCGTAGTCACTCTGCAATAAAGAAACAAATGGTAAATAAAAAATGCCTCTAGTTGCAACTGTCGATGAATTAGAGCTTTCAGCACGTACGCGCTGATGACCGTTGGATGCATGCTCAGTTAAGCAACTAACGAAGTAAACACGATTCTCTTTTGCACCTTTTTCTTAGTGCGAGAATAACTTTGTTTTATGTGACTTTTAAACATGAAATCGTTGTACAAGTTTAGTCAACATATTTAAGTGCGCTTTCTCGTATTTTGAATTGAATTATATATCATTTTTAAACAATACTACGTATTCTTTAAATCAAGTTTGCGAGCTTGAACTAAACACCAATCCCAATGTATTTAACCAATCATCGAACAACATAAAAAAACTACCGCCAGGTGCAACGCACTGACGCGTTTCGACCTTCCATGATCATCATCAGAGTACGACGGCCAGCTGACTATCGATGATCAAAACGCATTGAATATATGTGGAAATCAAATTTAGATATGCGGCTCTCACCTCTAGCAGTCTCGCATACATTGAACTTGACTGGAAATGTCGGCTGCACAATTTCTATGCAGTCAAGAACATTAACTGTTTGCAGCTTTCGCCACATATACATATATAGGCAATACAATTTAACAATAATTGATTGCGCGGGTGGTGGTAACAATGCTTTAAATCAAGTTTGCGAGCTTGAACTAAACACCAATCCCAATGTATTTAACCAATCATCGAACAACATAAAAAAACTACCGCCAGCTGCAACGCACTGACGCGTTTCGACCTTCCTTGATCATCATCGGAGTACGACGGCAAACTGACTAGCGGTTTGATTCTCGATAGTCAGTTTTCCGTCGTACTCTGATGATGAACAAGTGAGGTCAAAATGTGTCAGTGCGTTGTGACTGGCGGTAGTTTTGTTATGTTGTTCGACGACTGGTTAAATACGTTTGGATTGGTGTTTACTTCAAGCTCGCAAACTTGATTTAATGAAATTATTATCACCACCCGCGCAATCAATTATTGTTTAATACTACGTATTTTTTAGATCAAATTTTCGAGTTTGAAGTAAGCAACAATCGCATTGTAATTAACCAGTCGCCAAACAACATGGCAAAACTACCGTCAGTCACACGTACTTTTGGTATGTTGTTCGTCGAATAGATAAATACAATGCGATTGGTTCTAAATTCTAACTTGCAAACTTGATTTAAAGAATTTTTACCACCATCCTCGCAATCAATTATTGTTTACCACTACGTATTGGTCAATTTAACCATTCAAGCCTATATCTATGCCATTTGGCAATGCTCCACTTCACTAAAGTCCTGCGTAGAAAGTGGACGATATCAACAAAAATGAGGGAAAAGGTTTTTTTTAAATTGAAAATATTCTCGTCGTGTTAGTATCATAATACCATCATACAGCGAAATTAACTGACTTTTATTAAATTCTGCTTTTAAACAATTCATAGGGGAAAGTTGTAATATATCGTGGCTTTAGAAGTTATTTTAACTATCAAACATGACATAATACCACCAGCGATATTGATATTTATATTTATGGGTCGGGGCTGGCCACAATTTGTCTGGCTTTTTTATCATCGACAGCCTAACAAAAATGTCTTTTTGTGTAACCATGAATAAATTAACAATAACTGATTGCGTGGGTAGTGGTGACAATTCTTTAAACCAAGTTTGCGAGCTTGAAGTAAACACCAATCCCATTGTATTTAACCAGTCGTCGGTCAACATAGCGATTGGCGGCATGTTTTGCTATGTTGTCCCACGACTGGTTAAATACAATGGGATTGGTGTTTATTTCAAGCTCGCAAACTTGATTTAAAGAATCATGAACAAGTTGGTGAAAAGGCTTCCTCAGTAAATTAGTTTCCGTATCGCTGGGCCTATTGTGATTGTCATCAAGGTGCGCCGAACATAATTTGCGCAAATAAGTATGACTTCTCTGCAAAATCTATCATTAGTATGATTAATGGAAGACATTTTATTTAATACAAACCTATGTTGCACAAACTCAAAATAACTATCAAGTAGCTAAGAGCATGTCTGATATAATACACAGTTATTACTTAAATTAAGTTTGCTATCTTCATATAATTACTCATCTCATTTTATACATTTGTCAATATAAGCTATCATTGTCCAATAAAGAAAAGGAAATTCACCCAGTAGAATATAATTCACCGAACGTTGGTTACCATATAGGCTCCACCTAAAGGAAAGTCTAACCAAGAAACATTAGTTAATATATAAATGAACAATGTGTGTAACATGCGTCAGGGTAGCTCAGTGGCTAGAGCACTAGATGCCGAAGCAGACGTGCCCAGGTTCGAGCCCTGTCCGCGGAAAATTCTGGTCAGTACATGATGAGTTCCCAATAAGGACGAAACCGGTCTACTGGATGAATTGCCTTTTCTACACTATACAATTCTTAGTTTATACTGACATATGTAAGTAATTAGTTGGTCAGGTACTTATATCAAGATCGCAACCTTGATTATAGTAAATGTTATAGTTACTCGATAAAATTCAACAGAGGAGCTAACAAATCCAGCAATAGAAAGAAGCATTTTGACACTGAGAAATTGGCAAAACTTTCAAATGAAGATTTGGAACGGGCAAAACTTATTGATTCAGATGAGGAAGCGAAACGAGAATTATTTTACGATAATTTACAGGTTCGGCTTAGAATAGAGTTTAAGCACATCCTATGAAGTTGTTCACAATAAATAACAAGAGAATTGAATTTAAAATATATATGGTCTCAACAAGTAGCCCTAGCGGAAACTTATCAAATGAAGCGTAAATTTGGAAGAAATAATCTTGGTAGACGCAACAAACAATGCAAGTTAAGTAAGTTTTATACTCACTGAAAGGAATGTTTCTTATTTTGTTCGTATTAGCCTGAATGTTGCAACTAGCATGTTCACAAATAATAATACTATCCAACATTATTCAATCAATTAACGCCTCAAAGATACGGAAGCATAGCGATCCAATCAAACAACTATTATTGTCTACTACGATACAACATAACAAGATGAGCGTAGTAATTGTTTCATTTTGAAAGTATTACAATAAGGTGTTTTAAGAGAAAGATAATTGCTAAATCGTGTTTTGGCTCATAATAGGTCGCAGGGACAATTCTTTCTTCAATACAAGACAAAATATGGAATTTCAAACAACCAATATTCTAAAGCTATTACGTGCCGACAGGTAGAAATGAGCCTGTCTTTTATAGCCAAATAAACTTAATTAAGTACAAAATCCAATATGCTTTGTCCTGCCTTTTCACTATATATATATATATATATCGTATTATTAATGTTACCAAGGTACAATGCAATACTACTATTAATAAAGCTACTACTACCTCTACAACAATAACGACTATTATAAGTATTACTAATAATACCGCTAAAAATCCTACTAATAATACTTCTATCATACCACTACTCCAGCTTCGAATAAAACCACTAATATTAATGCCACTTTTACCTCTAAAACTTCTATCGCTACTAATACTAAAACTATCGACACAATTATCTCTAATATTATTAACATTGCTGCTGATATTACTTCAACAAATACAATAAAAAATAATAATACTAATACTAACACTAATCTTCATTCAACTAAAGCTATACATATTACTGATAGCATCACAACAATTACCGCTACTACTGATATTACTACTAATTATACCTTTCATATTACTACTAATACTAACACTGCTACTACTACTTCCAATAATAATATTACTACCACTACTACCAATACCTATACTACTTCTACTTCTACTACTACTAAAACCTCTTCTACTTCTGCTATTACTACTGATATAACTATAATGCTACTACCACTACTGCACTTATACTACTACTATCATAACTACTTGTAAAATTATTACTAATACTAATAAACCTTCTACTAATAATACTACTAATAATATAAATACTCGAAATACTACTATTACCACTTCTACTACTACTTGTACTACTGTTACTAATACAAGGAATGCTGCTGCTTCGACATCTTCTACTTCTACAACTACGGCTATTACTATTAAGACTACTAATTATCAGCATTGGAAATTTCGGTATTTAAAATTTTTTTTGTCATTTTATGTTCGTTGGTTTTGAAATATGTCTTGTTTGTAGTTGAATAATGGTTGTTCATATTTAATGTAGTAACAATTGTAGTTTAATTAATGTTCATGTTTTGCCTCATCGTTGGGTTTTCGAACTAGTGCAATAGTTAAACGAACGTTGGTTGCGCGGGCGGTAATAACAATTATTATAATCAATGTTGCGATCTTAATATAAGCACTTGACCCATTATTACTTGCATATGTCAGTATAAACTAAGAATTGTATAGTGTAGAAAAGAGAATTCATCCAGTAGACCGGTTTCGTCCTAATTGGGAACTCATCATGTACCGGCCAGAATATGCACCAGATTCCGAAGCAGACGTGCCCAGGTTCGAGCCCTGTCCGAGGAAAATTCTGGTCAGTACATGATGAGTTCCCAATAAGGACGAAACCGGTCTACTGGATGAATTTTCTTTTCTACACTATACAATTCTTAGTTTATACTGACATATGTAAGTAATTAATGGGTCAAGTGCTTATATCAAGATCGCAACCTTGATTATAATAAGTGCGATAGTTGCTGTTGGAAAAAGGATTGGAAAAGTTCGTGAGAGATGAGGGGACACGCTCTCCTGCTCTAAATAAAGACTGAGTGCTGTTAATTAATATATTGCAACCTCAGGGACTAGAGCATCATTGCGCATGATGGGTGGTAGTTTTCCAAGCTATGCAAATGTGAATGTTAAAATCGTTTAAAATTGTTTGGTCTATTTATTGTTATTTTGCTGTTGCTTATATTTTACAGAGATTTTAATCTCGATCTGAATGTAATAATGCTTCTATGAAAAAACGGGTTCCAATTTTGTAATTTTCAACAGGCAAATACAGTTTTACTAGAATATGGTTGATGGAAATCTGGCCAATATAAAAATTAGAGTTTGAACTGCACCATAACGTTCATAAAAAAGTCCACGTCTACAAAAAACCGTTTTAACCTAGTCGGAAATTTACAAATTTATAGAACAAGATTTATAACATATGTCGAAATATTAAATTTTAATAAAAGATTATGTAATTTTGCATCGTAGTGAAAAATTGTTAATGTTTTCTCGAATTTTTGTTATGTTAAATGCTTTTTGCAATAACTACTGTTACGAGATCAGAAAATCTCGATTCATTCGTAATTGCGAAGAATTTTCATATATGAGTTAATATACAAGGTATGAAAATCTATGCAATCACTTTATTGCTTCAACTTAATCACCAATAAGGCCTAACTACCATTATCATATCACTTTGCTACTTATCACTTCACTATTACGGCAAAACACACCACTTGCTCAACTCATATCTACTTCTTCTGTTGCTGCTTACTTATTTCTTCCTTCAAAACTACTATAACTGCTTACTTACCATTGCTTCAAATTCATTGCTACTATTCAATCACTACTCAATTACTAAAACCAATTAATACTATAAAACCAATTATCGGCTCAATACTTACCACTTCCTTAATTCTACTACTGCTGTTGGTGCTACTACTACTACTACTAATACTACCACTACTACAACAAATGTTATTATTATACCAATTATTAGTACTACTACTACTACTACTACTACTACTACTACTAATACATCTACTAACTTTACTACTAAAACAACTACAACAATAACTACTAATACTACTACTATTGCTAATTTTTACCAATAATACATCTTTTACTAACACTGCTGCTAGTACAACCACTATTAATACTGCCGTTATTGCTGCTTTTTCTGTTATTACTATTAAATTTAAGTTCTGTTCATCTCGGAGCAGGATAATGTAACAAAGTCAGACTATGATAACAGATAAATGGCATGAGCGCGTGAGTTTTGTTAATAGTGCCAACTCTTAATAACATACTTCAAGGCAAACAGATGGCGATATGAATTTTATTTCATCTATTTTTGTGCACTTAAAAATTTTAATTTGCAAATAAATAATGTATTAATGCATAAATTTATGATAGAGCGGGTATGTAAAACATGTGCATGAAATTTAATACTTTTATGTAAAAGTATAGATGAAGATGCATGCTTAAATGATTGCAAAAGAATTTCTTGCCCGTTGGATACAAATTCATCATGTTGGTACTTTTTATAGCGTGTGTGCATTATATAAAAAAGTATGTATGATTCGATGTCGCACTATGAACTATTATTAGTGAAAATGGATTAAATTTTGATTTGATATAAAAAGGTATTAAATATTGAATCGTCCGTCTTCTTATTGTATAAATTAATACAGTATGAAATGAGCGAAGAACTAGCTTTGCTCATGCCATTCGGCACAAAGCTAATGAACCAATAAAAATTAGTACTTTTTCTCTAACTGACTTTCTTAATTGCTCTATTTTTGGGTTTACTAATTTAGTAATAGTTAATCCATTTGAAATAAAGAGACTCGTACACACTGTATCTTTGCAGCGTATAATTTATATATAGTAAAATTTAAAAATTAAATTATTTAATCACGTGAATCTTAGAGAATGTTTTAAATAACTACCATTTTGCAATAGGAAATTCACAGCTAGTTCCAGGTTATAACTGAGGTAAATTTATACAAGAATGGATAGGTTTAGGCTTAATTTAAGCGTTTTCCATTTTTCAATCTGTGCATAGTTTGGAAAGCCTCTGAATTATATACTAAAGAGATATCACCTTGTCTTTTAAGTTCAACGCTTTGAATGAGTAGAAAACATTGTACTGCTCGGTTACAAGTAATTGCCAAATTAATTTGTTAAGAAGTGTGTACTTATTTGATGAGGTCAAGGCCACAGACATATCCTCCAAACATACTATGAACGAAAATCAGAAGTATATAATAAAACAAAAAATAAAGAAAATGTAAGCAGAACAGCATACAGGGGCAATGAGTCTGAATCTAGAGCAATTCATGTGAATGACTCTGTGATTACTAAATTTATTCAATATGTAATTTTCTGTTTCCTGCTAATTAAAACTTTATAAATATGTTTGTTTGGATGTACTTGAGTAAAAAATGAGAAAGGCATATTTAAAGGTTTTACCAGCATTTATTTTTATTTTTGCGCATGAAAATGATACGATAAGAGAAGAACAACAGTTTGTACACACCTGAGTGTAAAACTCTTCCAGCAGACGATCGATCCATTGACCGGCAACATCTAGCGGTCGAGATTCATTCGATATATCCGAGACTTTGATTAGCATCATCAAAGTGAGATCACGCATTGTATGATCTGTGGACCACACCGGACGTCCACTTTCACTAGATACACTCCGTGCTACATCTAGGTCGTGCAACAATGTCTTTCGGAACATGCTTAGAATCTCATCGTGCTTTGACATGTCCGTGGCCAAAATGCACCTGGAATGAAAACCAAATATATCACAATTTATTCACTATAATTAGTTTGGAAAAGAACTTTGAGACGAAAATTAGAGGACTTTTTATTCGACAAAGTTGAAATAAACAGCCTTAAATGTTAACTTGTTCCTAACAGTTTCGCAGAAAATGTGCATCAAAATGGTTTCCATTTAATATTACTGCTTAAACAAATTAAATTAGAATGAGCATGCACCGTACTATTCGCTAAATATAAGAATAGGTTAAAATAACTCATAACATATTCGTCTCATATCATAAGACCTATTCTAGGATGTTATTTAATATTTTCAAAAGAAAGTCTACAAAAACACTTTTACTTGCTTAGAGTCCTATTTAGTTTTCAGAACAAATTCACACAAGCGCACAGTTCAAAATAGGAACAGCCTGATTAGGTCATCAAAGTTTTCGTGTCCAGTTCCCAAATGTGAAATAAATTTGTTTGTGCTGATCATGTTTCTATGGATTTTGGAAAAAGTTTATGAACATATTAGGCATGCCTAATTAATACGTTTTTAACCTAACCGAATGATGAATTTTGTACTGCTAGGTTATTTTCAAAAAAAATCCTATTGACTCAAATCAATGTAATTTTGATGAAAAATATAATTTTCGCGAAAAAGTCATTAAAATAGCAGTTGAAACATGCCATAAATCGATGGCCATATACTAGAGCGCATACAAGCTTCGAACACGGAAGAGAGCTTCTTGAAACAATTAAGAGATCTGTTTTTGTGTGGATGTAGTAAATGACGAGGTTAACCAAAGGAAAATTTTATCAACCAAAGCAATTTCAGGTAAAATAGGAAAGATAGAAAATGATAACTTAAAATGTTAAATAATATTAACCTATTTAATGTTCATAATACGAGAAGATTTAGTAACAATTCGTCGAAAAGATTATTTTTTATAACCTGAGAAAATATATTTTAAATCTAAAAAGCAAAGATAAAACTAAAAAACAGCAGATATATAAATAGGGCATAGAAATACGGCTACGTTGAACGTCAAGGCATAGATAAGAAGATAATTTTTAAAAAAATGCTCATATTGATATAATTATAGAAAAAGAAATAAGGATAAATGAAAATGAAACATACAGATTGAAAAATGGAAGTTCGTCCTAAATACATCGAGAAATGTAGAGGCGAAAATATTTTAATAACCTGGGAAAATATATTTAATATATATTTAATAATAAAATATATTTATATTGATATAATTATAGAAAAAGAAATAAGGATAAATGAGCAAGAAACATACAGATTGAAAAATGGAAGTTCGTCCTAAATACATCGAGAAATGTAGAGGCAAAAATATTTTAATAACCTGGGAAAATATATTTAATATATATTTAATATATATTTAATAATAAAATATATTTAAATTGATATAATTATAGAAAAAGAAATAAGGATAAATGAACAAGAAACATACAGATTGAAAAATGGAAGTTCGTCCTAAATACATCGAGAAATGTAGAGGCGAAAATATTTTAATAACCTGGGAAAATATATTTAAAATCTACAACGCAAAGATAAAACTAAAAAACAGCAAATATATAAATAGGACACAGAAATACGGCAACGTTGAACGACAAGCCATAGATAAGAAGTTAACTTTAAAAAAATAATATGCTTATATTGATATAATAATAGAAAACGAAATAAGGATAAATGAGCAAGAATCACAAAGATTGGAAAATGGAAGTTCGTTCTAAATACATTGAGAAATGTAATAGTGAAGTTATGTTGATAGATGTGGAAAGTTAAAAAAGGCTGAATGAAATATGGATAAAAATCAGCGGATGTATGAGCGGTTTTTAAGTAAGTTTTTCTCATTACGGACAGTAAAGAATTTCTTTTATATATATATATATATATATATATTTTTATATATATATATATATATATATATATACTTTCTTCTTGAGATAGATAGAATTTTATTGAGTGATTTTAAGAAAGAATAAAAGTTGTCAATAATGTGTGGGCTGTGTGTAAGAAACGTACGTGTACAAGAGGTAGGACCTACAGTCAGCCGTGTCTTCTTTGTTATGCAATCAAAGATCTGTTCAGTAACTAGGCATGTCATAGACAGATTATAGCAAACTTTGTTAAGCATACCGAATTACACCAGCACGAAATTGTCTCTGTTGATCATGTTGCAATACGGAGAAGGGATTTGTCTCATCCTCAGATAATAGATCGAACGCCATTGCTGTGTGATGGTTTTCCAAAGGGCTTTGGTCGTTGTACAGTCTCGCCAGTTTTGTTCTGGCCTTTATCTGAAAAGTTATTGTATTAGCGCAAAACATCAGTTGACAGCATGTTATTTTTATTGATTTTTCCGTTTAAAATGTAAATGTGACCTTAAGATATTTGGAGTCGAACTAAAACAATATTTAGTAAATAAGTTCGACTAAGACCTTTCAATTTTGGTCATTTAATATGTTTGCACAAAATTTACAAATCCGTTGTTAGTTAAGCTCTTATTGTGCAATTCCGTCCCTTAAATAAAATTTAAAAAAATACATTAGTGCCCTTGTAAGATGAAAGCTTATTATACTAAATTATCATCTAATTTATTGTTCTGTCATATATCTATTAGAATATATGCTGATCACATCCGTTGTAACTCTATTTGCCGAATGTGCAACGAGATATTGCTTCCGAAGTTTTCAAATTTTCATTAATTCTATAGCAGTCTCACAAATTGAAACCAAATAATTAATGAAATTAAAGCTGCTGACAGTATTTCAAAAACTAATAGTTTACTTTTATTTAAGTTTCATTCGTTTTCCAGCTACGTCTTCATAAGGCGCTGGAGTCGATCTGCTGTCGGAGCGTCTATTTAAATACACAACAACAGCTGTTGGTGCTCTTGGTTACCCAGTGCGATCATCATACTTAACGTATTCACTATTTACTTTCGTAGGTTGTCTTATTTCTGCAATGGTCCAATTAAGCCTCATTTCCAAGTTGGCGATGAGTTCGGCTTCATGATGGCTGGTTACTGTATCATCCCATTAATCCACAGGCATCCACCGCATTCGTACTAACCACTGGAACTGAAGCTCCATCTAATCTTGGTTAGTACGAAAGGTGTGGAAGCCTTTGGAGTGATGGGACGAATTCGCACTTAACCGTCACAAAGCCAAACTCGTAGATAACTTAGAAATGAGGACAAATCGGATCATTCCGGAAAAATCAGCGCTAAACGACAATCAACTTAAGAAAATTGTGAATACGTTAAATATCTGTTGGTAAGAATAGAACCATGGCCCTGGCGAGAGCCACGTCAAATTTTGTCTCTTCGTGTTTGGAACATTAAAAGCCACAGTAACTTGGTATTCCAAGACAAATTTAAAGCCAACATCAACATCCCTGATAGAGTGAAGGTGTAGCATGGGCCCCATATAGCGCCATCAACGACAGACTGGATGTGTGACCTTTATTTAGTTTGGCGATATATCCTCAAATAGCCAACAACCATCTATATCAGTCGCATAGTTTAATCAACCTGGTTGGATTTAAGACCGCACCTTGCCTACGTTTGCCAAAATACGAAAAAAATAAATTATCAAATAAAATAAATATTGTCAATCCAGTAAAGACATCAGCAATTTTTTAGTTAGGTCCTAGAGTGTAAACGTTTGATATACATATATACGTCGTTGCAGCGGTTCAGCATTCAATTATTCTTGAATTGGGAATAGCGTAACCATACCCGTGTTTGTTAGCTCTGGATGATGAGTAGCCAGTAGACACGATAGGAACATGTACCAGAGATCGCACCTTTTACATATTTATTTTGGCATATCTTTCTGGTCCTATTTGAATTAACATGAATGCGCCCAAGGTAATAAATATATGAATCTATTTGGAGTCAGTGTTTTTGCCTGTCCCGCAGATTATGTGGTGTTGTGTCAATGGAGTCAATGTTGTGTGTTCTCCTGGCATCGATAGTCTTTCCTTTCACTAACATATTACACGACAAAGAAGGTAGCATAGCCTAAATCCGTGCTCGTCCTATTTATTAATATGCATTAAATGGGTGCATTCAATAGATACATTGGTATTTATGACGTTTAGACATTTAATGCACTGGCTTCAGGAACTGGCTGGAAAATGAAATAAATTAGCGAGTACTATTTAACAAACTAGACATAAAAGGAGAAACGAAACATTAGTGTTACACCTTAAGAGTTATAAAATGAAAAATCGCTATCTATACTCTACTGATAATTTCCAATCATAAAAAAACTGTGTTCAAATTTGGCCACAGTCACAGGTGAAAAAAGAAACCCAGGTTCAGCCCCATGCGAATCAAAGAAGAAATTCAGAGCACATTTTACAACGATAAGAAGAAAATGGTTCGCTAAGCTGAAGTTATTTAAGGCAATAGCAATATGTTGAAATGATAAAATCATATTAAATCAGTAATTTTCTAAAGTACACGAGAACACGCCGTAGAAGGTATTCTCCAGGACTATAGAATATATTTTTATAAAACGATGAAACTAAGGTGGAACTCAAAATAGCTTATACAGCTTATACTTCAATTAACGCTCCTTCGAACTTTTTTAGTTTATAAGAAAAATACAATAATCATAAGGACAGCCTTGTTATGGAAGTTAAACGATAAAAAAAATACTCTAAGACATTATCATGTCACAGATTATATACACATGGAAATAACCAATAAGTTTACTGTTGAGAATAATTATTTAAAAAAATTATTTTTAAAATAAATTGATTTATTCTGTAAATGAAGTTTGCGTGTCTAAGACAAACTCTAAACCCATTCTATCTAACCAGTAATTTACTAAGTAGACCATTTATTGGAGATCCTTTCCTTAAATACCTTAGTTTTGATTTATTTACCACGTAGTAACAAATGTACACCATCGAGACAAATGAAATCAATTTTAACTCTGTATTACTAATTAGAGAAAGTACTATGTTTAACTACACAAAAGCATTATATTTTTGTTGAATTGATATGTTTTATAAATATAATGATAGACTATTAATTTTAATTGTATTATGCGTGTCATAATTGGGTGTGGTTTAAGAGGAGAGTACATAATTAATTACGACCGTTTGTCGATTTTGTTTATTGTCCATTTTCTAACATCTGGCTAATCATTACACATACAAGAGCTGCTTATCTATCTAAGTAACATATGCGAGTCGGTTTTTCGTGTGGACGCATTTCTCTTGTTTGCTTATATTGATGCTGCTTTGGGAAATTTTGGCCAGTTGTTGAAGTTCGCATAGCATCAGATTGTTTCCAATCTAGTTGACTTTTCTTACATCGTGTTATGTTTAGTTTATGATAGTTTACTGCCTATCAGACTTTGTTGCTGCTAACGTTGTGGACAATGTGGCATTCGGTGACGCTTGTACAAATAGAATATGATATACGGGCTGGGCAATTATTTTGTTTTTACTCATTTTTCCGTCTGTGCTTTTACTCTATTGTAGAAGTATTATTGCGAAACGTTTTACAAGGCCTATTTATTTGGTGTACCGTGGTTCCTAGATGCTTGCGCATGTTTCTGAATTCACAAGTTTTTTGACAAAATAGTAAATGTTCTCTCTGGTGGCTCTGTTGGGAAGTAAGTGTTCAGTAATCACGGATTACGTGAATTGTCATTACCTGTTCTGGATCAATGTACGTGTTATAGCACAAAAATTTAACATTGTATATAAATAAAGTTTTATAGAAAGATGGCAGTGAATCTTCAACCTCTAAACAAACGTTTATCTGTGCATTTAATTCGCTGATTAATATTATATCTTCAATAGATTGTAAATATATATTATGCAGCTTATTACTCTAGTAGTTATTGATAGCAAGATACATAATCTTAAATGCAGATTTGGATTCTGTCTATTTCATCACCTCCTATTATGCAAGCTTGCTGGAGTCGCATTTTTATCTTAATTTTTTTGCATAGGTGTTCCGTCGAGGGGCATTTTAGAAAGTCTATAGAAAGAAGGCAGTGATTCTTCAGCATCTAAACAAACGTTTATATGTGCGTTGTATTCGCAGTTTAATGATATATTTTCAATAGTTATATATATATATATATATATATATATATATATATATATATATATATATTATACAGCTTATTATTCTAGTAATTATTGATAGCAAGATACATAATTGGAAATGCAGACTTAGATTCATCCTTTTTATCGCCTCCTATTATGCTAGTGTGCTGGATTCGCATGTCTACCTTAATGACATTTCTGTATAGGTGTTCCGTCGCGGGGTATTTTACAATTGGTCCAACTCTTTCGCCGAATTATACTCTGCGCAGTTCTTCCTTATTTGGTTGTCTAAAGCTATTCATCAAGTACCTTTTGTAATACTTAGCGACATAACTAAATAAATTTATTGTGTCGTGAACGTTGTTTTGTTTTGTTGGACTAATGCCAAGCCGCCTAAGTTCCTTCTGATTAATCGGATGTCGAGTGGCAGGAGCGTGCTGTCCTCTATTCCGCTAATGAGAATTAAATATTTAGGTTTGCTGTAAAATTATTAACTAAATAAGTACATTTGAAATTAGAAAATATAATCATTTTAATCTATTTCACAATGTACATTGTTCTATTAGCTGGTACATGTATATATCAGAAACAGTGCTATTGGAACTGCCATAAAAAACGATGTTAAACTGATAGTAATAACTTCAAAGGAGTCTTTCACAATAAACGTTTTGATAATGCTTCTAACTTCAAGCAAAAATTTGAACGAAAGCGTAGTATTTAGTAACTGTGGAGTATGGACTGTAGAAATGAAATCCCCAGTTGTTTGGATTTCTGAGTTTGCCAAAGCATTGAGCATTTTAGGAATTTCAAAAATTTTTGCGAAATTTTTGCTAATTGGTTGTACTTTTTGGATTTTTTTATTGATAAAGATTATTTTCTGGAATCGTAAAACGAAGTTGCGGCATATTAGTCTAGCGTGCTGCGGATAAAGATGATGCTTGTTTCCGCGATATTAAATTTATCATTTTGCTTGATATCTCGTCTGAATTTGGCCTAGTCATGCATAATTCCTATTTCGGCTCAAATTATCCATACGTGGCAAGCCTTGCAGTTCTATCAATTTTAATGGGATAAAGTTTATCTTTGTGTCACAGTGTTAAACTTAACTTTGTATTAAAACAATTTTTGTTGCGGTTTAATTACACTAGCATTAACTACGCAACATTAAATGTCCAAAGGTGGGGATAATCAACAAAATTTACACGAAAAGCTTTGTATGTATGGGCTTCAAATTCGGCTTGCTCGCTTATTCTTCTAGACAAGTCTGCTCCGTGGTACGCACGGTTCACAAAGAAAGAAGCAGCTGATCAGTAGAATCCACCTACATGTAATGCCGTAAATGGTTAAGAAATTTAAAAACAATATATAAGCTAAATTAGTATTTACTGAACGTATCCTTCCAAAAAGGAGAACAAATGCAAACAATACACTTCTTAACTTCACACCAAACTATGCCGAAAACATCCCTAACAAAGTATGACTCCTTGTACATCACGTTGCAGGAATCATGGCCGAGCGCTATATTCCATTCAACTGGTCACATTTAAACGTAATCAACTCATTTATAAGCCAGCGTATCAAATAAATTCTGAACAACTTTCAACGTCTACAACATTTTGGACATATCCTGGCAACGTCATAGGCAAAATAAGAAAAACTGTCAAACCTAACAATTCCACGAAAGAAGAAAAGATAACCCACTTGGCAGCGGTCTGATACAGTTCGAGATTCACAAAATTGACAGACATGTGCAAGACAATCATATTATAAACAAACAAACTTAAGGAAATCTCAAAAAAATAACTGATTGCGCCGGTGGTGGTAGCAATTCTTTAAATCAAATTTGCGAGCTTGGAGTAAACACCAATCCTATTGTATTTAACCAGCCATCGAACAAAATAACAAAAATACCGCCAGTCGCAACGCATTGACGCGTTTCGACCTTCCATGATCATCATCAGAGTACGACGGCAAACTGACTAGCGAGGATCAAACCGCAGTGCATATATATGGAAAGCAAAATTACATATGTTCGCAAATTTGAATTAATCAATGCATTTTTAGGTGAAATCATCCGCATGAAGACGAACATACAGCTTTTTTACAATCAGATGAGGGACAGATAAGAATAATAATCTGTTTTCAACACAACAATATTAAGAGCTAATGCAATTTGAAAATAATTATCTACGAATTTCTAGGTCTACTTGTCAACCCTTGACTAAAACCACTAAACAATATTAAAAATGTCTTACATTTACCGACAAAACTCGTTCTTACTTTGGCAAACAATTTAGTTTCGACGTGTAATTAATACTACCATAGATAAACCTGATAGCAATTTTAAAACCTGGTGAAGTATACAATTTGCTATTGCAAAAGTCTTCGTTGCCGTTTGATCGATTCGCTATAACTGCTTCGTTACAGAATCTAAGATTTTAGCAATACTGAAGGTCATTTATGCGATTTTTCTTTCTTCCCAGTTTATGCTGTATTCAAAAATTTAATGCGCACTATAAAATGCTTGTTTCGTACCTGATAAGCGTTGTTGAAACCTGGATGATCAAGGTCATGCGAAATGGCTGCAGTAATGAGAATCATTTGATCCATTTCCGATAGTTTTTCAACCAAATCAGCGTTCCAAATTAAAGCGTAAGCCTAAAGTCACGGAATAAATAAAATTTAAGAAAAATATGTATTCACATAGAAATAGAATGCGTTACTTCAAATTTGAATGCTACAACTTTCGAATGCGCAGCGGTAAAACAAAGAGAAACTTTAGGCGTGAATACCATTCTAATAGTTAAACGAACAGTGTTTGCGCAGGAAGTGATTACACTTAACTAAATCAAGGTGGACAGGGCACGAACGTGAACACACCTCTTTCGGAATCTGATGCTCAAAATAGCAGGCCACTCTGCCGCACACTACACCCAGTTTTCAATTATATATTAACTAATGCTTCTTGGTTTTTTAAAATTTTATATATATTCAGTTCAATACGATTTCTCAGGTAGCGTGGTGTCTATTCTTTAACTGAATGTGGATGGAAAGTTATAGCTTTAGGTCTAAAGCAACGCCATGTAAGTTAGTCCTGAAGGAAAGGCTAAACAAGAAACATTAGTTAGTTTGTAAATTAAAAAATGTGTGTCGTATGCGATAGGATGGCTCAGTAGTTAGAACACCGGATTCCGAAGCAGACGTGCTCAGGTGCGAGCTCTATTCGCGGCAAATTCTGGATAGTTCCTGATGAGTGTCCAATAAGGATCAAACCGGCATACTGGATGAATTGCTTTAGCTAAATTATACAATGCTTAGTTCATACTGACAGATTCATGTGCATAATTGGAGAAGTGTTTCTATCAAGATCGCAACCTTGATCTAAGTAACCACATTAGTAAGCACTTTACCAATACATGCTAATAATTAAAGGGGTACGAGATATTAAGTGGATAAATTTTTACTTATCTAATCCTGCTATGTTATTATTTGAACCTTAAATTCAGATTTAGTCAGACCTTTTTAATAGATCACAATTGCCATTAGATTCGCACCACCTGCTGCATAAAAATGCATTTGTGCTTTGAAGAGGATTCGATATGCCACATTGAAATGATCGCTATCGTAAAGAATAATATTCGGCATAGGAAGTAATTAGATGCCTTCTAATGTTGTTTGCCGTAATAAATAATCATGTGTGTGTGTGTGTGTGTGTCATTTCATTTATACTAAAACACGAAAGTGCGAAGTTCGAAAATAGTAAAGCAAACACTGCTTTTCATCTAAAATTAAAGGTAAGCCAAATGCTTTCAAAATGCATAACTGCATGCAATCTGTCATTGCTAATTTAGTATAATATAGCAGTATAATTTAAATTTGGAATTTCCACGTCATAAATACATAAGCGAATTAAATCCTGAAGATTTTTATAATGTCAAATTTAAGGGTTTCACGCATTAAATCAAAATTGCGATTGGCCAAATACAATCTAATATGTAGTGACAGTCAGAAGACACTTTGGAAGCGAAAGGTTATTTTGCTTTATTTATCTCGCCCTTCGATGAATTAATATAGAAAAATAAACTATAACTTATCAGTTATAGGTAGGGTAAAATTAATGCTTCTAGTTTATTTTAGCATAAAATATGGCAGAAATGATTTTTTAGAAAACAGGCTTTCCATATTGGCTATATTTTTCTATTGTTTTTGAAATTTAGTCCATCTCGAAAACAATTGTGCTTGCACCATTTACGGGCTCGCCATTTAGAACACCATTTCGTTGGTACTGTTTACAGACTCGTCATATATTATAAATAGTGAGTTGCTTTTGAAGTTTTATTGACGACGACTTTATATCTAGTTCACTTTACTATTGCTGAAATACAAATTCGTATTGGCGGTTGTACCGCCCAATTGTCCCCAATTTCTTGGCCAAATATATAGTGATAACGGGGTGTAGTGCCGGCTCCCCATTGAGCACGACACGCATGTGCAATTGCGATTATTCCTGTTGTTCATGCTGACTAGCAAATCATTCCGGTCTTATTTAGACTAATTTTCTACTGGGTAGGCAAAACCTAATACTCGATTGTATGCATTTTATGTCTCCGCAAAAGGGTATATATATATACCTTTCAAAATCGTTTCTTAAACCATTCACTCGTTATGTTTAACTTTTTTTCATCCGGAATAATGGAAAAATAAAATAAAAATTTCTTTTACTTATTAATTTTACAAATTGTGAAATAATTCATCCTAAACGAAGAACGATGAAATTATTCTAGCAGCGCTAAGACAAATGAAATAAGATGTAAGACGAATAGGTGAATTCGCAAAATTACAGTTAAGAGAATCTGTTTCTTACAAAAATCACTTATGGTTAGTTTTAGGGAGAAATTCGTTATTGAAATTTAAAAAATGTAAATTTAGTTATTAAAAATATTACATAGTTATCTCACGCATTGTAGGAAAAGTGTGATAGCACTTTGAGTCATTCGCCAAATAAAACGAAAACCTTAAATTATTGACCAAATTTTCACGCTTGGAAGACTATAGTTTGCAACGTATCAACCTGTGATTCAGGTTAAGGAATTACAACACTTTATACTATGTGATTAAATATCGATTATCTGAACATAATAGTAAACATCAGACCATTGTTAGCGCAAAAATGTTTTCGTTTGTATTGCAAAAAAATGTAAAAAATGTTGTTCACTAAAATACCCCTAGCCTATTTAATAATAAAACTAATACACATAAAGGAAACAAAGATGTTAAGTAGGGGCTAGTTCATTCTCTAAAAACAGCATTAAATAAAATAGGCATAAACAAACTCATCAATGGTAGGAATACATTATTTAGAACTCAGTTATTCAACATGCTATCTAGATTATCAATCGATTCGTCAGTGTTTTCCCTATCAACACAATAAATAAACACAATGCATATAATGAAGCGAAAACAAGCAAAATGAATAAAAGCATGAAGTCTTAGAAGTAAACTACATCTGAGCGTCGAAAAGGTAAAAGATGAACACATGCCTGAGCTCGGCAAACTTGATTTACATAATTAACTGGTACTGGTTGTGCCAAACCAGCTATTGGATTTAACTGGTTTTGCAGAATTCATAGCCGAATTGCAGCATACATTTCAAATAACGATTCCGCAGAAAATGAAAATGGACATCTTGAAATCTGATGATACTTTAAGAAAATCTGATTGAATCATATTTAGCGACAGCGTTTTTAGTACATGTGGTTCTCCGGCCACTAAAAAATTTATTTCCAGATATGAATTTACAATATAATTATGTAGCCGCCACGATCGATTTCACTCAGACATATGAACTTATCAACGGGATCAATAGGACACAAGAATAGATTTTGTTTGAATATGAAAGCTGTCCACGTATATAGCACAACAAACATTTTAGTTCAAAAAGTTCGATTGGAAAATATATAACTAAACAGTTTCGCACGGGTTTCGAATGCCTAATGCGTGTACATATAATTATTCAGTAGGAGGAAAAAGCACACATTAATTAGATTAAGGTAAATGTATTTGTGAATTTTCTTGCTCAGAGTTTGAAAATTCTAATTTTTTCAAGCTTATTTACATAAAATTTTAAATTACATTTTTTATTATACATGGTTTTCCAAATGTATGAATGAAGATTCCTTGAGGTTCTATTTTATATGTCACATCTGAGGATGTTTTGAGATTTATATTGGTGAGCTATTTATCTTTTCTGCTTATGTAACTTGATTTATAGATTTATGACATCTGGTCATTTATTGAGTGTCAGCTAGTTGCCTAAAAAATGAAAGGATATCTTTATGACATCACTTTATCGTTGCAAAAGTGTCCATACAAAGCATAATAAATAATGGTATAATTAACCATAAAGCAGTGAAGGGGAATTTCAAAAAAGTAAAAAAAAACTAAAGTAAGATAAATGAACACATCATATTAAGAAATCGTTAACTGCGCGGATGAGTGACTAACTAAGACAGTAACTAGGATAAACACATGCAGAAATCCAGTTGTTTGTTTCTTCAAATCCATGAAATTTTTGTTGTAAAACTTTTAATGATTGGCGAACTGAAGAAGTCGTCCGACAAAGGCCGCCCAAATGTCTTGAACAAATAAAACAACTGGAATTCAGCCTGTGTTAGTCAAAACACAGATCAGGTAATTTTGATTAATCCAGTTTTTCAATTTTTTATTCTTTCAATGAACTAGATTAGTTTTAGGCGAATTTTAATTTTTAATCGCAGAAGAATGACCAGATATGTAAAAGAAGCGCACTATATATATATATATATATATATATATATATATATATATATATATATATATATGGTCGTATAATTTTTCCATGTCAAATATTAGTTGTGCTCAACCAATAGTAAATCGAAGGTTTAATTAATGAAAGTGGCAGTGAATTGTAGCAAGACGTGCACTGCTTAGGGATTCCCGCACACTACCGCCGAAAACTTGATAGTAAACGTTATGTTCATTCAAAATGCGTTTCTCCTTATTAATTTTCATTGTTGCCACTGTTCCATCATATCTAGAATGTCTGTATTAGTATTCTTATCCAATACGCAATGTGTGCTCACCTATATTAATTAATACGTTTTGACGTAGGCATACTTACTTGGCAAAATTTATTTTGTTATTTCAATTAGCTCATATCCGTATGTAATGCTCTTAATCTTTCATTTCTGTTTATTCTATTCGGTTAGATCCTCTAATTTACACTTATATCAGATGAATATAAGAATTACAACTACAGACAAGTATGAACGTATTACAGCATATAAATATAAAAAAACTAACTACAAAATTTAAAAGCTAAGCCATATTGGCTTAGATTGAATATACCGTCTTCGTCATGGTATCCAATGCTTTAGTTCGTTACATGCGCACAGATAGTAATGTCCTTATTCAATAAGCCATCTGTGTTCACCTGTATTAATTAATAGGTTTTGAGGTAGGCGTTCTTATTGGTAAACCTAGTTTTATTAGTTAAATTAACTTATACCCGAATGTTATGCTGTTAACCTTTCATTTCTGTTTATGCAATTCGGTTAGGTCCTCTAAAGCACTCATATATCAGATGCACATAAGTAATGGAACTTCAGACAAGTATGATCGTTTTGCAACATATAAATATATAAAAACTAACTAGAAGTTTAAAGGATAAGCTATATTGGCTTAGATTGAATATGCCCGTCGTATAATGTATTAGGCTTCTAGTTGTCCTTCTTTTAGACACAGTTTTAAATCGAGTAATTGCAAAATCATGCGCCTTCCTAACCATTTTCTAGGGTACGTTGTGATTTCCAGAAATTGTTTCAGTTGTCCATTTGCGATCGCTTTATTTCATCCGATTGGTATATCGAATCCACTACTTTATGACTCCATTATATCTTGGATTAAAGAATGCCTGTTTACATTCCATATAAGTGAACCGAGAATAATTATGGAAGGATATCCGATTAAGTACCTTTCCTATAAGCCTTCTGTTGCAACAACCGACCATGGCATCCCAATTCCGCCCCCAGAAAATCTAGCTCACCATCTATTTCTAATTGAAACGTAATTTGTGATTTACCTATAAAAAACTTTTACAATTTTATATTTTAAATTTATCGATATGGATTAAAACCTAAGGAAATTGATGAAGATTTATCAAATAAAGGAAAGTATACAACATACCAAAGACTATTGATTCAGATGAATATGAACAATAAAACGTGAATAATTGAGTAATTATTGCAAAATATGAGAACGTTTATTCGATGATTAATTTTTAATGGACTCATATAAATGCCCGTCCACTGGTTCAGGTGAATCAATATTATAGAATAGCACAGCCTTCTAAACCACTATAGTGACAGAGATACAAACTGTAGTCTATGAGCATATAAGCTGTATAAAACAGGAGTAATACATGCGACAACAACATTTTTGACAAACCATTTTGGTTTGCGTTCTACGTAACAGCTGCGAATTTCATGATCGACCAAACCAAATATATACATTTGTAGCTTTATGTATTCTGAGAATAGATTTCTCTATACAATTTTTGCAAGCTCAGTACACTATTCCATTTGTACGTCCTTCAGCAGAAACAGTACAGTGAACGATCATGCCTAGGACATTGAAGTCTTGGTGAAGTTTGATTTCCAAAACGTTATTATTTAAAGTTTCATGAAGATCGATATAGTTAAATACCGACCTAAAACCATCTTTTAATGCTTGGATTCAAAGCAATCCGACTTCAAATCAAGTTTTATTAAATACCACCTCAGATTATTAATAAAATATCGTGGAATTCAACAAATCTCTATAGGAAATAAATTAATTTTTAATTTTGTTATTTTAAATTTCTGCGGGTTTCTGAAAAACAATTTGTTTAGAAAAATTAATCTAATAATTTTTCGAAAATATATTTCTTTAATTAAGAAACTTTCTGATTATTTACTTCGTAAATCGATTTATGAGTTAAAAATTTAATTAGCTGCACATTACATCATTAGGTTTCTTCCATTTTTATAAAGTTTATTAACTGACGTAATATATTTTTATACATTGGATTGTCCAATACTGACTACAAATGTAAGTCCAAGGAGGGTAAAAGAAATCAAAGAACAGTTGGTAACATTTGGACTGAAATCTTCCATGAAGTGTAACTTTTTAGTCGCTGACGTAAAGCAAGAAATAGATTGCTATGGCAGACTTTCTGTAAACAGGCGTTTTTAGGAGGTTAAATTCTAACACCGTGTCATAAATAGTGGAGTTTTCAAGACCAAAAACAAATAATACAAGGTTTTTGGTAGCTTCACTATATTAAACTATTAAGCACAAGGTGATTCATAGTCTCTAAAGAGCCAGAAATCCTTATTCATTGATATCATGAGGTATGAGGTTTATATGATGTTAGAACAGCGAAAAGCGTATTATCAAGTTTATATAGAGGCGTTCTTTACCACCCATTATAGTGCGATTTTTTGTCGGTGAATCGCAAGAATTTTTACGGACCCAGTTTGGTCTGAATTATGCTAAATATATATTCTAAATATTCAATAATCACGTGACTATCCACTATTGTTCAACTGCTTACCTGTTAAATGTAACAATCGGATTTTCTTACAATATACTTAATTTTATTTTCTATTAATTTTATCGTGTCTCCAATCGTGATAAATATCTGTTTCTGTTCTCCCAGTTCATTCCTTCGGTATCTCAGATACATTATTTGAAGACTTCTTAGTATAACGGGTTTCGGAATACTTTTAATTATTCCGTATAATTGTTTAGAGAAGAAAGTTAGGGGATGCCCGAATAAGTACCTTTCCTATTGACCTGCATTTCACATAACCGATCATGGCGTCTCAATTTTACAGCCAAAGATGGTTATTTGCATTTATTTCTCTTTCTCACGAAAAATATAATTCACCTAGTAGTTTCACTTAATTAATAAATGTATCTAATTTTTTATCTCCATGATTAAAAATGTTAAAACTGTCATTAAGAGTTCCTCTAAACAAGTTTGCCTGAAGATACTTTTACTATAATCAAGGTTGTGAACTTGATATAAACACCTGTCCTATTAAGTACATACATTTGTCAGTAAAAACTAAGAATTTTGTAGTGTAGTTAAGGCAATTTTTTCCAGTAGACCAATTTCGTCCTTTCTGGGAACTCATTGACGATAGTTTAGCTATTTTGCGACCAGTTAAGTACAATGGGTTTGGTGTTCACGTTAAGCTACTAATCTTTATTTTAAAAACTTTTATCACCACCTGCACAATCAGTAATGGTTTTGATTTCCAAATTTTCTATGGAAATTATTTGTTTCGGAACGGAAAATATTTGGCCCTTAAAGACACCTTTAAATTATTCATAAAATTACCTTTTGAACATAAGTTTGGTATTGGCCATACATCTCTCGTTTAGCAGAAGTTCACATTTGTCGTGGCGCAGTTTGCGACTTCCGACAGAGTGGCTTATTTGTTAGAGCAAAATATCTAGAATCAGATGTGTCAAGGTTCGAGCTATGCCCGTGGCAATATACGATGAATTCCCAATAAGGATGAAACCGGTCTACTGAATGAATGGCTTTTTCTGCATTACACAATACATAGATTATTCTGTAAAATGCTCACGCATAATGAGTCAGGTGTTTATATCAAGATCGAAACCTTGATTAAAGTAATATTTATCAACGCCCACGCAACCTATGTTCGCTTGTTATAACATCTTTGTTTGTCAGTCAGTCACACTTTACGGAATTGCATCTATTAATATTGTCAAAAAACAGTGTTCCTCAGTGTGTAATGTAATTAATATGAATATTTTCTAAATTCTATAGCAAAGACGTTAAAATCTGATAAGTTTTTCATTGCTCTTAATTCACAATTAACTTGGTGGATTATTCTGGCTTTGGAATTTATCTCTTCCTACTAGTGAGCCAACATTCACCGATTCTAATTTATCTGATTTAATAATTATCTACATTGTTGTCTTAAACTGCCCTCTTAACTTATCCATAGGGTATTTAAAAAAAATCTAAACTCTTTGCCTATTTGGTTAATCCTTATGACCTGGCAAGGTCATCAGCAGCACTACTCCAGTTCTATCAGATTGAAGACATAACATATTGTTCGATATTACCTCAGCTATTAGTAGTTTCACTTAATAATAGGGCTACATCTTCCAATTTAAATTTCGATAAAAGTGCGACTACGTCTAATTCAAAATTTGTTTTATTTTTATCTGAAAGAACTGGGACATCGTCACTGTCTCAGAAATAATCACATTCTTTGTCGTGTATTAAATAGGAATGGTGATGTTTAGTTTGAGGTTTAATAATTTTTACTGGTTAACCTTCAAATCCATTGAGGAAAACATTTACCACCCGTTTAAACAACGGAATTATTCTTAATTGCCAGGTTTGCAAGCTTCTTTTCTTTCATCTGTCTTACAATTCAAAATTAATTGCATGGATTCCAGTTTTTTTATTTTAAAGAAATAATTTTCTAGATGAAGTTTTCGAGCCTGACAAAGCATCAGTCTAATTTTACAGAACAAATCGCTCAACATGGAAAAACTACCGCCCGTCTTATTCATTACTGTTTTCATCGATATTTTCATTAAAAGTAAACAATTTCATGCTCACAAACCTCCGTTAAACTATCCAATTTAAATGACAGTCTACACCTAAATCGGTTAGGCACAACCATAAACTAGGATAAATTTTAATAGGGTAGATAATTTCCGCTTGCTTCATAATTTTTATTTTACTGACTTTGTATCGATTGATAATCGTTATAGTTGGATCAGCTTAGTTTGGCCTCAAGTGACTTTAGATAGATCAATTCATATCACAAGATATATATATATATATATATATATATATATATATATATATATATATATATAAGTCTGTGTGTTTATTTCAGAGTTAGGAAAAATTTACTGAAGGCCTAAATTTTACCTTATCCAAATCTTAGTGGATTAGCGTTGATAGCTCTTACTTGGAATACTAAAAAGAAATATAATTTGACCAGTGTAAATGAGATTAGCCAACTTGACTTTCTTTTTAATTAAATTATAAAATGGCTGATGACGATCCGAGAAAAAAGTGATTGAAACCTTATTAGAAAGTGTATTTCGGGGTTGGAAGGTAAAAAATACCAAATATTGAGCATCAAATTGTAAAAAAACATCAATAAATAAACAGTCAAATTTAGTAAAATTCTGTTTCCAGATTCATTTTTACAAAGTAAGAGCTTTAAAATTCCCACCCAAAGTCCTTCTCGATATCTAATTTTTGACTTTTACTCGACGAAGCAGTCGACGTTTTCAAAATTCGTGCTCCTTTTTCGAAAACACACCAAGTTTCCGTATTACTACAAATCTTTCGAAAACAAACTGTGAACATTTTATTGTAAAAGTTTGTTTATTCACAACATGAAGCACTTATTTAGTCGGAGCAACCACTTAATTGGCACCAATACAAAGAAATTTTGCACCTGGGAAATATCCTGTAAAATTATGCAAATAAGCATTAAACACATTTTCATATATCACCAAAAAATTGGTTAAATTATTTGACAATTAGTAGATTGAAATTGCCCGGATCTTATACCACACTAGAAGGACCAGGTAACTTCGTAGAAAATTAATCGACTCAACGATTTTATTTAAATTAGTTGATTAGTTTACTGGCTCATTTATACTTATTTGTTTTTTTATAAACCAAAGATTGAAATAATTAATATATCAACAAGATATCTCACACTTCAATGCCTCGACTTTGTCAGTTAGTTATCCTTTGCCATAACTAAAAGTAATTGTCAGTAATTAACTTTCTTGTAAACTCATGCATTGAGTTATCGATTGTAAAGAAAATAAAAATAGCATAAGCAGATGGAAATTCCATTTTTCAACTTAAATTTGAAGTAAATCATAACAGACTGCTGCAAATTCAGCAAATATGTGAGAGCATGTTGTTGCTACTTCATCCCAAACACGTTTGTCAGAAGAAACATTTTAAAAATATAGTTAGAAAGTGTTCAGTTTCAGAAATTGCTATTCTTTATTCCAATGGGTACAGGAGAATTTTTCATGCTACGTTAATTTCATAAAAAAATATATTAAGTTACAATACTGTTACGTAGCTAGCAATCTGAAAATACTATTATACGACGAGATATCAACATGTGATTGGCATATACTTTAAGTTTTAAAATAAAATCGGAAATATAAAATCAAACTGTTTCTAGAAAAATCTTGCCGAGAAAATGCTTTCTGTTTACGTTATACTTCAACGTATGCAAATTGACAGATAATTTAGTTTATAATTTTGTTTTAAATGGACACGTCATCGTAGCTTATTAAATTGTCATATCAAATCACAGACAAAATCGATAAGCAATGAATGAGAGAGAAATTTAGCCTTCTTTACTTAATATTCGAACAAGCCTGCTAAAACATGGCAGACATTTACAACACTGGTATACAATAACTGTTAGACTGTACGAAGGATCTTGAAAACCATGTCCATTGAGAAGCACAACGAAAGGAAACTGAAGGCTTAATACAAAACTAGTTTTTCGAAATACATCTTTCGATAAAAATAAATGCAACTGAGTTCGTTCAAACTACATTAGGCACATTGTGTCAGGTAACAGCTGCGCCGAACATTTCTATCACGTATCAAATGTTTCAGGTGTAACTACAGAAATCAGAGGATTTTATAAAAAAGTACGATTTATATTTTGACAAACAATTTCCATCATCCGACAACCTCAACATTAATCCATACTTGCAACATACCCTTATAATTTAATAT
This sequence comes from Eudiplozoon nipponicum, assembly GCA_029291075.1. Lineage (NCBI taxonomy): Eukaryota > Metazoa > Platyhelminthes > Monogenea > Mazocraeidea > Diplozoidae > Eudiplozoon > Eudiplozoon nipponicum. The sequence continues at coordinate 71,813 of JAQBSW010000510.1, forward strand.
ACTCTTTTAGATATTATATTCTAAAAATCGTTGTAATCATTTCAAAAAATCAACCACATCAATTTCACACACAATATAAGGCCGTTGTTTTATGTAGGATTCTGTTGGGATTGCTAGCCTTTCAGCATAAAAATGATGTAATTGGGCAGTTCAACTATTTCGCAAGCTTTCATTACACTGCCAAAGTCATAGTAGTGCATTCTATGCTGATGTTGCGTCTTTTGGGCAAAAAATCGACCGGCATAACTATTTGTCTTACAAAGCATGATGTAGCAAAGCATAGAGTGTAGCAATGGTTAGGAAAAAAATTTCACCATTTATAATTAATACAAAAGGACCACGATAATTGTAAGAAAACAGTCAATTGGATTATAATTCAGGTTATATTTAAAAATGACAGTTGTTGAAAACGTTTTCCAATTTATTAAAACTTCCTAGCAGTAGCACGTAGATTCTTGCAGGGCCTAGTAGCAACGATGGTGCCAGTGTTGTTTTACCAACTGAAGCTGTCAGAAAATTGGTCTAATACGAACGGTTTTACGATTACGCACAAAAATTATCCAGATTGGCAACTCCATTAGTTATCTAAATAGATTCTAGACAAGTTTAAATCAGACGGGCTGTGGTAAAATATATTATTTTGGTTGCTACTTAATTCTTTCACAACATATGTTGGACAGATTGTAATTTGCATTCAAATTCATGCATATAGAACGTGTATCTTATTGTTAAATTCCATTAATCAAATCACTGCCAAATTAATTGCAATAAGATCTACTATATTAAAGCAACGTAACCAAAAAAATTAAACAGGCAAAAACCACTTAATAATTATATACATAATTTGTTCTAGCATTATGGTCCCATAGACTTTTCATGGTTATCCTAAACTGTCCGATTAATACGTAAAAATATTCAAACTGCACTCCACCTTATCCTGCGAAGTACTATGTAATGTTACAGTAGGCTACCATAAAAGTATGCCAAATGCATCTTCTGTAATTTTGCACTGCCCAAAGAAAGCTGGATATTAATGGTTTAAGTTTTCAGTCATCATTTAAATTGTGAACATCTAAAATAACAAACATCCCACTGGCGTCAACATATGACATGAAGTAAAACTGATAAAAACGGCTGTCTTCCACCGGCAGACATCTGTAACTATACGATTAAAGATGAAAATAAGCAAGAATTATCATTCGGACTACACAATTTTAATACAATAAAACTTATTTAAATCCAGTCGCATTCGGCAGTGGCATAAGGAAGAGTATCTTCGATTTAAGCTTTAATGAAATTCACGAATTATTGCAAAAGAACAAATTTTGATAAAATTTTCCTCTCCAAATTTAAATCAAGCAGTTGTCAATCCTTACCTACTGGGTCAAGTGTTTCTCAAGTTTTTTAATTGTGGCTTATTTGACCCACACTATACCCATCTACTGAACAATATGAAGGTCCGAGCACTTATAACCTACAACGTTTTCAGTGGCCTTACATCAACTAGTTGATTCGTATCTACTTTAGAAAACCAAAGCCTAAGTTATAAAATTGTTCTTTTTGTCATAAAAATTCTGTTACACAAAGTCTTAAAATATTATCTAGCGACTCTCAAAGATTACATGAAGTGCATTAAGGATGTTAAAATATTCTTTTCTGTCAAAAGGATTCAGTGTTTCATTATTTAGATTTTTTATGAGTTTAGAATGCCTACAGATAGTAGGTGAGAGCTGTTCAATTCTAATGACTTATATATGGCTTCATGATCGATGACAGAGTCTGAATATGATCAATATTGAAGGCTTTGTTCGAACCGACAGAATACCAATGAAAAGAATTACGCAGCTTAATTCCCGCTTCGACCGCAATAAAAACACAAATTGCCTTTTTAAATCTCATTGTGTTGATATTTGGGCAAGCAAATTGAAGGTTAGCAGAACGGAAGCTTGCGTGCAGGTTTAAATTCAATAAATAATTTGTCTTAAATAAAATATAACGAACAGTAAATTTGTGCGCAGAACAGCTCGCAAACATGCAAAGTAGATATACCACATTCTCAAGAAGATTCTTCTACCTCGAAGTGAATTTATATCCTCGATGATTTATACACTCGCAAGAAATTCTTACATTTTACATATGCAAAAGTTTTTTTTTGTTCTAGCCTTCTGAGGCAACTCTTTCTCTTTGTAAATCAAGTTTACGAGCTTGAATTAACGAATTGTTGTCGTCCCCTACCCCCATCCCCGCGCAATGATTGTTCAACTCTGAGTCAACATTTGCACAAAATTCTCGATATCTGCTAATGGTGTTTTTCAGAAATATCTCTTAAAATTCCAATATTCGTTACTATGACAGCTACAATGTAAACAAATTGGTTTCATACTTACCATAGAATAACTTTGGAATATATAACAATTCCATACGTATGCAAATATGCGATTTTAGTCGTATTCATCATAACCAACTGAAACGTTCAACACAAGCAAACGAATTCTATGGTCTGCCGGTTATCTTCAATTAAACAATGATATTCTTTATCATCCTCATCATTATCGACAGCAATATAGCAGCCTTCAATTTTTGACATCTCGCTGTAATATAACCGTGAGGTAATTTAAATTAAAACTTAAAGAAAATAATAAAATTAATGGATATAAAAAGAAATAATAAAAGACATATGTAATAATTTAAACGAAAATACAAATGTTAACGACGAGTGACTCAAGGATGGGAGGAGCCGTTTCAGATGGAGAAACTTACCTAGATAACACACAAAAATGAGTCCACTCAGACTTATTCAGACAACATTATGGCCAATTTAACAATAAAAATATCATCAATCTGTGGACATCAATAGGATTGTGTTTAAAATAGAAGAAATTTTATAGAAAAATTTCTCGACATTTATTGTATTTAAATGGTTATGACGTTGTCATCGCTAAGAACATATACGAGAATGTTTTGTAACCGTAAGTTGGAATACCACCAGTTAATACAAATTGTCTCTGAGACGTTTAAAATGTCACTTTAATTATAAACACCTGGGGAATGAATAAGATTAAACTAAATTATTTGCAAGATCGAAATTCTGTCTTTAATTCAGTGTTCACATGTTAGAGTTAACAAAAGATGAACCAAAATGTTTTAATTTTTAAACACAGAACATCATGATATGTCTTGTGAAATTTTAAAATTAAAAATTCATGCCAAATTTGCTTTCAAAAAATTAATGTCGTATTGACAAAATGCAAAATATTTCAAGGTAACGCATTAACAATAATTCATCCATGATTTTCTACGATGGATTAAATGCTCATTTCAAGACCTGTCCTTGCATTATGAATCACTTAGCTATTTTCATGTTAAAGGAATAATAGAAAGTATCTGAGATAAATGTAATATCCAAAACGGAAGTTTATTATCATGATAATGTAAAATACCTATAATTCCTGGCCTCAAAATATAAAAGCTTATAAAAAAGTAGTGCATAATCTGTTTTTTTTAATGACAGACAGGTGGTTATTGGTGAAATTTTGCCTCAAACAGAGAATAACTGAGAGAATACTAAAAGTAAACGCGTTCAAATAAGATAAATTCTCGGAACATCATAGTTTATTAATAGACTAAAACGTGAGTCAAATTTGCCAGTCACAAAGTCTACGCAATTTAGTAGTATGTCCACAGACTTGGTAGTTGTGAGTTTAGCTACTATTTGTTGCTGAGAGCTAATTTATATAAAATTGCGTATTATGTTTTGCGCACCTAGCAACAAATTAGTACAAATATGACCAGAAGGATAAACCAATGGCAGCATGAACGGAAAGTATAGTCTCATGCACATTCGTTTCGTGCTTACTGGCGACTCATCTTTAGGAGCCGGTACTGCGCTCTATACCAACGCTGCATTTGGGCGAGAAATGTGGGGAAATTTTATCGCCAAAGACATTTTACGAAATGAACTTCATTACTGCTTGAATACCCATTCGCATAAGAGATTGTAATATCCAACTGTCTCACGTTGCTTGACCACGTATATAGTGGGTATAGGGTGTAGTGCTGGCTCGTGATGATTTGTTGTCAGCAAGCACGACACGCATATATACATGATATTATAACTTTCGCTCATGCCGTCTTTGGTATGTTTTTCTTGTTCTGTTTGAACTAATATATTTGCAGGTACGCAATACCTAACACGCAATGGCACATATATTAGCTATGCGTAACGAGCAATATATGTGTTCAAGATGTTTGATTATGCTCGGATATATTATGTTTATTTTTACTAGGATAGAGGAACACGTTAAATAGATGCGATTATGTTTATTAAGGATATTGGCCGTCATGCATTCATAATAACAATCTTTCAGTTTTATCCATAATTTGTTTCCTTTTGACAAAGTGAATGAAAACTAGCTTTATTTCAGTTTTTAATTGACTTCAATTAATTGCACTTTGATTTATGAGTGTTGTTTGTGTGTGTTTTGTGTCTATTGGGGTTGTTGTTATCGTATAATTTAGTGATGTTTGAGATCTGTTTATTTGATATGGCGAGTTTGACCTCGTATGTTGTCTGTCTTATCGAACTGTTTAGAAGGTTTATATATATATATATATATATATATATATATATATATATATATATATATATATATATATTCGTATTTCAAGATATGACGGTGAGATAAAAACACCTATCTATTCTCGAAAGTATTATATTTTTACCTAGATCAATGGCTTTGCTTCAATTTGGCCTTTACTGTGAAATAATATTTCTTTTATTGCAAAGATGGCACACGCCTATTTAGCCGAAATATTTGAATTAAATATTTCAATCACGAGATGCAGAACGTGGTAAACAAACAGACAAGCAAATACCGAATATGCTGCAACTCATTGGTAAAAAATATAACCGATTTCATAACAATTTAAGTAACATTTGAGAAGATTTAAATGAGTGATCTTGATTTAGAGTTAAGAGCAAAGTTCGCAAATTAAATATAAGCATCGAATTTAAAACACCCAAGGAAAGAAATCTGTGTTACACGACAATCATTTTAAGCATAACAACCTTAAGCTTTTATTTTTGGCTGTGGGTTCATGTAATTTTGTATATGCATTGTCGCGAAAAATTTGAATTCTTAAACGTACCTGTCACTATGATAAACAGCAAGCATAGGAACTCTTTTCGTCTAGAAGCTGTTTAATTTATTAGACTAAATTTTCTTTAAAACTTACCTTAAATTTAGCAATATTTTTCTGTGTCAGTGATAGTAGCACATAATGTAATCTAGTTTGCGGATTTGGAAAAGACCCCAATACAATTTTTCAAGCATTTGATCAGCATAATGGAACCACCGTCTGCTACACGTTAAACTTGTGAAAATATAAATGGTGTTTAGTACAAGACGAGAAAAGAATAAAAAGCATCCACCAGCCGCAACGCACTGACGCGTTTCGACCTTCCATGGTCATCATCAGAGTACGACGTCAAACTGACTATCGAGAATCAAACCGCATTGAATATATATGGAAATCAAATCGAGATATGCGGCTCTCACCTCTAGCAGTCTGGCATATATTGAACTATCTATCCAGTGAAATACCAGACAAGGAAACGAGCCTGATAGAAACATCGAGGAAAGAAACCCTGTTGGGCTTAATACAAGTTTGACTTCAATAGGGAACATGTCAGGTGTGACATAGGAGCGAGGCTCAACAGCAGCCAATGCAATATCATTTCAACCATCTAAATATAACTTATTCAATAAAACGAGTAGAAATTAAATCAATTTGATACAAAGCACAGATTCAGTGAGTACTCTGCGTCTTTGTCTCCACATTTCAACACGCGAGCTCTCCTGTGTTTGAGTATGTGACGTGCGACCCGCTTTATAGACACTTCAAAGTGGGGAGTTAGACTCGGAAGGTAAATATGTTGTGCGATAACGTAGGTTTCACGATTTGTGTTTAGCATAATAAAAATCTTTTTGAAGATAATAAAGGCCAAATGACCAGTAGAATTTTATTTTAATTACGAGTACAAACAAGGAAACTGTAGCCTATCCGTTCATTTTATTTGCAAAATAACTTGATAAATGTTTGTTCAACGAATTAGTTTTACGTATTATTACTATTATGGCCGGCATACGCCACACCAAAGTAGACAATAAATTATAACCATCAATTAAACATTGTGATTAGGCTTTCTTCGACTAATTACAGAAAATATTGATCAGTTTTAACGGTAAAACTATTCTCAACCCAACAATTATGTTTTATTTACATTTAGTCTATTCAAACCACATTTTAAACAAAATTAAATTTTCTCCTCACACCTGCAGATGCTTACGAAAAGCGCCATTTTATTTTTAGTCGTACAGGCTTGTGTGTTGATTTATAGAAAAAGGAACAGTTTTAAAATATATTTAAAATGTAAAACCAATTTATTAACCTACGTCTCAAGAATTGTATCGGTGTTAACTCGTAATACTTTAGGAATTAATATAAATAAAAATAAATCTGTCTTGAATGAGGATACCACAATTGCTACAAGTTGTTTTTTTTTCCTGTGAATATGATGTCAAGCCTGAAGATGGGACTGGAAATGAAATCCCGAAAATTCGGAAAATCTCGTTCCAACGTCATTTTCAGACTAAGAGCTAATGGACGGCTTCAGAAGGAAGGAAAATGTGAGAACCCATCAACCCAGGCAAAAAATCGGTGCACCTGGAAATGTAAAGGATTAAAGATTTTACCGACCTACGACTACTATCAATATTCCCGCACCAGAAAATGGCGGAAGTATAAAAAAACAGAAGGACAGCAATGCGCAATAAACATCAACATTTAAACGAATTAGGCTGTAAGCAGTGCAGTCTGCGTTACTAATATCGTTTGACTAATTGCGGACATCTAGATTTTTCAAACCATCATTGCTATGGCTTTAAAATTATATATATATATATATATATATATATATATATATATATATAAATCTTATGCTATAACAATGATAGATTTGAAATCCAGATGTCCTCAATTAGTGCAAACGAAATCAGTAATGCAAACTGCGCTGCAGACATTGGTAGCGCGGGTAGTGATAACAATTACTTTAATCAAGTTTGCGATCTTGATATAAACACCTGACTCATTATGTACATAGATTTAATAGTATAAACTAAGCATTGTATAATGTAGAAAAGGAAATTCAACTAGTAGATCGGTTCCGTCCTTACTAGGAATTCTTCAAGTAATGTCCCGAATTTTTCGCTTTGAACACCACGCGTAGTACTCACAACAGGGACGAAACGAGTTCATTAGCTGAATTGCATTTTGTATATCATACAGTACTTAATTTATTCTGGCAAATAAATATATATATCAAGAAAATGGCAGCCATGATTTAAATAATCATTATCACCACTCGCGTAACCAATGATCATTTAAACATGTAGACATTTTTTCAAAAGTACTGACTAACACTATCATGCACATGTCAAAAGATAACGATTCTTCTTAGTTACGAAAAAAAGTCTTTCAACAAGTTTTTGAGGCAATAGACAGAATGTATTCATTATTATTGTGTTTGGCTTGTGAAGAAGTAGCCAATTATCGTGTGAAAACTATCACTTACCATTTGAGCAACAGAAAACGCATGCATAAAATTGTGGAATGGCACCAGATTGTAGTGACGGTAAACAGTGCAGAGCCAATTCTCCAAGACGTTCACAGGTATGCTGAATTTGTCGATAAGTTCCAAATCCAGATACATTTGACGTAAAAAGGCCAGAAGCCACGCTTCATTCCAGATCCAACTGTTGAACGTGGTTCTGCGCAAATTCACACGATGTGACATCGTCATTACTTTGTTGTCATCCACATTAAGGCGATCACTGTTAATAATATAACAGGTGGAAAATATTTGTTAGGAAACTGACAAAGTTAAGTGGCTACTTCAGAAAGAAAAATTATAATTCCGACTTGAAATAATAAGTAAGAATTTCAGAGATTAGCTTAAATGACCAATTCGTCTGAACAATCCATAGCGTGTTGTTAAAGTTGTTGAGGATAAGCTGTTTTGTAACATCTTGTGCAAGGTTAGATTGCACGAAGATATGTTTATCTTAAAATTGTTCGCGTTAGGAAGAAACAATTGTCCTATAAAGCATAGAGAGCGTATATTATAAATTCACTGATGAAAATGATATTAATTTCAGAGATTAGCTTAAATGACCAATTCGTCTGAACAATCCATAGCGTGTTGTTAAAGTTGTTGAGGATAAGCTGTTTTGTAACATCTTGTGCAAGGTTAGATTGCACGAAGATATGTTTATCTTAAAATTGTTCGCGTTAGGAAGAAACAATTGTCCTATAAAGCATAGAGAGCGTATATTATAAATTCACTGATGAAAATGATATTATGTATTAGGTGTTGCGCACCTAGCAACAAATTAGTTCAATTATGATCAGAATGATAAACCAAAGACAGCATGAACGGAAAGAATAATCTCATGCACATTCGTTTCGTGCTTACTGGCGACTCATCAGTAGGAGCCGGTATTACGCCCTTTAACCACTATATATTTGGGTGAGGAATGTGGGATTATAGGACGGTACAATCTCCTAGACGAGTGTGTAAACCTGCAATAGTGAAGCTAACATCATATAAAGTCTTCGACAATGCGACTTCAACGCTAACTCACACTATATAATATATATATATAAAGAGTCTGTAAAGGATACTAACACTATGGCTATTGTGTTAGTAACTGACACCAAAATTATTGTACCGAAGAGATACATGGTACTAACACTATGGTTTCCGAGTCGGAACATGGTACCAACATGATGGATATCAATTTATGCTATAGTTCACCGAAATTGAGAATTAAAACAATTTCTGAACACCTGTTACTCCAGTAAATCCATACACTCTGGCCTTGATCGATATCAGTTATCACATTTCGCGGTAAGCATGACATCATTAAATTCAATATATAACAGTTAAATACTGTTTGTTGCGGAGAACTAATATATATGCAAGTATGTATTAGGTGTTGCGCACCTAGTAACAAATTAGTTCAGTTGTGACCAGAAGGATAAACCAAAGACAGCATGAACGGGAAGTATAATCTCGTGCACATTCGTTTCGTGCTTACTGGCGACTCATCAGTAGGAGCCGGTAATACGCCCTTTAACCACTATATATTTGGCTGAGGAATGTGGGAAAATAGGACGGTAAAATATCCTATATGAATGTGTAAACCTGCAGTAGTGAAGCTAACATCATATAAAGTCTTGACAATGCGACTTCAACGCTAACTCACTCTATATAATATATATGCCAAGTCTGTAAAGGATACTAACATTATGACTATTGTGCCTGAATCCGATACCAAAATTTATATATCATCATTTTAATATCCATAATCTTAACGAAATTTATCTATAGTTTCGCAAACAAGTCTTCTGATGCGACGTAATAGGAAATAAGTTTGGTTCTGTCAGGTTTAGTTTTCATGTGAATACTCGCAATAAATTGAACCGGAATAGAACATACAGTAACGATACCATGTAATATGGAATAGTGATTGGCAAATCGAAACTATTTGTTTAGGTACTGCATTTGCAGTAGAAATGAAAAAAAATTCTGCGTTTAAAATATTTTTTTCCAAAAACACAAAACAGAATTACAGCGAAGTCAAAAAGTTATTTTATTGGATATAACGTGCTCGGCAGACCAAGCATACTTACAGGTAAAATATAGCTTTTCAATGTGAAAAAATGGTTACATTAAACAATCTGAAAAATCAAATGGTTTTTATTCTTTCGCAAAGTTTTGGTTTCAAAATAGATTAATCACAATAATGTCATAGGTTTTGCGCACCTAGTAACAAGCTAGTGCAAAAAGGACCAATTTTCGGTTAATCATTCCATTAAATATATAATATTTGTGCATTGTTTGTTTCAGAGATCTAATAATTCTGTTAGGAGTTGCGCACTTAATAGAACAATGGCGGAATCAACATATCACATTTCCTATTACGCTGAGAAGTAGATTTATTATATTAAAAAAGATTTATCAATAAAGAAAAAGGCTTGCTTCCATCAATATGTGGCGAAAGTGAAATAACAGTTAATTTCACATGCGATGTTATCAATTGCGCAATAGAGCTAAACTTCTGTTAATTAGAAGTTATAAACCCTGTTTCTTCGTCACCTGCTTTGAATAGGCAACTGGTTTGATAATACCTATCGCAACTTCGGAAAGAAATCTTTCTTTAATTAAGTGGAACATAAATTTGGCAAAATCTGTATTAAAATATGCTTCAGATAATATAGGTGTTGTGTATCCACCAGTAAAATTACACACTCTGAATTGGAGCGTGCACAGTTTATGATAATTCTAAATGCACGTACACATGTTTTTCGTGCGAATGAGATGTCGCAACACCTCAAATTCATTACATATATTTGCCAAGAAATGTGGGACAATGCGGCATGAATACGCGTACGTGTAGTGGATTACACGGTTCGAATGTTTTACATTTACAGATCAATTATACCGTGAGTATAGGGCGTAGTATCGGCTTCTACTTATGAGTCTCCGTTAATTTGAAAGGTAAATGAGATTACACGTTTTGTTCATGCTGACAGCGGCGTGTCATTATGGCCGTATTTAAAAAAGTTTCATAGACACATGAACTTGATTTTTTTTGCCAGTCAACGTTTATCATGACTTAATGCTTACCAAGTCTTATCTTAAAGTTTAGGTAAAAGCACCTGGAAAATTTTTCTTTAATCAATAATACTAATAGAAAAAAAGTAGTCGAATATTGGCTAAGTATAGTATATAAAGTCGATTAAACTTTACATTATATCCCGTCGTACACAAAATATTGCTTAATCTTGCAGTGGTTGTTAATTTTTTATAAATTTATTCTAAATTGATATCAAATACGTAATTGAAAGAACAATGTAATGCAAAAATTGAATTCAAACTGATGCGATGAATTACAATTATATCTTTCAATTATTAGCTTATTCTACATATCAAAATCATCTAACAATCTATTTTAAAGCAAAAAACGACATCAATACATTTTATTTCTGTATTTGTTTAGAAAAACAAGAAGTATTGGAGCCAAAACAATATTACACCTTAAAAGCACAAATAAAAGCATATAATATAACCTCAATCGTCCAAGTAATTCGAAATCAGCGAGCAGTTTAAAATAATTTCTGTATATATATATATATATATATATATATATATATATATATATATAATGAAGTGGAAGTCTAATAGCAAGATTTGATTATAATTAATTGTTCAGTATGAACTAAAACCTGCATTAGGCAGCAAAGACAATTCAACCAGTACACCAGATTTCGCCTTATTGGAAACTATTTAATTATTGTGCGGCATTTGCCGCGGACGGGACTCGAACAAAACAACATACTCCATGGAATAACATTTATTAATAAATCTTATTTCTACCAGTATCTACAGCCATTGTGCTGGATTCGTTAGTATATTCATTCATCCAATCCCACTGTACATTTGTCGTAACCAATCTCCTCTTCGTTATGTTAACCTTTGTTTTTCGCAGTTTAGACCACTACTTTTGTGCAATTTAGACCACTCCTTTTGCGTAACGTCATTTGGTGTGTCATCGCTTTCATTGTAATTGCGTCCGTAATTGATGTATGTGTCGTATTTTGCGAAGCGTTGGCTATTTTTAAAGGTATGTCGGTTATGTCTTTGTTTCAGTCGAATTTAATTTATTTTTGAATTATTTTCTGCACGTTTAAGCAGGGCTTCAGTTTATTAATTGCAATAGCTCGAAAAGCCAGAAGCATTTTCTCTGTTTTTGCCTTGTAGAGAACTGAAAAATTATTACTACTAACAGCATGACCTGTAAGTAGTACATGTTCGCAAATTGCTGATTTTTGTGCAGGAGCTGCACCCCTCTTTAATAGTTTTTGAGGGAGATGTTGATTTATTCTAGTTTCGAGCCTCTTTTTTGATCTGCCGATGTACTGAGCGTTGCAGGTACATTGAAATTTGTATACAGACAAAGGTGTTGAAGTCACAGAGAGGCTATCTTTTTCATTCGTGCGCATCAGTTTTGTTGTGTTGAACACCACTCTCACCTGTATGGATGGAAACTGTGCTTTAGTCGCTCGAATTACTTTTCGTTTGAAGATTTCCGCTGGAAGATCACCTCCAAAGGCAACACTAAGCGTTACTCTCTGGGGAGTTTTTTTCCTCCAAATTGGCCTCGATTTTGTTGCGTTGCCTCAAGTTGTATTCGATGAACCAGTCGGATAGCCATTATTTCCCAACGCTTCGCGAAGCAAATTTAGCTCTACTTCAATGTTGTCCGGTGAACAAATCCTGCGTATTCGTGTGCCCTAATTTATTATTAGGCTCCTTTTGTACGCCCTTGGCACACTACTCATATAATGGATATACTGTGCAGTCCAGCTTGATTTCTTGTGAACTGACTTTGAGAGAGTACCTTCTTCATCTCTCGTTATTCCTACATCTAGGAAGGATAAATATCCGTCTTTTTCTTCTTCTATTGTAAACTTGATTGCCTGGTCTACCTTGTTTATGTGATGTAGCAGTGAATTTGTATCTTCATCCTTTTCAACGACCATAAAAGTATCGTCAAGGTAGCGCACGTAAAAATGAGCTCCATTGATAAATGGTTTTAAACCAGTTGTTTCTAAATGGTGCATGTATATGTCTGCCAATACTGGTCCAAGAGGACTACCCATACCTATGCCGTCAATTTGTCTGTAGAAGACTCCTTGGAATACGAATTGTACGTTGGATGTGCATAATAGAAGTAGTTCTCTCATGTCGTCCACTTCTATCAGTGTTTCCGCTCCTGATGATCGTATATATTCAAATAGGATATTTATAGTTTTATTTACTGGAATGCTAGTAAAGAGTAACTTTATATCGAGGGACACCATTTTCCTCTCTTTCAAATTTAGGTCGCGAATTTTTTCTACAAATTGAAAGCTACCCTATACAACGTGATCTATTCTTCCATTCTTCTGTGACGTCAACACCTTTGTCTGTATACAAATTTCAATGTACCTGCAACGCTCAGTACATCGGCAGATCAAAAAAGAGGCTCAAAACTAGAATAAATCAGCATCTCCCTCAAAAACTATTAAAGAGGGGTGCAGCTCCTGCACAAAAATCAGCAATTTGCGAACATGTACTACTCACAGGTCATGCTGTTAGTAGTAACAATTTTTCAGTTCTCTACAAGGCAAAAACAGAGAAAATGCTTCTGGCTTTTGAAGCTATTGCAATTAATAAGCTGAAGCCCTGCTTAAACGTGCAGAAAATAATTCAAAAAGAAATTAAATTGGACTGGAACAAAGACATAACTGACATGCCTTTAAAAATAGCCAACGCTTCGCAAAATACGACACATACATCAATTACGGACGCAATTACAATGAAAGCGATGACACACCAAATGACGTTACGCAAAAGGAGTGGTCTAAATTGCGCAAAAGTAGTGGTCTAAATTGCGCAAAACAAAGGCTAACATAACGAAGAGGAGATTGGTTACGACAAATGTACAGTGGGATTGGAAGAACGAATATACTAACGAATCCAGAACAATGGCTGTAGATACTGGTAGAAATAAGATTTATTAATAAATGTTATTCCATGGAGTACGTTGTTTTCTTCTTATATATATATATATATATTATAATCATGTAATATTACACAGTATATTCTAATTAGGAAGAAAGAACACATTAATAACAAAGTGCATAATGGCCATTTATTAGGAGAATACTACCCTTCCCCTCACAAATTTTCATTTATGCACATTCTCGGTTTTCATTTGATCATGGTGGTAGTAACAAATCTGACTCGGTTTAACTTCTCTTTCTCGTTTTCGTTGATTAGTGAGTGTGTAAGCGGTTTGTCTGTGTGTGTGCCTGTTTGCATGCAAAGGTCATTCGCGCAGTATCTCAAAGTGATACCTGAGATCTGGTCATTATTTTATTGATGGCTTGAGAATTAACCATTTGTTCGCATTGTTCGCTGTAACGTGTACGAGTGCTATTTTTCCGAGAATAGTCTTTCGTTTCACATTGTTGCGCAAATTTGTTTTTTTCACTTGATAACAGCGCAAGTGCGGATTGCAGTGTTGAACGTTCATATTCAAGTATGTATTAGGTTTTGCGAACCTAGTAACAAATTATTTCAGTTGTGACCAGAAGGATAAACCAAAGGCAGCATGAACGGAAAGTATAATCTCATGCACATTCGTTTCGTGCTTACTGGCGAATCATCAGTAGGAGCCGGTATTACGCCCTTTAACCACTATATATTTGGTAGAAGAATGTGGAATAATAGGACGGTACAATCTCCTAGACGAATGTGTAAACCTGTAATAGTGAAGCTAACATAATCTAAAGTCAACGACAATACGACTTCAATGCTAACTCACACTATATAATATATATACCGAGTCTGTAAAGGATACTAACACTATGGCTATTGTGTTAGTAACTGATACCTTTTTTTGAAATCGATGAGTACCGGATACTAACACAATGGTTTCCGAGTCCGTACATGATACCAACCTGATGGATATAAATTTATGCTAAAGTTCACCCAAATTGAGAATTGCAATAATTTCCGAACACCTGTTACTCCAGTTAAACCATACACTCTGGCCTTCATCGATATCAGTTATCACATTTCGCGGTAAGCATGACATCATTCAATTCAATATATTACAGTTAAATACTGTTTGTTGCGAAGAACTAATATATATGCAAGTATGTATTAGGTTTTGCGAACCTAGTAACAAATTAGTTCAGTTGTGACCAGAAGGATAAACCAAAGGCAGCATGAACGGAAAGTATAATCTCATGCACATTCGTTTCGTGCTAACTGGCGACACTTTATGTAGAATTGAAAAATTGGTCAAATTAATTGGGTGCTCCGTTTCCATTATACGATCGGAGATAGCTGATTTTCCTAACGGTGCCAAAACTTTTTTAAACAATAACTGCGATAAATGTTGCTGGATTCTGTTTATTAATTGCAACATGGAAAATGTCTACAATAAATTAACGAAAGACACCGCCCCACATGCATTCAATGGACAAGGACTGAAAGGTGAGATAGTAAGCGCACTAGAACAATACAAGAAGGAATTAAACAAATATCGAATGAAGAATAAATGAAATTCTGAAAAAGATGGAAAAGCACGTATTATTATCGTTGGCTGATTCCGATATTAGATCAAAATTCATAGGGGATATTGGAAAGGCAAAACCCACCGGAACAAACAGCGCAAGATTGTACGGCAAACCAAAATCTCATAAAGCCTTGACAGACTCAGGAGCCCCTTCGATGCGACCCAACATGTCAATGATCAATGCCCCGCAACATAAACTAGCTTGGTTTCTCTGCAAAATATTTCAACCAATACGAAATATCATAAACGCAAATACTTTCAGACTCCTTCGAGGTAGAAGATTAACTGAAGGGGAAGAACATTCTACAGAATAATATGGTTGCGCTTGACGTCTCATCCTTATTTAGGAGCATTGCACTGGATGACAACTGCGATCTTGTGTGACCTGATTAAAAACGAGTTTAACGATTTCCCTGCATACACCAATGACATCAAAGACTTTATATTAGCGTGTACAAAAACGTGCAATTTACATTTGATGGGATAAACTATCGTCAGCTCAATGGTTTAGCTATAGGAAGCTGCATTGCACTCCTCCTGGATGATGTATACATGTATTATCTTAAAAAACGAGCATAAAATGCATAATTGACCAAAGCGCTCTTTATCAAAAGTATGCATATGATATCTTGTTGTTCATCACAGACGCAGCAGACCCATCCGAAATCCTCAAACAACCAAATGGAGCCGATCTAGACATCAAATTCACTCACTAGATAGTGAAAGACAATAGTTTTTCCTTCCTTGACATTCAAATCACTCGAAAAGGAAATAGTGATTTGACGCTGTCAATACATAGAAAATCCACTTTCACCGGGCAATACATTTGTTACAACAGCATTGTGACAAAACCCGACAAAATAGACTTAGTTAACAACCTAGCACACAGAATCAGGATGATCTGCTCTGAACACAAGACTGAGGGAGAATTGGGCTACCTGTGAAAAATTTCGCTTATAAAAAACTACCCACAGCGGTTAAATGATGTCAACATCAGACCACGACAGATTCGCACTAGAGAGAATACCATTAAGCATGTTTTCCTAAACTTACCATTTAGAGGCGATATGCTGACATCAAAAATTGCACGGCGGCTGAATAGAATAACTAAGGAAAATTTTCCCAGTGTTAAAGGTAATATTACATCTAGCACGCAGAGAATCATGAGGTGGGATGCCAGAGATCAATTGGCAATTCTCACCAAGTCATCCATAGTCTACAAATTCTCATTTCTGTGCGGTAGCACATATAATGGACATACGATAAAGCAACTGATACACAGAATCCAGCAACATTTACCACAGAAATTGATTAAAAAAGTATTGGCACCGTCAGGAAAATCCGCTATTTCCGATCATTTATTGGAAATGAGGCACCCAGTCAATTTTACCAATTTCTCAATTATACAAAAAGCAAAATCAGAAAATTTATTATATAATTATGAAACCCTTTATTTAAAAAAACAAACATTGGGCCAAAATATTCTAATATTCTAATCGACTGGCCACGCATAAAAAAATTCAACAACATTTACTAGTATCCAGGCAAGACCGAACACGCCCTCGACCTGACTCAACAAATATTCGATCGAATTGGCAACAAATTGAAGAGGAAAAAACAGATGCACATACGGTGACAGAAATTTCAAAACAATATGAGCGTTCAACACAGCAATCCGCACTTGCGCTGTTACCAAGTGAAGAAAGTAAATTTGCACAAAAAGGTGAAACGAAAGACTAATCTCGGAAAAATAGCACTCGTACACGTAACAGCGAACAATTCGAAAAGATGGTTAATTCTCAAGCCATTAATACAATGATTACAAGATCTCAGAAATAACTTTGCAATACAGCGAGAGAGACCATTACTTGCAAACATACACACAATACAGAAACGAACGCAGAAACATATACTAATCAGCCAAAACAAGATTTAGAAGCAAAACAGATTCAGATTTGTTGTCATCCTCATAATCAAATGAAAACCCAGAATGTATATAAATGAAAGATTGTAAAGTGAAGTTTAGTATTCTCGAAATAAATAGGAATTATCTACTTTGTTATTAATGTGTTTTTCTCTCCTAACCAGAAATATACAGTATTTTATTCGAAGGCAATACGATTTTAATACAGATATATATATATATATATATATATATATATATATATATATATATATATATATAAAACATTCATCCTGGCGAGTCATTTTGCAGACTTTAGGCTATAAAATAATAGATTTTTATAAAGTTCCGACCACATACATGATTTAATTATTTCTTTCACAACCCGGGCAATGTATGACTTATAAAATAACCCAGTGATATATTTTTTAAAATTTCGAATCGTTTATATAAATACTCGTTTTATGCACAATAAAATGAAAATTTTAGTTTGATACTGTTTTTGGCGGAGAACTAATATATATGCAATTTTTTTTCAAGTATTGCGCACCTAGTTATTATTATTATTAACAGAAGGATAAACGATAAGTATAAACTATTTCCTGCTTACTGGCACTTCATCAGTAGGAGCCGGTATTTCGCTTTTTCCTTACTATATATTTGTGTGAGGAATGTGGAAATATAAGACCTTAAAATCTCATAAACGAATCGTTTAACCTGCAATAGTGAAGCTAACATCATATGAAATCTTCGAATATGCAACTTCAATGCTAACTAATTCTATATAATATATATACCAAGACTTTAAAGGATACCAACACTATTGCTATTGTGCCCGATACCAACATTATAGTTCCTAAAGAGTACATGGTACTAGCACTATGGTTGCCGAGTCGGTAGATTGTACCAATACGATAGATTTCAGTGAATGCTATAGTTCACCGAAAATGAGATTTACAACGGTTTTTGAATACATGTTACTCCAATAAATCCATAAACCATGGCCTTGATCGATATCAGTTATCACATTTCGCAGTAATCATGACATCATTCAATAAAATATATAAAAGTTAGATACTGTGTGTGGCGTAGAACTAATATATATTCAATTATTTACTAGGTGTTGCTCACCTATAATGTTTGTATCGGGTACTGGCACAAATACCATTTTAGATGTTTAGCTTATTTTTTATGTTTAGTTATTGTGAAACAATTTAAACTGTCGCATAAATTTATATAATTTGTTTCACCATTTGATTTTCTTTAAATAGCTGCAAGTGAATAATTCACAGAAAGAGTTGTACTGCTTCTCTTATTTGATTATATATCATATTTTTTATTCTATTGTGTCATTTATTGTACTTCAGAAATTGTTGAAGTTGAGAACTGGCGACAGCAGAAATTCTTTTAAAGAGTTTGGTTATAAAATTTATTTTATTTTTTTATCATTCAGAGGAACAAGGATTTGCTGATAACACAAAATAAACGTAATAATGGACAGTTTCCTGAATTAAATAATCTCTTTTAGTAGGTAGAATCTAACTTTCACCTTTGCAAAGTTATACAAATATTTTCAAGATTGATAAATATATATATATATATATATATATATATATATATATATATATATATATATATATATATATAACTGAGACAAGAAGCATGTTATGCCTTTAACGAAATAATGATATCGATTTATTTTATATAAAGGTACTGCTTTATCAAAGAACTTTTATTCAATATTTGTTCGTTAAATTTGGGAACGCATATGAACTGTAATAAATATTTGTGTACAAATAAGTTATAGACATTCGGATTACGAATTTCTTTGCGTTTAAATGAGTAAAATCTTATAGAACTAAACATAATTAAATTGTTTGACTACCAGACAAACTAAGCTAAACACGATTCTAGGCATTATTATACATTCAACCGCAGTCGAAATATGACACAAAAATGACAAAATTTAAAATAAATATTCAAAATTTTTGAACCCTTGAGATATAGTTAATCTGCTTGATCTTTGGGGAATTAAATAATATATCCTAAATTAAATGAAATATACGTCAGTAAATTGTTACCTGGCCATTAACGCAGGATCAAATACTAGCCTCACGAAATTAGCCAGTAGAAATCAGAATTATATAGCAGATAACCTAGAGAATGTGCCACTTTTTATTTTCATAAAGCTTTTATGAATATTAATTTGCAAAAGTGAAAAGGCTTTTTATGCTTTTCTATAACTTAAATTTTCCCATCACAATTATTTATTTTATTCTTTAACTCGTTTAAAGAAACGTCCGTTTTCCTTACCTGTAAAGGTGGTACAGGCGTAAGCTTTATCCAAACTAATAATCAATATATGCAAATGAGCAACATTTTCGCTTATCGTGATTTAGCTATGAAATAAATTCGACTACACATCAAATACAGCAGTTGTATAAACTATGTTTTGTATTAGATTTCAAAAAGATGATGAAAATCATTTTCAGTGCCGTAAAATTTTTGCGTCAGAATGAAATAAATTTTGTCTGTTCCAAACATTAGCTACAGTAAGTTGTCATCGCGCGTTTTTATTTCAAATGTGTTTTCAAAATTGTTAAAAATTCCATATTTGGGGTTTATTTGCGAAATGGACTAGACGTTGATCCCGATATGTGCTATTCTTTTATAAAAAGGTAAAACGCATCATTTTAAACGGCGTGAATGCCAATAGAGTTGACACAAATTGATTTCCGCTAGAAATATAGCTAAATATGGAATCTTATCTAACACCGTGATGTAGTGTTAACCTGTATTGTATTTTATTTCAAGCCGAACTGTGATGCTTTAACAAGAGAATCACGAAGATAACATTTAGGCAAATCAATTTTGTAGAATGTTTGCGAATCTTATATTTTAAAACGGCAATGTAGTAACAATTCATTTGGTGCTAGCATTAATGTTATTATATGAACATAACTAATACCAAAAAATTCAGTTTTTTTATCACGTACTTGGACGCTTAAATTAATTACGCTAAATTTCGTCTATTGAAAGTTGCAAATGCAATAGAATTACTGGGGCCTACAGTATCCAGTCAATATTTTTTTCAATTTAGCAACCAGTCTCATCAACAAATTGCACAAAATCAGATCTTCTGTGCAAATTCAACGATTGTTTTGATGAGTTTAAAATAATGCAATTCTATCAAACGAACTACTATTAAATAAGAAAAAGTGCATTTGTTTAACGTCACGTCTCACTGGGGCCGACATTAATAAAATTAAATGGATATATTGAAGACAAAATCAATGTGGTAAATAATGTCAAAATACTCGGTATTGTCTGTTGGTTATATAGTTTATAGGAGAATAATATGTTGTATTTGGAAATTTAATAGACACTTAGCGCATTGAGCTCAACATTAAATAATGTTCATGCAAATCAGGATGAATAATTTATTTCTGCTAATAGATTTATACGAAAGTTTTCAACAAATGCATTTTGACTGAAATGCAATATAATTTAATCTTTTTAAAGGTCAATGAAATAATTGTATATCGCATACAACCATAAGTAAAACCCGGGAAAAATACTATTTATATAGGCAATTCTCGTTTTTAAGTTAAATACATAAAAACCATAGTTTCAAGTTCAAGATTACACGAAAATTTTGAATTAACAATAGGATCGATGAAGAATGGTCTTTTAATAAGTGCAGAATTGTCACATGTTTACATATAAAGATGTAGATTTTACACAAGAATCTTTCCAGTCGAACTTCTACAGATATGAAAGATTTTAACAGTCTTAATATTGGACCCAACAATTTTCGACCATTCGCGTTCATCATGGTACTAAACTTAGTGTTTGGTGTGATAAATCGGCAGATATCGGGAGCACTTATCTCTGGTTACTTAAGGCCAGTTCTCACAATTATTCTGTTCCTGTTATCCATTTGTATCGCCTTGGTATCCCGGTGAGCAGAAAGCGCATTTTGAAATTTTAAGCATAGTCCAGGAGAATGCAATCCGCGCTCCGTAGATTTTTGCCGTGCTGACGAGACTTGAAAAATTGACCGAGGTTTTTCTGATCGCTTAAGAAGACTTGCTCATTTGCAAAATCTCCTGGCGCTTCGTTGCTGGTTCTTAAAACTGAGTGCCAACATCAATAAGCAAATGATACCAGGCTCCGGCAGATGTTAATATTCTTCATCGTACTTCGAAAGCATAAAAAAAAGCGTTATGCAGAGCGTTATGACCTTAATTTTGGCAGACAGAAAATGCACGGGTATTTCAGCATGAAGTTTGCGTATATTGTCAAAGCAGCTGCATTAAAGCACATATAACTAGAAATCTCAGCAGAATCCGTTTCTTCTGATATCACCAGAGATCCCGGATGTCAGAATTCACTAAAGAATTGTGGCAGAGCACCGATCAGCAATATCCACATATTGTATGCGCTTAGTTCATAATGTAACGTTTTGGAACAGCTCTAGTGCTACTACAAACTGTGAAGCTCGTCTTTCGTTTCTGCACTAATAAGAACATTGGCAACGTACTCGAGATCCTAAAGTCCGTCACCACCATGGATCAACGTCACGAATATTATACAATTGATCGCAACAGATAATATAACTCCGATATAGTTGAAAAATTCGTATTCATAAAAAACGCTAGAGCCAATCGCAAAAGAATTCAGTAAGACCCTACTGGTACGAAAGAGTATATTGAATACTTATTACCAATTTCAAATAATTAAATATGTTGACAAGGACAACGTTGTTAAAAATATTTTACCATAATCTCATATGTGAAATATAATTGACAACTTTTAATTAGACTAAGAAATCAAAATTTGTGTGCATTATATAATTAAATAAATATGGTGCGCGGTCGGGAATAAAAATTATTTAAATTTAAATTGAAATGTGTACACTAGGTGAAAAGATAACCATAAGGACGAAAACGGTCTACTGGATGAATTTATTTTTGTAAATATTACAATGCTTATTTTAGCCTGGCAAATGTATGTATAACAGGACGGGAGCTTTTATGAAGTTCAAAACTTTTACCAAAACAAGAGTTGATTGCCGTTAATACCATGAACGCAAATTAATAGTCTAGTGAATAATAAATACTTTGGTCCAAACATCCTACGTCGAACTCTCATTTAGTTCAAACTAATTAGTTTTAGGTTGTTTTAAAACTCTCTCTCTCTGTATAACGGCTGCGCAATATATGTAGCTGCACAGATAAAGCTAATTTTAAGTTAAATTTTATGTTGTGCGACTGGTAAGATATTGTGGAATTGATGTTTATCACATCGCATACCTGTTTCGTATACTACAACGATAGCATTTAGGAATACGTTTGTCATGTTTGAAAGAAAACGCAACACATCATCAATCTTCCACTCGTTCGCTGACATTCAACTCTCCAATTGTGGCAAAAAAATGTACAGATTTTTCCGCATCTATTTATTGTGGTGAACTGAGAAAACTTGAAAGAGTGGCAACCGATTCCACAAGGGAAGTGCTCAATAGTGCTATATCAAATCATTGCCAAATTATCAAAATTTTGAATGATACATATCGGCTGATGTTAGATGAAATGCCAAGAAAATCAAAATCCTGTTGTATTTCCATTATAATAGGTAATCTGATGACCAGAATAATGGATTTATCCCCGTCTGATAAGACCGTCATGAAATGTATTGATAACATGTCACGGAGTAGAAAATTGCAATATATTTTACAATTTCTGAAATTAAAATGCTTGAATGAGAAAATATTTTCCTTGCTTACGGTAAGATATTTAACAAACGTAATTCGATTATTAAAACAAGAATAATAAAATGGGCGTTTAGCTTTGCATATTGCATCTTTTAAATGAAGTAAATCGTTAATTTCGATAAATGCACTGTTTCAGATTACTTATGGTAATTAGTAAAGCAAGAAATGATTGACAATGCTTTGCTACTTAAAAACTAAGCATTTCATATTTTCTTGAGCTATACATTGCTATATTTTTTTTTCTTTGCACTCAATGTACTGCACTGTAAAATGAACAACGTATAAAGAAATAAATTGAGCAATTTTTTTCGGTATTTATGATATCTTCAACACTTTGTCCATCTTAATTAATGTACTTGCATATAAGATATAATTTTTTTCTTTAGTATTTAAAAGCATTCTGATCTACATAACTTGATCAATTCCAGCATTCCAGAAATTTCCTAAAAATATTATATAATCATAAGAAATAATTTGCAAGGAAGAAATTTTTAAATGAAGAAAATATCAATTATTGTAGAAAAAGAAACATACACAGGATCTACAGACTTGATGTTCCACCGTCAGAGCTAAAATCAAAACAACCAGCAACAATATTCCAATGGCCAATCAAAAACTTAATTAACTAGTAACTATAATTTGGATAAAATATTAATTAACTGAAAAATATTATATTATATATCAACCGAACAAATAATTACTATTCTTTAAATCAAGTTTGCAAGCTTGAAATAAACACCAATCTCATTTTATTTAACCAGTCGTCGAAAAACATAACAAAACTACCGCCAGTCGCAACGCACTGACGCGTTTCAACCTTCCATGATCATCATCAGAATACGACGGCATATTGATCACCGAGGATCAAACCCCATTGAATATATATGGAAATCAAAGGTAGATATGCGGCTCTCACAACTAGCAGTCTTGCATACATTGAACTGGATTGGAAATGCCCGCTGCACAATTTCTATTCAGTCACGAACATCAGCTGTTTGTAGCTTTTGCCACACATATGTGTATTGACAATACAATTATACAATATTTGATTGCGCGGGTGGTGCTAGCAATTCTTTAAATCAAGTTTGCTAGCTTGAATTAAACACCAATCCCATTGTATTTAACCTGGCGTCGAAGAACAGAACAAAACTACCGGCAGTCGCAACGCACTGACGCGTTTCGACCTTCCATGATCATCATCAGAGTAAAGCAGCAAACTGACTATCGTAGATCAAACAAAATTGAATATATATTGAAATCAAAGTTAGATATGTGGCTCTCACATCTCGCAGTCTCGCAAACATTGAACTTGACTGGAAATGTCGGCTGCAAATTTTCTATGCAGTCACGAACATCAGCTGTTTGTAGCTTTCACCGCACTAATGTGTAAAAACAATACAATTATACAATATTTGATTGCGCGGGTGCTGGGAGCAATTCTTTAAATCAAGTTTGCGAGCTTGTAGTAAACACCATTCCCATTTTATTTAACCAATCGTCGAGGAACATATTAGAACTACCGCCAGTCGCAACCCACTGACGCTTCTCAATCTTCCATGATCATCATCAAAATACGACGGAAAACTGACTATCGAGGATCAAACAGAATTGATTATATATGGAAATCAAAGTTAGATATATGGCTTTCACATCTTGCATTCTTGTATACATCGAACTTGACTGGAAATGTCGTCTGCACAATTTCTATGCACTCACGAACATCAGCTGTTTGTAGCTTTCGCCTTACATATGTGTATAGACAACAAAATGATACAATATTTGATTGCAAGGGTGGTGGTAGCAATTCTTTGAATCAATTTTGCTAGCTGGAAGTAGACAATAATCCCATTGATTTTAACCAGTCGTCGAACAACATAGCAAAACTACCGCCAGTCGTAACGCACTGATGCTTTTTGACCTTCCATGATCATCATCAGAGTACGACCGTAAACTGACTATCGAGTATCAATACGCATAGAATATTTTTGCAAATCAAATTTAGTTATGCGGCTCTAACCTATATCAGTCTTGCATACATTGAACTTGACTGGAAATATCGGCAGCACAATTTCTATGCAGTCACAAAAATTAATTTTTTGCATCCT
Source organism: Eudiplozoon nipponicum (assembly GCA_029291075.1). Classification (NCBI taxonomy): domain Eukaryota; kingdom Metazoa; phylum Platyhelminthes; class Monogenea; order Mazocraeidea; family Diplozoidae; genus Eudiplozoon; species Eudiplozoon nipponicum. Next base: position 96,851 of record JAQBSW010000510.1, read on the forward strand.
TCGCCACATATACATATATAGACAATAATATTTAACAATACTGATTGCAGTGGTGGTAATAATGTTTAAATCAAGTTTATGAGCTTGAAGTAAACTCAACCCCATCGTATTTATTTAGTCTAAGAACAAATATAACAAAACTACCACCAGCCGCAACGCACTGACGCGTTTCGACCTTCCATGATCATCATCAGAGCAAGCCGGCATACTGAATATCGAGTATCAAACCGCATTGAATATATATGGAAATCAAAATTAGATATGTGGCTCTCAAATCTAGCAGTCTTGCATACATTGAACTCGTCTCGAAATGTCGGCTTCAAAATTTCATTGTAGTCACGATCATTAGCGGCTTGTATCTTTCGCCACACACATGTATATAGACAATACAATTATACAATATATACATATACATATATACATATATATACATATATATATATATATATATACATATATATATATATATATATATATATATATATATATATATATATATTTAGTCAATGCTTTTATAATGTAATTATATCTTTCCATAAACACGTTAGTAAAATACAAATTATGTTGCAGTCCTTTAATATTTTTTTATGTATTTTTTATAAGTAAATTTTCATCCACTTTGTAAATATTTTTCTCAAATAACTTCATTTGAGGGATTGGTGGTTGAATGTCTACAGAGATTGGTGCTAATAATATGACAAAAAAGGCGAAAATCTGCAAGAAGTATTATAAATTTTTGATGAAGTCATGGTATGTTCGATGGAAAAAAATATTCTTTTTACCATTTACGAAATGGGCAAAACGTTTTCTCAGCATCACATAAGAGAGAATCTCTCTCATCCTGTCCCTGATATCACGGCGGGAAGCAGCGCACATACAAGTTAGCGCTTAATTAATCACAAGACGTTAATACTCTTGGCGGAGAGAAATTAAAATGAAATATCAGATATAACATGTGATTACTCATGCTTAAGAGATGAAAATCAAGAAGCAAATGAAAAACGAGAAAAAGCTATTAACTAATTTATTCGCTATCTGCCAAAGTTAGTATAGGATATCACTAAATAACGCACAGCCTATTTAAAATTTCATTTTAATCGGAAAACTGTACTACGTGAAAATATAAAAATCGATCATTTGGTTAACGATTTCAATTCATGTAAACAGGCAATTTATGTAATATTTTCGTTCTACCGTCAGTGAAATTAGAATAAATATAAAACACGTTTTGTCAATAAGCATAAATATTTCACTTAAATACATGTATAAGCCTCATTTTTTAGCAATTGTGCGTAATTACTAATAATGTCGTTGTAAAATGAAAGCAACCTTCAAGTTAATTTATTAATTAATCATTGATTGGGTGGAGTAAACAATCGAGAGAAGCGGGATTGTAGTTTGTTCCTCGTAAAAGTTCTCGGTCCCGCTTATATACACAATTATCCCCAAGATTGCTTTTGAGCCTGCTTCATATAATTACTAAAAATTAAATCAATTATTCAGATTTACTCAATTGATTTTGAACAACAAAGGATAAAAATTTAAAAGAAATCAATTTTGTTAAGTGTTTGAAACATAAATTTCGTTTTGGATAAGACATTGAGCTTACACTCCATTATCTAATATTATAAAATTTCCAACCAATTGAGCAGAAGAAAAATTAGGGACGTCGGATTAAGTTATCTTTTCAAATCAGAGCACATTGTCGTGTGTACTGCAATTAAATTTCTAATTAATTTACCATTTCTAATGGTTATAAACAGATATCTTACAGTATCTTATAAAATAACAAACAAAATAAATATAAATTGTATATATATATATATATATATATATATATATATATATATATTTGAACAAGGGGAAATATTAATTTCAATAATTATGCTATCCTCTTTTTAGCTAACTTTATTATAAACCCCAATAAACGGGACTTCAATTTAAATCAAGCCATAAGTAAATCAACTAAACAGGCACCGATTTGACGCCAAGTAAAAACAAAAATATGCATAAATTTTATGTTTTGACTTCATGCTGCGATATGGAATAAAGTAGATCGTTTTGCGGCATTACACCTGATTGCCGTTGCTTTTCTATATCGTGAGCTTAATTAAAAGCATTGGGTTGGTGCTTTTTTCTCAGGCACGCAAATCTAATTGAAATAATAAGGCAAAGTATATTTACATTTTCTGGTGTTAAGGACTGCTGCTTAAAATTGTTGTTATCATATTTTAAAAGCATCCAACTAAACTATATTTTTCAATAGTTTTATTGAATTATTTGAAGAGGAAACTTTCCATGCGCTAAAAGGAGATCAAATTAATTTTATCTTTAATCCCTTACTTCAATTACCGCTCGAGAAAATCTCTCCTAGAATAAAATGGCTACTATTTGCATTTCTGTGTTGCATTCTATCATTCAAAATAATCGGTGAATTTACGACTCATTAGTTATTTTCTACACTGTTTATTTGGCTGAATCCTATCATAGATATTCTGTAAAATCTAAAAGATGGATTAATTAGAATCAAATTTGAAACCTTTTATACTTTTGCGCGGTCGGGTCTCCAATATTTCTTAATGATTCTTTTGTCTTTAGCAACAACAGTGTCAATATCACATTACCTGTTTATTAGCACTTAAGTTTCAATATGTGATCAATTTGGCATGGTTTTACATGTAGTGCAATTCGAATTCGATATAAGAAGCGTAGTATTACAAGCCCAGACCAACGACGATAAAAGACGCAGCAGAATTTTACCTATCAATGGAATTAAGTCTTGCGTGCCGAAAAAAATCAAGACTCGTGTATAATGCATTTAAAAGTCTTCACTGTATTTACTTCAAATTTATATCAAGCGGCTGTTAAATGAAAAAAACGCATATTTTTCTAAATAATCGATTTGATTTATTTATTTTTCTTAACCTGTTGAACGTAAATGTTGAAAATATACCAACACAATGATTTTAGCAATTTTATCTATTATTAATTCGGTTTGACGTTGCGTTTCCAGATGGAATACAAAAATGAGACTAAATATTAAATTCTAACATTTATCAAATTATTGTAAGGTCATGTTCTATCAGACAGCTTACTGAGTTCATCAGGCAAGTGGATCGGGATAGCAATACTGGGAAATTGCGCGGATATATTCAATTATTTAAAAAATTTTCAGTCATGTTTTATTTATCGCCCACAGCTAGCAGTCCACAAAAACCGTTAGACATAAAAAATGATTACATTACAAAAATTAATACTGTGATACAGTCAGCATTCATGCCGTTTTCTATCTATTCATTATACTAATTTGGTGCCTATAAATAGGAAATGTCCAGTTTTACTCGCTTAAAATCAATATATTGACGAAGACACAGTATAAAAAGATAAATGCTGCAACCAGAAGTAATTAGACATAATTAGACTGCTCTATAGGCACGATTTGTATCCAAAGCTGCGAATGTGAATGGTGGAATAGATGGCGGCAATTGAAAAATCTTTGCTATTGGTTGAGGAAAGCGAATTGTTTTCTGGAATGTCACTAACAAATGTTTGATTGTATGCTTCGAAGCAAAATTTTAACATCCTGTGAATTATGCACATTTTTTGTTATTGACTCTCTCTCTCTCCCTCACGAAACTATTGCCACGGAAATGGGCGCAATTATGCCATTAATTACAAAGATTTATCTTGCGATCATGCATGACATTACAATTACCGTCCAAGTTTTAAAATATTATGGAAAATAAAGAACGATTTCGTAGCCCCACTTCCGAAGTGTGCGGAAAAATATATTTTGTTTAAAGGAATTAAACAAAAAATAAAAATATTTTGAAACCAAAAAGGATCACTGATGTGAAAATATATCGCACCCATATTTTATTTTTTCATCTTTAAAATATATTTAACCTCACTGAAATATGACGCACAGAAGCATAAACACACAGGTAATCATTATCAGAATAGAATGATAAACATTTGAGGAGTAAACTAACCCGCATTGTTCATAAACATAAATTTATTTAAAAAATGCATTGTATGTCACAGCAATTAAACCAGCATACCTTTAATAATATTTAAAGACTTTATATAAATCTGTGTGTAAACAAGGCCTCAATTGAGTTAAACAAGAACGGGATTTTACTTCCCGTTTAATCTAATTACACAGAAGATCAGGACTCAACTGCCCAAATTCGATTCAGCAATGGTAGAGCTAGGCCGTACAGCTTTCTGCAGTTCATGTCCACCTGACACGAAAAACTGATTGAATTCAACATTTTTGAAGATGTTGAGCGCACCCGTGCTTTATCGCTCCATAATGGCTTCTCACACATTAGCCTCCATATAATTAACTGAAGTCGCCTTGATTTCATATGCTGACGTAAAGTAGAATAGCTACTTGCTAAGCCTCAACTGTAACGTTTATCGTTTATGCAACCACCAAAATTGTCCCAACAACTAAATTCGTTAATTGTCGGGATTATCTTTGTTGCAGGGAATGAAGCTTGTCGTTTTATCCGGATTGGGTTAACTGTACCACCGCTAGACGGGATGTGTCTGCTGTAAAGATGTCATAATATGAGAGCGTTTCGTAGATATGATGATGGAGCATTTATGGGTAGTCTAACAAGCTTAGATAACTTCAGTGGAAGGAAATCGTGTCGACCTCAGTTATTGCTGTAGATGCCGAGGCACGAGGAACCATTACGTAATGAATAAAAAAAGTTGTGCCAAACACCTTCAAACTAGATTAGCCAAGTCATTTTTTCGCGATACATTGACGTAAATTGCGGAAGTTGTTGTTGCCAATTTTCGTCATTGCTGAATTGAGGTAAGGATGCAGATCACCGATTTTCCTTATAATACGTTTTTCGAGAACTAATATCCAATTCTGCTTTGAGTTGAGCTTTACTTTTCAAAATCAATCTATGTAGCGTTTTATTAAAGTTATAATTAAAGGCATTAACTGTTACCTTGTCTACTTCGTTGTGACTGGGGCAGTCGTTCTAGACACATTGGAATTACGGTACTTACGTTAGATAGATACAAGCCTACAGTAAAGGAGCACAAGTCGTCTTTCGGTTAATGGAGTGATGTGTATTGGTTATAAAGCCATTGTCCAATACGCTTGCTATGTTGTCGATCAAAATCCTGCAGTTTATGTTTAAAAATTTGACTTTTGTAACAGATAAAATAAATCTGTCTGATGTTTTTCGTATTATTAAGCGAACATTGGTTGCGCGGGTGGTGATAACAGTTATTATAATCAAGGTTGCGGTCTTGATATAAACACCTGACCCATTAATTACTTACATATGTCAGTATAAACTAAGAATTGTATAGTGTAGAAAAGGCAATTCATCCAGTAGACCGGTTTCGTCCTTATTGGGAACTCATCAAGTACTGGCCAGAATTTGCTGCGGACAGGATACGAACCTGGGCACGTCTGCTTCGGAATCTGGTGCTCTAACCACTGAGCTATCCTGCCGCACACTACACTACACACAATTTTCAGTTATATACTAACCAATGTAACTTGGTTAGTCAATTTTTCCTTTAGGTGGAGCTCATATGGCATCCATTTAGACCCAAAGTTCCAACTAACCATGCCCAATCTGTCATTACTGAACAGACACCACATTACATGGGGAAATGGTATTGAAATGAACATTTATATAATTAAACGAACATTGGTTGCGCGGGTGGTGATAACAGTTATTATAATCAAGGTTGCGGTCTTGATATAAACACCTGACCCATTAATTACTTACATATGTCAGTATAAACTAAGAATTGTATAGTGTAGAAAAGGCAATTCATCCAGTAGACCGGTTTCGTCCTTATTGGGAACTCATCAAGTACTGGCCAGAATTTGCCGCGGACAGGATACGAACCTGGGCATTGTTCATTTCAATACCATTTCCCCATGTAATGTGGTGTCTGTTCAGTAATGACAGATTGGGCATGGTTAGTTGGAACTTTGGGTCTAAATGGATGCCATATGAGCTCCACCTAAAGGAAAAATTGACTAACCAAGTTACATTAGTTAGTATATAACTGAAAATTGTGTGTAGTGTAGTGTGCGGCAGGATAGCTCAGTGGTTAGAGCACCAGATTCCGAAGCAGACGTGCCCAGGTTCGTATCCTGTCCGCGGCAAATTCTGGCCAGTACTTGATGAGTTCCCAATAAGGACGAAACCGGTCTACTGGATGAATTGCCTTTTCTACACTATACAATTCTTAGTTTATACTGACATATGTAAGTAATTAATGGGTCAGGTGTTTATATCAAGACCGCAACCTTGATTATAATAATTGTTATCACCACCCGCGCAACCAATGTTCGCTTAATTATATAATTGTTCATTTCAATACCATTTCCCCATGTAATGTGGTGTCTGTTCAGTAATGACAGATTGGGCATGGTTAGTTGGAACTTTGGGTCTAAATGGATGCCATATGAGCTCCACCTAAAGGAAAATTGACTAACCAAGTTACATTAGTTAGTATATAACTGAAAATTGTGTGTAGTGTAGTGTGCGGCAGGATAGCTCAGTGGTTAGAGCACCAGATTCCGAAGCAGACGTGCCCAGGTTCGTATCCTGTCCGCGGCAAATTCTGGCCAGTACTTGATGAGTTCCCAATAAGGACGAAACCGGTCTACTGGATGAATTGCCTTTTCTACACTATACAATTCCTAGTTTTTCGTATTATTTTGTCATGCTTGCAAATTTTGTTCTAATTTGTATTGATAAAAAATACCAAATCAGACAGAAAAATTAAATTTGACTTATTGCGCAATCAACTTTAGTCTGGCTTAATCTTGTAAGAAAAGGCACTTTCCCCTGCGATTTTTCCAGACCTTTGAGAGAAAATCAAGGACCCCTTCTATTTTAAGGGAAACAAACTTTTTTTCCGCGTGGGCATTATAACTAATAAAATGACAGGCCGTACTACTCTCAAGTTTTGTACTTTATATTTCCAAGATATATATTACTTAAAATTAAATTTCCTAACCACAACTACTCGGATGAAGTATCGCAAAATGAAGTCATATAATAATGGCTTTTTCTTGTAGTGATAGTATGACATTTTACAGTATCTCCATTTGGTTAAGAGGAAAAGAAGTCTTATTTACTACATTCTAAGGAATTTTTACTTTGATGTAAGAAAGACAGCGTAATAAATTATGAATTGTCAGCTAAAAAAGTTATGTAAAGTTAACAGCAGTAAAACTCAGTAATATTATACCCGAGAAGCCGCAAATCGATAGTCCATAATGAATGATGGCGCTAATACTTTCAGAAATCCTCCAAAATGTCAAACAAATGCATCCGACAAGTCCAACATAGATCTACCTCAGTATGCGTCGTAAACATTAAAAATATTACCATTATCAGTAGTATGTTATTATTGACTAAAATCTATTATCCATTTTTAGTTTTTAATGCAGAATTCCTAACGTCTTTATTATAATGTCACCTGAATATAAAAATTTATAACAAAAAATTATAGCCATTAATTCAATTTCAATAGGGTATATTCATGCAATTTTTCATTATATAGGACTCGAAGTTGAATTCATAAATGTATTTACCGTTGGATGTAATCCTAAATTCATTCATCTTTCTATAGAAAAATAGATGTTTTCGACGCGTTTAAATGACTAAACAATCATTGGATGCACAGTCGATGATATATTTCTTAATCCAATTTGCGATATTTATGTTAATTTGTTTTTCTAAAGATAGAGCCACACTGTCGAACTTTTTAAAAACTTTCATTTGAGTACTAACTTTTATTTCTTGGTTAGCCTTTCCTTTATTAGTAGCCTATATGTCATCCTAAGATCTATAATTGTCAATTTAGAACAGATACCACGCTATTTGGGAAAACGTTATTGGGTTGAGCATTTATATAATTAAACGAACATTGGAAACGCGAGCGGGGATAACGATTATTTAAATCAAGGTTGCCAGCTTTATATAAATCCAACTATCATTATATATATATATATATATATATATATATATATATATATATATATATATATATATATATATATATATATATATATTTAGTTAGTATAAACTAAGCACTGTATAATTTAGAAAAGACAATTCAAATTAAACGAACGTGCATGAGATTATACTTTCCGTTCATGCTGCCTTTGGCTTATCCTTCTGGTCACAACTGAACTAATTTGTTACTAGGTTCGCAAAACCTAATACATACTTGCATATATATTAGCTCTTCGCAACAAACAGTATTTAACTGTAATATATTGAATTAAATGATGTCATGCTTACCGCGAAATGTGATAACTGATATCGATGAAGGCCAGAGTGTATGGTTTAACTGGAGTAACAGGTGTTCGGAAATTGTTGTAATTCTCAATTTGGGTGAACTTTAGCATAAATTTATATCCATCAGGTTGGTATCATGTACCGACTCGGAAACCATAGTGTTAGTATCCGGTACTCATCGATTTCAAAAAAGGTATCAGTTACTAACACAATAGCCATAGTGTTAGTATCCTTTACAGACTCGGTATATATATTATATAGTGTGAGTTAGCATTGAAGTCGTATTGTCGTTGACTTTAGATTATGTTAGCTTCACTATTACAGGTTTACACATTCGTCTAGGAGATTGTACCGTCCTATTATTCCACATTCTTCTACCAAATATATAGTGGTTAAAGGGCGTAATACCGGCTCCTACTGATGAGTCGCCAGTAAGCACGAAACGAATGTGCATGAGATTATACTTTCCGTTCATGCTGCCTTTGGTTTATCCTTCTGGTCACAACTGAACTAATTTGTTACTAGGTTCGCAAAACCTAATACATACTTGCAATTCATCCAGTAGACTGTTTTCGTCCTTATTGGGAACTCAATACACTCTGTCCGCAGCAAATTATGAACATCCTGTGGAAAGTTTTCAATAGGGTAGGTAAAAGTAAAATGGATGAATTATCTATTCAACTTTATAAAATGTTTAATTTATACTAAACAATATATTTACATAAAGATTGCAACTTTTATTTAAATAATTGTTTAGGATTCAATTGCTGTACGAAATTCTGGTGTGTAATCCAAATTTCGCCCTGTTTTGATTCACTTCGCCACTTCACCGCTAAAAATTTGTAATTGGCTTTCTTAGAACCATTCACTCGGCATACCGTTTTCGTCCATATTGGATACTCAATAATTATAAAACAGAATTTAGGCCGACGATACTTGAATCCGAGCACATTTGCTTCGGTATCTGAAACTCTACTAACCGTACCACCTTTTCCGCATACAAGACGTAATTTCAGGTCACAAACCCAATTAGGTTTCTTCGTTAGTCCTTGCTTCAGGTGGACCCTATTATTAACCTCTTAATGCCTCAAGTTCAAAATAGCCACCGTGGATGTGTCATTATGCATTTGACATCAGGCCACTCAGAGAAGTTATATTTATTTAAAGTCTATTGGTATGATTTTGATTATATTTGTTAAGTCTGTATAAATAGAAAATTGCATCGGGTTATATTTTTGCAACCAGGCATGTCGATTATGCAGTAAAGTCGGTGGAAAGTAATTCAGAAATGTTGCTAACTGAATGGCATTCTGGTTAATAATTTCATGTAAGTTTTATCGGCTTTATTTGAATGCCCGCTATTTAATTCTTATTTATTAAGCTATTGCTACATGCATTTTGTATATACTGATTTATTTTTATCAATTGGAAATTAATCTATATTCTTGTGTGAGCTACTGTATTGATGGAAATATATTTTCTGCCCTATGACCTCACACGTTATTGGCAGTGTAACCAATTAATTGGGGTTTCTGTATGTTTGTAATAATGTTACATTTAGTTTCTACTTTAATTTAAATGATTCTTCATTTATTAGCTCAATTTAAAGTGATGATTAATTTTCTTGCACAAGAAGAACAACACAAACCTTGTTCTGCGTATTCGTTTACGCGTGGTGGATGATACCTAGAATTCTTCAACACAAAACGACATGATGATATCTTTAATGAGAACGAGAGGCAGCACCATCATTGTAGTTGGTAATGGTTTTATCTCTTTGCCGGTGAAGCTAATAGCCGTGCGCTAATTATTGCCATAATAAACCTTGGTTTAACAGAGCCATGCAGCACATCGGTCATTGCTGGTTCACGCTCGTCCGCTGGTCTACGATTAATTACGTGAGGATTGCTGTCCAAGATGAATAATCAGAAAGGTCAATAGAAATTAGCAGTTGCTTAATTCTATTTGTAAATTAAAGTGTATACAACATTTCTGTCCATCATGTGGAAGGTGAGTTAGTGTCGCTGGACTGAGTGTCGGTCTGGCTAAATCAGTGCATAGTAATTCTTATGCCCAATTGACTTGGAGACAGAAAAGTTGATGAGTGAACGTAGGTTTGACGGCCAACGATTTAAGCGGTATATTCTGTATATTTCGCTTACTTTGTATATTGTATTGAAGGTAGATATTTCTTGTAGGTTTAACGCAGATAAGCTGTGGTTTAATTCTAGCTGCACATTATGGCGTACACTATGACGGGGAAGGTGTAGTGGTGTAGCCAGATTGTTTGACTATCGGGTTGAATCAGTTAATATTTGCCATATGCAAGTTAGTAATCTTGACATAAACACCTGACTAGTTTAGTACATGAATTTGTCAGTGTAAACTAAGAATTGCATACTGTAGAAAAGACCATTTATCCAGCAGACTGGTCTCTTCCTTATTGGGATCTCATCACGTACTGGCCAGAATTCTGTGTCTATACACATTGTGTCAAATGCGGTATACCCACACGATATATATATATATATATATATATATATATATATATATATATAAGTCATTAAAGCTCATGTTATTCGTCTTGTATTATTTTAAAGATTAAAGATTATAGGTTTTCTGAAGCCTATTGCTCTTCCTTATTAGGCTCTTAATGTTCTTCGACTTACCATATGAGTTTCTTAAACAATTTAAGATCATTAAGCAATATTGTCTTCCTAACGCATATTTTAATTTTAATCATTAATCTAATGTAGCAAAATTTCGATTTTTTTCCGGACTTTTTCGTTATCTTTTTTAAACTTAAACATTTTATGTTATTTATTATAATTCTATCCTATTAAATTATTTCTAAAAGTTATTAATCTGGAACAGCCAAATTTGGCTTTAATCCGGAGTTATCTAACATTAATTTACCGTTAAATTTTACTATTATAATTTCTTTAAGAATTCTACAAAATTTAACAGTTTTCTTTTCCTTCTGTATACATTCATAAATATATTTTTTTATGAGGTAGCTAAATTTCGTTGTTCAACGAAGCTTTTTTAAATCCATATTACATTTAAATGTTACTATAGTAATTTTTCAAACAAGTTCAAATCTTATGCATTAGCTGTTGCAAAATAAATAACAAATTAGTTTAAATATGGCGAAAAGATTAAACCAATGACAGCATGAACGGAAAGTATAATCTCGTGCACATTCTTTCGTACTTACTGGCCACTCATATGTAAGAGCCGTTATTACACCCTTTGCCCATTATATATTTTGTAAGGAGTGTGGGAAAATAGAACGGTACAAGCTCCTGCAGTAATGACGCTAACTTCAAATAAATTCTTCAACATTTAATTATCGCGAAATGTGATAACTGATATCGATCAAGGCCAGAGTGTATGGATTTACTAGAGTAATGTGTTTTCACAAAAAGTTAAAATTCTAAATTTTGGTGAACTTTAGCTTATATTGAATTCCATCGAGTTGGTACCATACACCGACTCAGAAACCCTAGTGTCAATATCATTTACTTTTTCAGTACCGTAATGGTAGTATCAGGTACTGACACAATAGCCATTGTGTTGGTAACCTTTAGAGACTCGTTATATATTATATTTATAAAAAGCTTTAAAGTCGCATTGTTGAAGACTTTATGTGAAGTAATCTTAAATACTGCAGGTTTATTCATTCGCACAAGACATTGTACTGTCCTTTTTTCCCACATTTCTCACCCATTTATTCATTGAGTAATGTGCGTAAGGAGTTGCCAATAAGCACGAAACGAATGTGCACGAGATTAAACTTTCCGTTCATGCTGTTTCTCATTTATTCTTCTGGTCATATTTAAACTAATCTGTTATAAAGGTGCGCAACAACTTCTTTGTAATTACATATGCTATATATATATATATATATATATATATATATATATATATATATATATAAATATATATAGAAGTTCCAAATTCAACTGTTATTTAAATTCCTAACTATCATATATAATCTAATTTAAATACATTCGTGATTTCCAGATTTCGTTCATCTGTAATTTTTTGACACTCCTTTTGCATTTACGTGTTAATATATCAATTTTGTAAACAAATCCTTACTAATTATCAGCATTTTATTCCTAAAGTATTTGTTCGTATAACTTATCAATGGAGGATAGCCAGATTTTATTTTTCATCGAGAGCTGTTCTGTTTAACAACTCGAACAAGCAAATTAGAAAACAGACTACAGAAAGCAATATTCATTCCTTAAATGCGTCAAAAGTCGACTTTCTTTTCCAAATAGATCAACGTGTGTTGTGCATATTTTTCAAATATAATGTTTCTGTATTTTGCTTAATTTGCAACGCATTTTACTGGCGTTATTGTATGCAGGATTTGTAAAATTTGTGCACAAGCCTTTCATTGCATAAAATCTCACGTTAAATTCACGTTTGGACCAGAATACATATTCTTCTCTTCAGAAATTTCATCGAAATTTCAATTTAATTTTTTCCTGAAATCGCTTATTATTTAATTTATAATATAAACATAAATTATATACACGTTCTATAAACCTGCGAAGTTATGCAAATTTTCTTTCAAAACGCGTTAGTCGATTGCACCTCTTTTGTGGCCTTTTTCTTCGAAATTCAGATTAAATTAATTTTAAAGTTTTCTAGCAATGCCATGCTAAATTGTTTTTCACTTCACTTATCTTAACCATCAAAACACACAATTTTGTCCCGCTTTAAGCATTTGACAAAAACTGCGATTAGTCCGTAAGATAATTGTTGATCCATAGTTCTTACATAATTTTTTTATTTGTTTTATTCTTTTGCACAATATATGTAAGCACATTAATGCACCGCTTGTTTTATCTAGTTTTAAACTATCAAACATAAATTAGATCAACATCATTGAAGTAAAATTATAGTGTATCAAATTAATTTAAAAATTTCAGGAAAATCGATTTTCAACTGCGAAAGCAGACATGTTAAATTTATAATTAATTATCAACTAATAAAGCTCTTAATAGGTAAATTTGAGCAAAAATTAAATGGTGTCATATGCGAATTTGTTAAAGGTAGTAAATTTCTGTTATATTGCTCCATACAACTGAAGTACAGTTTCTGTATCTCAGACGAGTTTTTGTGACCTAAAATATTTGTTGTCGTTAATCGTGCGAACTGCTTGAGGAGAGTAAGAGCCTAAATAGGCTAACATAGGTTTTTTGACGTTATATTTAACAAAAAACAACATTATATCTACTGAAGTTCGTCCTTTTATAATGGGCATGTTTAACGATTGGACTCAGAAAAACCTTTTGCTGGAACTCCGGTATCATTTCAAAGAAAGATAACTTTTCAGAATATTCAAACATTCCATCATTTTTTTCCTTTAAAATAAGCTTGCGAGCTTGAAGTAAACATCAATCTCATTGTATTTAACCAGTCGTCGAACAAAATAGCAAAACTACCGCCAGTCGCACGCATTGACCCGTTTCCAACTTTTCATGATCATTATCAGATTAATACGGCAAACTGACTAACGAGGATAAGCCCGCATTGAATATATATATATATATATATATATATATAGGCAATACAATTAAACAATCATTGATTGCGCGGGTTTTGGTAATAATTTAAACTAAGTTTAGGAGCTTCAAGTAAACACAAATCCCATTGTATTTAACCAGTCGTTGAACACGAAAGCAAAATTCCAGCCAGTCACACGCACTGACGCGCGAGGATCAAACCGCGTTGCATAAATATGGAAAGCAAAATTCCATAATTTTTCGGCAAAATTTCGTCTGACTATCCGTCATCTCAGCTAACACGTGTTCCAGTATATTTTGCACAAGATTATTTAACTATTTCTTGTCCTTCATTTTTGGTTATTGATGGACATTCAAAATAAATAATAAATAATTTTTGTTGAAAAGCAAGACAATAACATGTTTTTTTTAATTTCGGATCGGAATTTGTATGGATTTAATTTTCGAAATTCAGTGCGGATTTTTTGTTAAAGCCAACTATTTTAATTGTATTTCCAGTCGTATATTTAATTGAAAAAGCTAGCTTACGGGCTTCAGTTAAAAAATTTAACTCCATCAAGTTATATTTAAAGATGAATCACATTTATATATTATTAGCGTGTAGAACATTTCTAAATAAATGTAATATTGTCAATTAGTCAGATGTAGCCGTTACTGCGGGATTCAGATTGTAATGTTTAAAATGAATTTTGCCTGTCAATGTCTGCTTGAAGGATGTTTATGAAAATCAGCGTGGTAATGACATGATAAATTGTTTAAAATTCTTAAATATTCTTTCAAAGAAACACTTCTTACTTATGTCAAATATAAAAGCCAACTACACAATAAATTTAAATGGATGAGATTGTGAAATAGAAAAACGATTTAATCATTACATACATAACCTCAAATTCCTGCTAGGCATTTGTGTATTTTTTCAATTTGCTTTAATCTGGACTCAATTAGATAATCTGCAACGCTTTATAACTTGCTAGCTCTTCTCTGTTTTCCTTGATTTATTGGATAACTTGAAATCAATAGTTCGTAAACAATTATATGTTGATTTACCAAAATTATAACAAAGCATAATCCACATTACGTTAGATACGCAATTTTTATAAGCATTAATTTTTTACTTAGGGTTTAAATATTTTGACATCTTGAGTTTCTTACTTGATTGATATCTGACATTTCCATATTGATATAAAATATCTGAATATGAATTTTTTCAAACATTTCTTATTGTAAAATGATTTTCCGACTTTTTTAAAATGCGCTACAAAGTATGCCTTTTAAACTAATTTTAATTCATTTATTTGCATTACAATAAACTGGTAAAACATTTAAATCGATTGATAACTAATATTATCTCACTGTCTAGTAATACATTCTTCAATTTAGTTTTAATTCACTATTTACCAATCGAGAAAATCGTTAGTTACTCTTGATACCCTTTGTTTTGCATCAGTAGTAAAAGCGTGGCTATCTAGTTAGTAAATTGCGGAATAATTGCTCAATCAATTTACCTTAAGGTCAGTCTCGTTGGAGTTTCTATGCCAAATGTGCACAAATTATACAGATCATACGCATATAGATATCTTATAAAACTACACCTAACAAAATTTCATTTTTCTTTCAAAGTCAAGGGCCAAATATCTTTATCCATTTCTTGAACAATCTAGGTTTAACCTCTTTTGACTTTTACTGTAAATAAAAATAGTTTAGATATATTTGTTTTGTTAAATCTTTAACTTGTATATTCGAATGTGCACTTTTTCAAAATAGCTGCTTAAATTGATTGTTAGATCAACGGTATTTAGTTTGTATTCATGTTAAATGTATTTGACTAGCGTGCGAAATTTTCTTAATTAAGCATCTGATTTTTTTGTTTGCTTTATTAAAGCAAACAAGTAGTCTGACAGTTCTACATTTGCTGAGATGTATTATGGTAATTTTCGTAAACTCGCAGGCAGATTTGGTTACACTTATAACAATAACGTGCTGATTTCAACTTTTTAATGTAGGGAAAATTAATTTATTCCCAGAGTCTATTATACCATCGTTATCTGGATCCAATATTTGAAATTTTATTATCGAGAATTTGTAATTAACATCCTCCACGACAAATAAAATTAATAAACGCGTACATTAATCTAACCTGGTGTCTTCATCATTCTCTATTTTCATACATCACTTTGAGATCTGTATTAATCGAATCTATAACTATGGATACATATAAAGACAATATGAGAGGAAGTATCATATACACCTACAGCTAATGCGATTATAAATTCGCTCCTTTGATCTTCCTCCACTATAAATCTATCGTGTTGTTTGGCACTATTAAGTTAGGCCATCATTTGTATTGTATAAAAATTTGATTATTTTTTAATTACGTCTAGTTTACAGGCAGCGTGTGATATCGTTCTTTCAAATCCGATGACTTTGACGGAAATGGGCGAACCGTCATTTCTTCCATGAGTAAGTTTTGTTTAAACGTTTTATTTGTTGAGAAAAATTGAATTATTTTCAGCGGTTACTAGATACTGTCTCATGCCCGCCAGAGAATAAATTTTGTTTATGAGGTCCCTGCCTCTTTTTAATTTTGGTCATTCTAATTAATTACCTTAAAATTTAAATGTGCTAAAGTTTGCTTCTCTAGGCTTATATATTTAGACTGAATATAGCGATAATAGAATGTTTTTTTTTATTGAAACAATATATTGGTCGAGACTAAGCCTTTAATAAAGAATCCAAGTCAATTCTTCAAATTAGGCCGGTTTTGTCCATATTAGGAATTCTACAATTATTGAACGAATTTTCCACGAAAAGAGCTCGAATCTGGGAATGCTTGTGTCTTTTTACAGCGCAAAATAACCGCAGACCACAAATAGTTTTCATTTAAATACAATTTTATGTTTGTTGATAGTCTTTCCTTAATTTATGCCAAAGTGGTATTTATTTAACGAAAATTTCTACGTCACTGCAATCAGTATATCATTATATACTAGTCAACACAACACTTGTGGTATTTAATGGATTATTTATATAACTTTTTATATGTTTGAATGCGCTGATCGTGATAAAAAGAACTTTCTGGTACAAACGTGCCTGGGTACGAACACTCTCCATGGCAATTCCTTGGAAGTATTTGAAGAGAATCCAATTAGGATGAAATTGGTCAACTTCATGAATTTCTTTTGCTACTTTATATATTTCATATTTTTTTCTGACAAATGTATATATAATGGATTGACGTTTACATCAACCTCGCAATCTCGGTTCAAACAAATGTTATCACCACCAGTTCAATCAAATTTGTTTAATTATATCGATCTATCCGAGTGCTCCCACACAATTCGTTGCTTTAAATTTCCACTGAGGTATTCTAAAAATCACATGCATATTATTTCTGCACGCTTATTGCATTTTCTCTTAATGGTAAATTAAAACCGAAATTAATATTACTTACCTCAATTGAACAAAATTATTTTTTTATTTTTGTATTTTGTTATTGAAATTTAACTTGTCACATTTTAACTCTGTTTGGAAGTATTGTAAGCAGAACCCTATGTCTACTGATGTTTGTCAGTAACGTTCTTATTTAATTGACAAAATTACTGGTTTTAATTTCGAACACTGTAATATAGTTGATATTTCGTTTGTAGGAATTTTTGTACTTCATTATTCAGAGAATAATAAATAATTCATTGATGTTTCGAATTAAATAAATATTAAAAGTTATTTTTGAAGTTAACGGTTAAAGAATATTTAATATCATTTCAAATTAACTAATTAACATGTTAAAAAATTTCAGGAGGATCAGTATGGAATAGAGATTGGTGAAAATATAAGCTGATATAAAATTCAAAATTACATCCATTAATGACATTATTTGTGTAGTGAATAAGGTGCATGCCTATGAAATAAATGTTTCTGGATTTAAATCCTGATCGCAGGACTTGCATGTATAACATATGAGTGCTCCAAAAAGACTAGATAACTTGTTTATTTCGGTTACCACCGTACATTATAAAGAGTTAAATTTTATATTTAACGTACATCGAATTTCTTTCTTTAGGTTATTTGCAGAAAGTGGAATTAAATATAAATGTGCTCGAAATCAGATTACGTTTAAGACGCTTAAATCAATAAGTCTGAACGAATTTCATCGTATCGCTTTATAAATATAATTGATTTGTTCCGTCAATGGCCGCGAGAATACTACACAGGATCCTTTAGGTTTTACAACAAAATGAGTAAACAACTGGGTGCAATATAAGCAAATTGAACAAGTATACATATTCATCAATGACCAATCCTTTAATTATCTTATCATTACGTCCTACAATTAAAAAGAAAATATTTATTTGATGTTGTAATTTATACTCCACATCCATCTACTTACCAATTAATTGATTGATTAAATCAAAGCCTAGATTTACATTTCAATGAGATAAATTATCTACCAATATTTAGGTTGACACCATACTCACTGAAAAAATAATTTGTGGGAAATGTGGTATACTCATTGAAAACAAATCTCTTTATATTTTACTTAATTCCTAAAGTATTTTTATTATCTGCCCCAATATTCGGTCTTCATACCTATTTTCTTAAACTCATATGTATACACAAACTTATCCACGTCACCCCCACGCACATGACAACCTATATATCCACATATATGTAATCTAATCCAAAGTGCCATTTATAGAATAACTAAAAGCCAACCCCATGGATTGGCATACAAACCTATCTGTGATGTCTCAATTTTTTAAAATTTCTATTCTGGCGCGTAGAATGATTAATATTTAAAATTAAAAAAAAATCATATTGCAGAAATCCTACAATTGCCAGTTTTCCGAATCTCATCCTGAATGCAACAGGTAATAGAGAGAGAGGTTAGTTAAACTTTTTAAAGAATATAGTATTATTCTATCTATAATAAAGTGGATAAAAGGCATTCATTTCAAGATTACTAAGATTATTGGTGATGTTTATCTCGAAATAAATATTATCCACATTTTTCTAATGGGTTTTCTTATAAGAAATATATATATATATATATATATATATATATATAAGCTATTATGCTCCAGTTTCCGAGTTTAGTTACATGAGATATTAATTTTCTAAATTTCTTTGTAGTTTATTTCACTTCGTTCACTTTGAATACATGAATTTTATGATTGCTTAATCGGTTTTCAACCACATACTGGAGCATTTTCAGCACTTCGTTTGTGAAAAAGTAGCTTGAACAATCGAATTACTAATAATGCTGGCACTACAGAGGTTTAGTCAGGAAACATATAGTTGTTTAACTAGCTAAATTGATGAAAATATTTGCATAAAACCTGTCCAAGGTGATGAAACGTATAAACTATTACATGTGATATCTTATTACTAGGTCCTCCAGACAGCTATTGACCAAGTCTCATATAGCTTTAGAAATGTGCAACGTAATGGCAGAAATTTCATTTATCGATGTGACATCAAATCTATTTAAGAATGTACCATGTTCAATTATTTTGCAAAGACAATTTTGTTTGTCTATTGAAGACCTGACTAAACACCACTGTTTTTCATCTGGCCAGGTACATATTTCGAAAAACTGCCTTCCTAATGAAGAGCAAATAAACAAGTTTATAAACTAATAGTAAACAACAACACTACTGTTTATATGCCTATAAATGTGTAAATGAAAAATGAAAAATTAATATTGTCGTTTATTTTTTTTTAAATTCCCATGCATTTTAGTTTCTATTTAATTTATCATTAACGAAATTAAATATTAACATGAAAATCAACCGAACACATAAATAACACTTAGCTAACTCAATTAAGAAGGGCTAAATTATTAAAAAAATAAATTTTCATTCTTATTGTTCTCATCTCGACATTAGTCTGCCGTGCATTTTGGTGGGTATTTAATGAATGGCCGTAAAGTATAATATTTTTGTCTACCTTTGTTTTATAATCTATGAATTTTATTTAACGAACTCTCTGCATGTATAAATAGATATAAAATTTGAAAAAATGTTTGTCTAAATTTTACATTCTTAGTAAATCTCTGTACAATTTAAAGAATATCTGAACATGACGATCCAAGTATATAACATGCGGTCAACCATTAAACCTAAAAATCGTTTTCTAGAAATTCATTTGCATAATAAAAAACAAACATTATTATGCGTGGGCTGCAATCAAAATTTATGTTGACATTTTTTAACCGTGATAAACAATTTGGATGCAAAAATGAAAATGCCACTATTTAATGCTTTTGAGTTTCAAACATTTTCTATTTCAAACTTTTATTTAGTAATTGTTTATGTTAAATTAATAGTTATTGGACAGATTATCATATAGAAACTCTACATCCAGTTTCAACATATAAAAAATGTTTCTAGTTTAGATAGGCAAGCTGGCGCTAATTTCTTTTTTCGATTTAGTATTTCCTACCGTGCGCCCGGTAAAGATAAAGAATAGACAAATATGGACATTCTTTTTTTTTAGTTTTTTCTTTCGTTTATATGGAATGTTAACTTGTTCGTAGTAAAAATAAATATGAAAAACTGAATTTTAACAATATTGAAGTATTGCGAGTTCTTGAGTGTCGAGCATGCTTTTATCTCAGTTTTGAAAAATTAAGCACGATAAATGTGGAAACGAGAAGTGAATAGAATTTTTTTTTAAATTTTCTGTTAGAATATGCCTTCTGTTAATTTTTTCAAATCTCTCTTTTTTGGTTTAGATTAAGTCAGTTGTAACGTTTTTAAGTGAACTGATGAAAAGTGCTATATCTTCACTAAGCTTTCTGACATAGCAACGTGATGCTATGCAAATATATATTTAATTTATTTTGCATTATTTTGCTGATTTTCAATTTCATGCTTTTGCTTTCTCTATATTTCTTTATTATATATATATATATATATATATATATATATATATATATATATATATATATATATATATATATATATATCTTTTGGTATATTTGTTTTCTATTTAAAAATTCTGCTCAAAATTGTAGAATTTGTTTACATATTTGTGTTCAGTTTTTCTTATTTAGATTACATTATTTTAAGTGTCTTACATCACCAATAAATTTGTGGATAAGATAAAGTGAAAGCGCTTGTCTGTCATAGGTAATGTTTTTCCTTTATCACCCCCCTGTTGGTGCACGTTTTGGTTATTGTCACAGTAAATTAATTATTATGAAAGAAACATGTATTCAAAAGAAGTCAACATCTGAGCATAATATTAATAAATTACCGAAACGTCATAAAAGAAATTACTTAACAGAAAACAGGTCCACGGCCACTGAGTCAGAGTTCGCGGAAATTTTTTCAATGTCATTCGACGTTCCACAGACTAAATGACGATGTTTAAATTTTAGAGTTGTTTTTTTCAAAAAACGTATAAATACAGTTAAATTTTAGCATATCTTTGGAAATAATAAGGAAAACAACTTTTTTTACTGCAAAAGATTTCCTTTTAATTGTTTTCACGAAACAAATATTAGTATGTAGAGTTATGTGTGAGAATCAAATGTTGAATTTGTAAAATGTAAACTTGCCATTTTGAAAAAAATTGCTGTGTCTGAAAATTTTGAAAGCTCGTTTGACGCAATAACATACAGGAATAATGCACAAACTACAAAAGGTACACAATCTTCGGAAGTAATTGATCTGCTTCTTCAATATATTACGTAACGAGCTTTCCATAACGCAGAAATTAATTGACCATATATATATATATATAATAATAATAATAATAATAATAATAATAATAATAATAATAATAATAATAATACATTTATTTGGCATCAAAGGCCAACTGGCCCGACCATTGAAATAGCAAATCAAGGGTAGGATATGTGGAGGTGAGTGGAATTGTGACTAGCAAAGTATTTAATAGCAGGGGGAGGGGTTGGGGAAGGGAAAAGTTATCATTAACATCAAGATAGTTCAATCTGGTGAAAAATAAATAGAAACGAAGTTCCATTTGACTAGACAAGATCAATTGGAGATAGTCCATGAAGTATCAGAGCTTCAAGGTGAATGTGAGATCGAAAACAAAGATGAAGATGAAAAGATGGCGGCCCGGAGGTAGACGTCGACCGATGGAGTCCATTGTCGTGACGATTGAATTGATGGAGCAAAGCATGGACATGGATGGAATCAGCAGGATTGAAGCGAGCGAGTCTTGCAGGGGTCGCAGGCATCCGTAGAACGTGATTGTGATTGAAAGAAGACCAGGGAGAGTCGATGTCCGAAGCGAACCGTTGGTGGATCGGTAGGGCTGTTGGGTTTCCGGTCCTCCGCTGAAACAAGAAAGAAAAGAATTGGATGAGCAAAACGTAGTAAAGTATCCACAACGTGGATATAATGGGGTCAGGAATGGGCTGAGAGGTGGTATTAGTGAATCTAGAAGAAAAGATTAAGACCAGAGAGGTAAAGTGGAAGATTAGATGGCTGCCTGAGGGATTTCGCCCTCCGAATATATATATATATATATATATATATATATATATATATATATATATATGGAATACATGAATTGGATGTTATGTTGTCTGGTTCGATTTTCGGATGTGGCAATTCTTTAAATTAATTGCTATATGACGAATGAAAAGGAAACGTTTCTGCATCATGAAGCAATATCTACTGATAAGATATATCTTCTTTTGAAATGTGAGACTTAATAAATTTCATATTTCCCTTTCCGTGTTCAAAAAGAAAAAAAATTCTATCAGATAAAAGAGCCGCTAGTTTCACATAATTATCTCAAGTATTTACAAATGAGCATCATGTTAGATAGGAATTTAATGGCAAAACAAGATAGAAAACTGCAAACGTGGGGGAGTGTGAAATTATGGAACAACCAATAAATTGCCTGCGTCAGCTCCAGTTCAATCTCAGCGCTTGAACATGCTTCTTCTGCCTGCATATATCCTGCTAAAATTTGTTTATCTATAAAGTTTCGCATGTGGTTAACTACATTTGGTATTTGCATTTTGTAACTATCGTCAATGATAAGTCTGTAAAACATACATGTGAGGTTTTAAAGATGCGTTGCGCATTTGCAGACGTGTATTCACAATTTGATTTTAAACATGAGTCTAAGTTGCAATGTCCCATATTCGAGTAATTTACCATCTGGTCGATCGGCCTACGTAAGCTGATCGACAACTTCCACATATATATTGGTAAATAATATTTGATGTCGGCATTAACGACCGCTTCTCTTTGATTGCAGGTAAAGGCAAGTTTACCTACGTTAATTGTGCGTATTAATGTCGCTTCAATTTCTTTCTGCTATTAGGTGCCAGTACCCACACTACGCAAGCTTATCCTCTTATGCAAGAAGTCGTACGTTTCCGTTTTAAGGGAATTATCCATAAACAGACTGGTGGGGAATAATAAGAAGCCTCCTATTTCCAGTATTGGCTAGGATTTTTCTAGGGCACGTAGAGAACATCATTAAGGAGTGACATAAGTAAATGTGCTCAATATATACGCTACGGTGGATGATAAGAACAGGTCACAAACCCGTATTTTGTTTCAATGTTTTAACGGAGCGCATATGAATATGGGTTTAACGTCAGCGCACGAGAATAATGATTGTCTGCGCTCCTTAAATGTACTAATAAATAAAGATATTAATAATAGAACAGTTTACGATAGACAAACTTGGTTTGCACAGTATATTATTTACAATAATTGAGTGGTGTTTGAATATAAATTACAAAAATTTCGGAGCTGATTTTCAAGAATTGGCAGTTTGGTTAGTCTAGATTCAAAATATAACGAATATTATAAATCAATAAACTAAGTAATGACTAATGGTTTTCCTAGACAATTAATCGAATAAATTATTAAAAGTGGAAGTCAACATAAAAATACATATTTCGGGCTAGAAAAAAAAGAAATCTACTTGAACATCCGATTTAAGGTGGATATAGTTTGACGAAAAGCGTAACAAAACTTTGTTTCAGTACTAACACGCACTTTTAATGCAGCTAAACTACGAGTGTTACTTAAGTTTACATGATTGCATTTACCAGCAATCAAACAGAAACAACCGATAATGACGCCATCACGAAGTAATTACCAATAGAAATGCGCAAGCTGGCGATCAACTTATGTAGGCGGATCGACTAGACGGTTAATTACTCGAATGAGGGAACATTACATCTTAAACGCCAATTATAAATAAAATGGTGAATAGGTGTCTGCAATTGTGCAACATATCTTTGAAACCTTAAACGTATGATCTCCAGATGTAGCATTTCAAATATTTACTATATGAAATAATGATAATGAATTAGCCACATACGAAGTTTTCGATAACGTGATGTTCATTTGTATATATTTGTGAAGAAAATATATATATATATATATATATATATATAGTATAATTCCAACTTATTTATTTTCATTTCAGTTCCTTAATATGCATTGTGCTCCGTCAAGAATTACAAATCGACGTTGTCTAGTTGAAACTTCAGTTCGGAAGCGATGCAAAATAGTCTCTTCCTATGTGAAATTTGTGCATAAATCTTTAATTCGTATATTATTTAGAGTTATATGCTTTTTGGCTGATCGATTTACTCAGCAAACGATTTGTTATACTCTGAAGCATAACTGCCATGTGTAAACAGCGGCCTCAGTTAACCTAGCATTTAATAATTTTTTGTCAAATTAAGACGAAGCCGGTCTACTCATATTATATGCATGATTAAATCCGACACATTTTGTTCATTCAATATCAGTTTACCAGGTATTATAGAATCAGCTATGGTTCTGACCGTTCGATGGTATCTACTATTAAATATTGTTTCGAAAACTATGTCAAGTAGACTCATTGTGTAGGAAAGAATGAATAAAAGGCTACCTGATGCATAACCGACAATTGTATGGCTTGCTTCGATTGCTTAATATAGTTGATGCTTTACTTTTTTTTCTGGTCCGAGCCCAATCTCTACAAATTTTATGTAGAAGAAATTGGTCATTTTAATGAATTTTATTTGCTACTTAGTATGCTACATGTTTATCTTATAACCGCAATACGCAAAAAATGTCTGTTTGAAGAAAACGAGTTTAACTTACTAGTTCACTGATCTCATTAGATGAAAAAGGGCTTAAGAAACGGAAAAATGCGCAAACCGTGTACAACCCATTCACGCGCCACACATAACCATGCACTCGTACATGCAATGCCGCACATGCTACCATGTTTATATTAAATGCTACGTATTGGTATAGTTGCTAACAAATTTGGTAAAAAGTAAGAGATTTGATTATTCGCACTTTTTGGTTAATATCAGGACGCATGGAAACCGATCAAGTTTGGATTAGAATTTTCGACATATACGTGCTTGTTGTATTATGCATTAAATTGTATGTAATGGTGACATTCAATTTTATTGCAAAGGCAAATAATATATTAATACCTTCTAGAATTTACCAATTTTTGGAGACACATCGACTGGAAATTTAATTTTAATTTATTTTTCTACTTTGGATATTTTGAGTTTAAACTAATTGTAAAACAAAAATAAGTTTAATATCAAAATATTTTACTGGATTAACGATGAAATACAAATGGCTTATATTCAAATCTTATCGAATATGCCAACAAATGGCTCCAAAAAACTCCGATTGATATTTTTTAAAAATAATTCTACGACATGTATCACTGAAATTAATTACATTTAATAATATGCCGACTTCATTATACGTTTTAATAGGAATTTATTTTGTTTCCAGCATCCTGGTGAATTTCGTTTATGTTTCAGCAGTTGTTTAATTCTACAGATGATTTTCACTAACAAATTTTAATAATTTTGCAAGACGTATTTTATTGTTTGCTTCATTTATATTACCAAAAAAATTATTTGGTAATTTTTTCCAAAGTAATATGTTATAATAATTTTTTAGACAATATATGGAAAATCTCATTTTTTTTAATAAATAAGAAAGCAATAAATAAACACTATGGAGCTTTCAATTATACTATCCCCTCCGTTGGACTTATAATTTTTAATAAAATCTTCAAATTGTTGAAAACAATCGTAAGGTTCTACTTAACTCAAAATTAAATGAAAACTACTCAAAACGTTGAATTACTGCAGAAATATAACTACATTAATTTAAAAAATTACGAATTATCCTTATAGGCCAATTTTAAATATCTTTTAGAAGCGATTATATTCGGAATTCTTTTTAAAAAATCAGGTTCTTAAACTTCCAAATATTAATAATTACGAACATATAGCACCAGCGAAGGAAATTCATTATTACTATACATTTTGCCTTGTATAGAACCGGACAATTGTTACAACTAACAGCATGATCTGTGAGTAGTACATGTTTGCAAATTTCTGATTTTTGTGCAGGAGCTGCACTCCTCCTTAATATTTTTTGAAGGAGATGGTGATTTATTCTAGTTTCGAGCCTCCTTTTTGATCCGCCGATGTACTGAGCGTTGCAGGTACATTGGAATTTGTATACAGAAAAAAGGTTTTCGCGACACAGAGTGGCTATCTTTTTCATTTCTGCGCATCAATTTTGTTGTGTTGAACACCAATCTCACCTGCATTGAAAGAAACTTGTCTTTAGTCGCTCGAATTACTTTTCTTTTGAAAATATCAGCTGCAAGATCACCTCCAAAGGGAACACTAAGCATTACTCGCTGGGGTGTTTCGTTTTCCTCCAAAATTGATCTCGATTTTATTGCGTTGCCTCAAGTTATATTCGATGAACCAGACCGGATAGCCATTATTTCTCAACGCTTCGCGAAGCATATTTAGCTCCAATTCATTTTTGTTCGGTGAACAAATTCGGCAAATTCGTGTGCCCAAATTTATTATCAGGTACCTTTTGTACGCCCTTGGCACACTTCTGAAATAATGAATATATTGCCCAGTCCAGCTTGTATTCTTGTTAACTGACCTTGAGATGGTACCTTCTTCATCTCTCGTTATTCCTACATCTTGAAAGGATGAATATCCGTCTTGTTCTTCTTCTATTGTAAACTTGATTGCTTGGTCTATCTTGTTTATGTGATGTAGCAGTGCATTTGTATTTTCATCCTTTTCAACGACCATGAAATTATCGTCAACATAGTGTACGTAAAAATGAGCTCCATTGATAATTGGTTTAAATTCCGTTGTATCTAAATGGTGCATGTATATGTCTGCCCATACTGGTCCGAGAGGATTGCCCATACCTCTGGCGTCAATTTTTCTGTAGAAGATTCCTTGGAATACGAATTGTATGTTGGTTGTACATAATAAAATTATTTCTCTTATGTCGTCCACTTCTATCAGTGTTACCGCTCCTGATGATCGTAGATATTCACATAGGATATTTATAGTTTTATTTATTGGAATGCTAGTAAAGAGGGACTTTAAATCGAGGGACACCTATTTCCTCTCTTTTAAATTTTGGTCGCGTATTTTTTGCCACAAATTGAAAGCTATCCTTTACAGCGTGCTCCATTCTTCCTTACATGATAGGTTTTATAATCCGACATAATAATCTGGCTCCTCGTACTGTGGAGAATTAACCATAGATAAAATGGGTCTGATTGGCGGAAGTCTCTCATTTTTGGTCATTTTGTGAGTCTTGGGCAACACATATGATATTGGTTGCGTTGAACCTACGGGCTTTGCATGTTTGCATTCTGTAATAATAGGATTTCTTGTGCTCTATGTCGATTTCATGTTTAGCTTCGGCTTTCGAAATATTTCGGTTGTAAATTTTCGTTATATAGTTTTCTAATCTTGCCGTAGTTTTGCGTTGTACTTTTTCGTGTTTAAATTTGGATTTGTCGTTCATAATTTGTAACATAGCCTGACTATAGTCCGTAGAGTTCATTAACACTACGCCTGTCCCATTGTCTGGCTCCATGAGTCTGATTTGTTTGTTTCGTTGTAGCTCATTTAGTTCCTTTAGATGCCTTTTGGTGACCAGTTTATTGACTTGGAATGTGCGCATATATTGGCCTTATGCACTTCGGAGGTCCGATTTAAAAATCGAGATGTCGTAGTTTTCTGTTGATTTGTGTTTTGTAGCATCTTCAAAAAACAATCCATTGATGCCTGCATATGCATTTCTTCACGTTCGTTTATTCTAGTTTTTGTTATGCCAATATTTCGGTCAAAGAAAGAGAAATTCATTTTGATGTTTCGTTAGTTTGATTGCAGTGTAATTAAAAATAACTTTGCCTGGATTCTCAGGAAACTTTTTAATCTTAGAACATCGCACTGCATTCCGCGCTAATTTTTTTAATCTCTCTTTTCCTCGTACCTTCTGTAAACCATGCCACCTCATTTAAAAGGTTAATTCGATTTTCATCTTCTATCATCTGCAGTTTCGACTCTATAGATAGACATTTAAGTTTGTAGCTATCCGCTTTTACTTCTTCTTCTTCGATGACATTTTCAAGAATGAGGCGATGAATATTCTTTGATTGATGCTGATTGGTACTTTTCCAATGCTTAATCAAATATGATGGGATTGTTTCCTCACATAGACAATTGTTATAATAAATCACACGTTCTACACATTCACCATATCTACAAGAATAGGATATATATGCATTAACAGTCTTTCGTGGAATAGGGTGACCTCGGTACTTTAATAAATTTATCGTTAACAGTTTCACCATTCTTTAAAATATGATAACACAACCTTTATTACATGGAATAACATTTATTAATAAATCCTATTTCTACCAGTATCTATAGCCATTATTCTGGATTCGTTAGTATATTCGTTCATCCAATCCCAACTGTACATTTGTCATAACCAATCCTCTCTTCGTTATGTCAGTCTTTGTTTTGTGCAATTTAGACCACTCCTTTTGCGTAACGTCATGTGGTGTGTCATCGCTTTCATTGTAATTGCGTCCGTAATTGATGGTGTGTCGTATTTTGATAAACGTAGGCTCGAAACTAGAAAAAATCAGCATCTCCCTCAAAAACTATTAAAGAGGGTGCAGCTCCTTCGCAAAATCAGCAATTTGCGAACATGTACTACTCAGAGTTCATGCTGATAGTATTAACAAATTTTCATATCTGTACAAGGCAAAAACAAAAAATGTTTCTGGCTTTTGATGCTATTGCAATTAACATGTTGAACCTCTGTTAAAACATGCAGAAACTAATTCAAAAAGAAATTAAATTTGCTCGGAACAAAGACATAACTGAAAGGAATTCAAAAATAGCCTACGTTTCGCAAGGAGTCTTTTACGGGAAAATTGACGGCAGAAGTATGGGTAGTCCTCTTGTACCAGTATTGACAGACATATACATGCATCATTTAGAAACAATGGGATTAAAACCGATCATCAATGGAGCTCAATCTTACGTACACTACGTTGATGATAATTTCATGGTCGTTGAAAATTATGAAGATACAGATGCACTGCTACATCGCATAACCAAGGTAGACCAAGCAATCAAGTTTACAATAGAAGAAGAACAAGACGGATATTTATCCTTTCTAGATGTAGGAATAACGAGAGCTTAAGAAGATACCATCTCCAGGTCAGTTTACAAGAAATCAAGCTGGACTGGGCAATATATCCATTATTTCAGTAGTGTGCCAAGGGCGTACAAAAGGTACCTGACAATATATATGGGCACACGAATACTCAGGATTTGTTCACCGAAAAACATTGAATTAGGGCTAAATTTGCTTCGCGAAGCGCTGAAAAATAATGGCTATCCGAACAGATTCATCGAATACAACTTGAGGCAACGCAATAAAATCGAGACCAATTTGGAGGTGATGTTCAATAGAAAAAATAATTCGAGCGACTACAGCACAGTTTCCGTCCAATACAGGTGAGAGTGGAGTTCAACACAACAAATCTGATGCGCACGTGTAAAAAGGATAGGCTGTCTGTGACGTCAACACCTTTGTCCGCATACAAATTTCAATGTACCTGCAACGCTCAGTACATCGGCAGATCAAAAAAGAGGCTCGAAACTAGAACAAATTTGCATCTCCCTCAAAAACTATTAAGTAGGTGTGCAGCTTCTTCACAAAAATCAGCAATATGCGAAAAAGTACTACTACTCACATGCTGTTAGAGGTAACAATTTTTCAGTTCAGTACACGGCAAAAACAGAAAAAATGCTTCTTGATTTTTAAGATATTGCAAATTATACGTTGAACCCCTGTTTACACGTGCAGAAAATAATTCAAAAAGAAATTAAATTTGACTGAAACAAGGACATAACTGACAGGCCTTCAAAAATAGCCTACGTTTCGCAAAATACGACACACCATCAAATACGGACGCAATTACAATGAAAGCGATGACACACCACATGATGTTACGCAAAAGGAGTGGTCTAAATTGCACAAAACAAAGACTGACAGAACGAAGAGGGAATTGGTTACGTCAAAATTACAGTTTTAATTAGATGAACGAAAATACTAACGAATCCAGAATAACGGCTGTAGATACTGGTAGAAATAAGATTTTTTAATAAATGTTATTCCATGTAATAAATGTTGTGTTTTATATATATATATATATATATATATATATATATATATATTTAAATTTATTTAATATCCATATATATATCCATATATATGTGTGTATATATGTAAACAATTAATATTATGGCAGGTTTTCTTTATGAACACTGACAGCATAAAATTATAAATTATAAATATATACAAAATGAAAAATGACAAAAGTAGAATTTGGTATAATAAAGGAAGTTGCTCGAAATGGGCAGAACCATTTTCTAAAGAGATGATTTGCATATCTCTGTACAAAACGCTTTCACGTCTAATTTACGATCTATTAATAATAAAATAGATATATCAGATCAATTGCGATATATTATTTAATTTACTTTTAATGAATGTAAGAAATAAGGCAGTATTTTATTTCTTCTGTGTGTTTGTTATAGATTATAATAAAAGAACATAGGTAATACATATAATTTAAAAGACGGAAGACTTCTTTGTTACTCATTTGTTGGTTTTTCTAGTATTTTATTCGTAGATATGAAACTAGTCTCCGACACTAAAATTACAGTGAATTTATTATTATATCTCTCTATATATTACCTTAAGTTTTCTAGTCAGCATTAACAAAAATAGCGTAGCTCGTGGGTCTCTTCTCAACTAAAGCAAAGATAGCACTTCCTACATGACAAAGGCAATTTTGTCTCGGGATATTACGTTATATTCGGGTATACAGACTATTTATGACTTTATATTTACTATCGATATTTTGTTTTGATAACACCAACATTATACTTTCTCATAAATTTAATTCTGCTTGAGTTTCCGTCATTTAGCAACTTATATAAGCATTCCAGATTTATCTCATTCAGTCAGATTTCCTTAGTTATTTGAAAATAGCCATGGAATTTATAAATGTTTTAGTGACAAAAAGTGGTTCGAGTTTCACTATGTTGCGCGACAGGTTAAACAAAAGTTATTAATTTATATTTACAAGAAACCAACATGATTTTTATATTCTCTTAATCAAGCTGGCGAGCTTGAAGTAAACATCAATCTAATTGTATTTTAACAGTCGTTCATCAACATCGCAAAACTACCGTCAGTCACACGTACTGAAGCGTTTCGAACTTCCATAAAAATCAAGAGTACCACGAAAAACTGAATAACATAGATCAAACCGCAATGTAAATATAAGCAAAGATTCTTTTGAAATGCGAGCTTTAAAAAAATTCATTGTACCCTTCCTGTGTGCAAAAACAAAAGAAATTTTATCAGATATAAGAAATATTTCTTTCGCATGGTCTCCTCAAATATCTACTAATGAACATATCTTTATATATAAATTGGAAAGCCAAACGAAAGAAATATTTCTTATATCTGATAAAATTTCTTTTTGTTTTTGCACACAGGAAGGGTATAATGAATAAGCAAAGATATTATATATAAGCCTCTCACCTCTTGGAGCCTGGCATAAATTACACCTGACTGGAAATATCAGCAGCAAAATATCTATGCAGAAACGAACAAACATTTTTGCATTTTTTGCCTCATATATAGGTGATACAATGATTCAACCATTGATTGTGTAAGTAGTGGCGACCATTCATTAAATCAAGTTTGCGAGCTTAAAGTAAACACCAGGCACAATGTATTTAACCCGTCGATGAAACAATATAGAATAAATAGAAGTTAACAGCAACCCTATTGTATTTAACATGTCGTTGAACAACAAAACAAAATTACCACCAGACGCACGCACTGACGCGTTTCGACCTTCCATGAGCATCATCAGAGTACGACGACAAACTGACTAGAAAAGATCAAAGTGCTCTCAGCTCTAGTAGTACTGTATATATTGTACTTGACTAGAACTGTCGACTGCACAATTTCTATGCAGTTACGAATATTAACTGTTTGCAGATTTCATCATACTCATATATAAAGACAATACAATTAAGCAATAATTGATTGCGCGGGTCGTGGTAAAAATTCATTAAATCAAGTTTGCGAGCTTTAAGCAAACACCAATCCCTTTGTATTTAACCAGGCGTCAAAAAAATTAATACAACTACAGCCAATCGCAAGCACTGACGCCTTTTGACCTTCCTTGATCATCATCACAATACAATTGCTAGTCAGTTTGCCGTCGTACTCTGATGATGATCATGGAAAGTCGAAACGCGTCAGTGCGTGCGACTGGCGGTAGTTTTGTTTACTTGTTGGACAACTGGTTAAATGCAATGGAATTGGTGTTTACTTCAAGCTCGCAAACTTGATTCAATGATATTTCATCACCACCCGCGCAATCAATTGATTTTTTAATGCCAACAATAGAATATCTATTTAGGTATAAATTGAAAAGCAAAACAAGATAGAAAAATGTAAACATAAATAGACTGTGAAATAAGGAAGCAACCAGTCATGTTTCTGCATCCTTTCCAGTTCGAGCTCAATGCTGGAACATACTTATTCTGCTTGCATAAATCCGACTCCAATTTGTTTATCCTTAAATCTCCGTCTGTGGCTAACTCTATATTGTTATTGAATTTAGTAATTATTTTAAATGCCACATCTGGGGAACATACGTGTGATGATTGAACAATGTGTTGTGCAATTGCAGCCGTGTATTCACTATTTGATTTAAAACAGGCGTTTAGGTTGCAATGTTCTCTCATTCGAATAACTAACTGTCTGTTCGATCGGCCTACGTATTTTGATCGACAACTTGTGCATGCATATTGGTAAATAATATTTTATGTCAACATTAAAGGACGTTTCTCTTTTATTGTTGATAATGGCAAGTGTGTGACCTTAAATAGAACTAGTAGTTTAGCTGCATTAAATGTGCGTGTTAATGCCGCTTTAACTTTCTTTTGTGCTATATGAGAAACTGCATTCCCCTTAAATTGGAAGTTAAGGTAGACTGTTTACTTTTCTGGTGCTTAATACGTCAGGTTCCATTTAATGCCCCTTTGAATAATTGATTCAATTAATTGTCTATGATATTCAGTTGACATTACATGGTTAATTGCTTTACTATATTCGTTTTTTTAATCTTGACTAACCAACCTTTCAATTCTTGAAAAGCAACCACGAACTGTTGACAATTTTTATTGAAACAGCAAATATTGTGCCTAAGAGGTTGGTTTATTGTAGATTGTTCTATTTAATTTATCATTAGTTTTATTCATGTTCTTATGTGCTATGTTGAGACTTTGAAGCAGTGTTCGTTATTGCGAACATTTGTTATGGATAAGGAAAGTATCGTCCACGTTTCGTACATATTGAGCACATATACTTATGTAGTTCCTTAATGATGCGTTATCTAGATGCCCTAGGAAAATCTCAGCCAACATTGGAGATAAGGGGCTCCTCATTGCCACACCTTCAATCTGTTTATATATGCTTCCATTAAAACAACAACGTACGTCTTTCGTGCATAATAAGATAATCTTGAGTAGAATGTGACTTGGCCCCGGTGATGGTTATATGTCGTGTTATAACGCTTTAACTATAATATCAATGGTTTCATCAATTTGAATATTTGTAAAAAAGACGTAAAACAAAAAGATACCATAATTTTATTTGAACAATTAAAACTTGAATTTTGTTTACAAACTCAAATGAATCGGCAACCGAATAATTACCTAGTAGTTTGGGCATTGGTTCAAGTATACGAAATAGTCATTCAGCCAATGCACGAAGTAACTTTTTATTTTTTCGCGTGGAAATGGAACTTCGATTTATATGTTCTTAATCACTGGACATTGATATAAAAAACAACTTTTCTGTTTACATAAAAAATTATCCATATTATTCTTTTAAGCAAAGAATTGATTTATTGCTCTTTTAACAGACAAAATCATTATTCATTTGAGCAATTTATTTAATAAATAATAGATCAAGTAGTACGCCTCAAAATAATTCATCCAAATCTCAGATACACCTGCGTCCACTATACGGATCTGTACATATTTTATTTTCGGTTATATATTTTAATTATCATTGCATTTTATTTATCAACTCTTCTTGAATTATTTATATAATTCTTTAAAAAAAATATCGAGTTTAAATAATCTGTTAATCTCGCTCAATATTTAAGATACGAAGCATAAATAAATATGCTTGCAAACTTTTGATAAAATGCAATCGATCAATATAATTAGTTATTTATTAAAATATCAAAAATGATGTCGAGCGATTTTTCAGCATTTGTTTATCAATACTGGTATCTTGAAATCATTATGTTAAAATATATGACGCAAATTAATGCAATTAATCAGGTATATAATCTAATAAAAAATAAAGTCTATTATTTTTTATGAATCTATTTATTTCTATTTCTGTACGAAGTAATATACCATTTGCCAGTTTTTTTGTCATCCAATAATTAACCATGAGTTACTTGCATTGGCCATGCTAATATAAATATTAGCACCATCAAACATTCAATATGAAGAAAGTTAACTAAATTTTGATGCCACATTCTAATAATAAATGATTTACAAAAGAATACACTTTAATTCTAATTTATTTCATTTAAAAACAATAATTAGCTTTAAGGAGATTTAAATAAATTTAACATGTTTGACAAATCGTCTTATTGTTTCGTTGTATAGTATTTCAATTAATAGTTGCTTGTAAAGATATATTGCTCTGCATGCGCATCATTTTTGTTATTCGGCGATATCCTTGCCTGATATATGGGAAATTTAGAATTCACCGCCCAACACTTAACTTACAGTTAAACTTATGCTGAATGAAATTACAATTCGTTTCAATTCAGTTAATTATATGTCGCTATGTGTAGGTTTAAGTAGAATCTAGTCGCGGCTGTGCTTGTTTGAAATCAAATGTTCTGATTCTGTTTTCCTTCTAGCGGCACTACGCATCGCAAAAACACTGATGTTGCGTTGTCTAAATTGTCTTTAAAGCTGCAAAGTTCACACTTTTGTAGGCCTGCTTAGAAATGTTAGGAAATTTTCATATTTGCGCGGGATTGAAGCAATATTTTGAAAATCTGATATTTCTTTGTCTAAAACTGAATTCATAATTTCAAGTTTGTAAGTTAAAGATAAACATCAATTTAATAGTATCTAACAATGGACAAAATAAGCGAAACTGATATCAATCTTATGTAATGACGAATTTCTAACTTCGAAATAACAATTTATTCTGCTGGTCTAGGTAAGAGTTCTTTAAATCAAGTTTGCGAGCTTGAAGAAAACAACAATCCCATTGTATTTATCTAGTCGTCGAACAGCATAACAAAACTACCGCCAGCCGCAACGTACTGACGCGTTTCGACCTTCCTTGGTCATCATCACAGTAATTCGTCAAATGGATTAGCGAGAATCAAACCGCCAATGCATAAATGTGGAAAGACAAATTAGATATGCGGCTCTCGCATCTAGTAGTTTCGCATAAATTGTATTTGATCTGAAATTTTTCTATGCAATCACGAAGATAAACTGTTTGTAGCTTTCTCCACACATACATATATAGGGAATACGATTAAATAATAATTGATTGCGCGGGTGCAGATAAAAGTACGTGCGACTGAAGGTAGTTTTGCTATGTTGTTCGAGGACTGGTTAAATAAAATGGGATTTTTGTTTATTTCAGGCTCGCAAACGTGATTTAAAAAAGGTGTTACCATCACACGCGCAATCAATTATTATTTAATTTTATTGCCTATATATGTGTGTGTGGTAAAAGCTGCAATCAGTTCATGTTCGTGGCTGCATAGAAATTGTGCAGCCGACATTTCCAATCATGCACAGTGCGTTCGAGACTACCAGTTGTGAGAGCCACGTATCTAATTTTGCTTTCCATATATACACAATGCGGTTTAATCCTCGCTAATCAGTTTGCCGTCGAACTCTGAGGATGATAATTGAAGGTTGAAACGTGTCATTGCGTGCGACTGACGGTAGTTTTGCCTTTTTGTTCGACGACTGGTTAAATAAAATGGGATTTCTGTTTATATCAGGCTCGCAAACGTGATTTAAAAAGTGTTAACATCACCCGTGCAATCAATTATTATTTAATTGTATTGACTAAATATATGTGTGTGGTGCAAGCTGCAATCAGTTCATGTTCGTGGCTGCATAGAAATTGTGCAGCCGACATTTCCAATCATGCACAGTGCGTTCGAGAATACCAGTTGTGAGAGCCGCGTATCTAATTTCACTTTCCATATATACACATTGCGGTTTGATCCTCGCTAATCAGTTTTCCGTCGAACTCTGAGGATGATAATTGAAGGTTGAAACGTGTCATTGCTTGCGACTGGCGGTAGTTTTGTTAGACGATTGGTTGAATACAATGGAATTGGTGTGAACCGCAAGCTCGAAAAGTTGATTTAAAGAAAATTATTTATATCTTCTATTATCAATATCAGAGCTACATGGGAAAATGTCTAACAATTATCAAAACGCTATTTTTATATGAAATATGAAAACTCTGATTTGCAGCTCCCACTCAATGTTTGTTTTCAAATATAATACTCGAATGGGATTTAATGCGGTTAAATTGTTTTACATTGACCAGGATAACACATTTGCTTCTTTTGCTCTATATGTACAATTTCTCAAATTTCGCGGCTGGTGGTAAAATTACATTAATTTTAATTTGCAAGCTTCAGATAAACATCAATACAAATTATTCGAGTTCTTTATCTATAATTTCATTTGATTAGTAGTATCATCATCCAATTACTTTTAATTATTACAGATACAAACTAATTAACTAACCAGTTATTTTTAAAATTGGTGCAACAAGAATAACCCAATTTTGAATTCTATGGAGAATATATCGCTTATACACTTTGAATGTTAAAAACACGGAATATATTACTTATTTCTGCTTTGAATATAAATGCATAGTTGTTTCTAAAATATGACGGACTAATTTAAAATTTTGCACGTGCTTGTGAATAAAAAAGAAAATTAAGAAGAATAGTTTAATTAATTTATTTCAATTTTCCAATTTATTCAAGGGAATTATAAAATTGTATTCTCCACAGATTTCCGCAATCGCTTATGATGCGACATAGAAAACGCAAAAATCCTGCATATATTGTTAGCCGTTCATACCATACTCCTTTTGAAAGTCCATACACAGAAAAACACAGCTTGTGCTAAATTTTCTGTTATTCTCTTTATTGAATTAAGTTTTTCTGCTGGAGATTGATACTAAGCCCATCGTCCCTATTAAGTAGCCCAAAATCACAAATATACTGTCAGTCACACGAATTTTGTCCTTTGAGGATCATGGTTGGAACAATTCGGATATCTGAAAAACTTGTATAAAATTGTAATTCATACATAAAGAAAGCAAAATTAGATCCTCTGCTCTAATTTTATGTGTTAATGCATAAACAGCTCATGCATGAAAACATCGGCTGCCGAAAATCCATGAATTTTCAACATAACAAATTTTGCCACATATTTAAAAATGTAATTCAATTGAAAATGCATTGATTGCGCGGCTGATGAAAAATTTTGAAATTAATTTTTCGAGATCGAGGTACATGCTAGTCCCAATTTATCTAGCTCGCAACAAATTACAACAAAACCAACTTAAGCCAGATTTAATGACGCATTTCGACTTTCCCCGGTCATCATCAGAGCACAACGGAAAGGTTTAAACAGCAAGGCATGCGTAAAGTAAGAAAAACGGGATATTAGTCTTGTCCTCCTAGAAGTCTCTTTTACATTTAATTTAACCTGAAATTCCGTTTGTGACCTGCACATAAGCAGGGTTACTATTTTATCTAACCAGTCGTACAACATAGCAAAACTTCATTCGACCACACATGCTGCCACTTTTCCATTTTACATAATTACCCTCAACACACGACGGAAAACAGAGTATTAAGGTTAAAACTGCTTTGCAAATGTTTTTCATTACACGTTTTCTTTTAAATATAAAAAACCGGATTATTCAAATTACCTAATCTGCGTTTTGACTAAAGCAGTTTTACTTTTTCCAGTAGTTTTCTTTCTTTACCAAAATATTTCGGCTGCCTTTATCGACAGGCTTCTTTAGTTGGTCCATGTTCACCAGTTTAAGAGGCACCAAGATATAGAAGCCGTCAATGGCAATAAACATTCACTTTCAAAAATCAACCAGTCCTGTTTACATAAAGTTTTAAACAGCAAATTAATTTCATCATGTAATACAATTTCGGAGATCCATTGCTTTCTTAGTAAGCGTGAAATTTCTATCAGAAAAAAGTGTATTATTTTACACCGATTTGTGTTCTTTGATTTTTAAATAAATTTGTTAATTATTACTGACAGCGCGGTGCATAGAATTGATAGACTTCCACACTTTACCCTTCGAAAAACATGTCATTCATGTTTCTATTTGGGAAGACCAACTTGTTTTTCTTAATTTGCTTTCTGGAGGTATTTATGTAAAGGTCTTTACGCGAACTATGTTAATAGATATTAAAATATTGTTGAAAAATTTCGTATCGGTTTAATGTCATGCTAAATGGGAACTGCGCTGTTATGTGCAAATTTTGCATTTAGTCTATTTATATTGTGAAGCATTTTTCCTCAGAAATATTTAATATTATGAATTATCTTCCATATTTTAAATATATTGCATTAGCTTTAAGCTTTCTATTTGAATTTACCTCTTTTAATTTCATTTATAACCAACTAATTATCTGCAACAACCCTAATTAGGATGAATAACTGTCAAGGATTAAGTTACATAAGAAATATTTTGGATTTAATGTTACAATGGCAAATATTTTTAGTTTTAAATGTTCGTCACCACAATTTCGGACGTATGAATTGAACTTATGGTCCACTCACTGTACATATTTTAGAAAATTTATGGAATCAACAATAAAATATGCCTTTGAATGTCTAAAGCTATGTTTTGTGCTATAATGTGATGTCAAATATTAACAATATTGTGTGAAATATATATCTGTACTTCAATGTTTATTTGAACTGTTCCATTTTTACCTTCACAATTAGAACATTTACGTATAAGTATTTCATCTTATTGGCAATTTGATAATAGATAGATATTCTATCATTCAAACAGAAAAATTATTAGACTGAGGTCAACTCTCATTTGATTTAAATGGACCCAGATAATAAATCATGACACGTATGATGCATAGCCGCATGAAAATAACTCCGGAATAAATTTTGAATTGTATGCCACAAATCAACATTCCTAATTAACAAACGAGTTCAGCGAAGTGCAAAAGAAGCTGTCTCGTATAAATAACGTTTTTTGTTACCATAGGTCTTATACATTTATAATTAGACTTTTCGATAATTCGTAGCCCAACAGCCTAATACAGTTAACTTGAACAAAATGAAGCTAATGCTTCGAACAGATTTAAAGCATGAATTATTGATTTCTGAATTTAAATTTATGAAGCGTAATGTCAAATCAAAACTTGGTTAAAACTTTACGCTGTTGGATATAGGCACGAATCTTATTTATATTAAGCCAGTCAGTGTAGCACGTCCAATAATGCATCCTGTGACATAATAATGAAGTTTTTAAGCAATTTGCTACTTACTTGGTGTAGAAGATGATTTGCTTGACTCTGTTCTAAACAAATTTGGAGTCGAATCATGGTAGTTCTGGCTATAGTTGATAAATTCCAAATAAAGACATTACCGATTAAGTTACTTAGCTGTTCGCAAGTTATGTTGAGAAGTCATAGATTTCTAATTAGTGTAACTATTAAAATAGTAGAATTAAACTATATGTACCGTTCGTATAAAAAAATGATTTTATAAATGTAAAATGTAATAAATAAAAATACCGGTGAAATAAATTTTTTATATTTTCTGCAAATCGATATTTTATTTATACTCAACTATTTGAAAATCGATAGGTCTTTTAATTCTTATTTTAAATGGATAATCTGACAGCACTAAAATATGATGCCAGTTTAGGATATTCGAAGGACATTATTAAAAATCTCCCAACATTTAAAACTGCACAATATCAGGATTGTATTTAAATAATTTACAAAAACTCCACTTGGAAAATGTCAAAAAAAATTCATATGCCATGCTGCAAACGTTTAATAAACAATAAAACATACATTAGCCAGCGACTTAGTTTGCAAATGACTAGCAAATGACTTGATACGCGGGTGTCTACCAAATGACTAGGGGTTCTTCGATCAATTCAATTCGTAAATGTTCCTAGATTCCGTTAATTGTTTGCAAAATTCTTGCTTAAAATATATGAGCTACCGCATATACATGTAGTTATATTAAATTACATTAATTATTGATGAATTAATTAATTATGTCTATTTTCTGTAAACCTCGGTTCGACAAGATTAATCCACGTGTTTAAATACATACAAAATCTGCTACATTGTATAAAAAATTCTTTTGATTTTCAAATAAACGCAAGTTAAATTTATAATTTAGGCAACTATTATTCGAAACCCAGCTGAATTGTATTAGCGTTTTCTTTTAGAGAAAATGTTTGCAGTACTGACTGAAAGTAACGAGGCCTTTGCAATTCCAAATTAACTGGTTTCTAACGAAGTCAATACAAGCCGGACAGACTTTTCCGCGGATTTTGGAGCCAACCTGTGCCTTGATTCACAACGAGAAAGCAATAGACTGAATTGCAGCTCTTTATCCAGTGATTTGATTCCCCTCTATACAGACAGTGAACTGTTTCCTAGTTTGCAAAAAGCACGACATTTAGCGAGTTACTTCAGGCACAGTACTCAAGCAAGTGACAAAAGATTTGATCCAGAATTGTGTAGCATGGGACCAATTACGAATTTCGTTACAGAGGCAGGTGATACAAAGTTGCCCATAAAATGACTTGATACGCATTAATCGAACATGGTTCCTGAACAATAACTTAGGTGGTTAGATCCACAGCTGGCTAGCATATAAATCGAACCGCAGCTGTTTAGCCTGTGAATTTATCTGCGTAAGTTTAATAAGTAAATTGTCTAGCAGTTACCTGCTAAATAACTAGAACCCTTGAAGGCTAGCAAATATCTTCAACCGTAGTTATCAAACTGACATTTTGGATCGCAGTTGACCGGCAATTAAACAATCAATGATGGGAGCGCTTTATTATTATATTCGACGCCTGTTTAATATAATAGAATTGGTGTTTATTCCAAACTCGCAACTTGATTTAAGGAATCGGTACCACCACTCGTGCAAGCATTAATTATCTAATTTCATTATATATATATATATATATATATATATATATATATATATAGACAAAAGCTTCGATAAGTTAACGTTTGTGATTGCATAGAAATTGAGCAGCCAACATTTCCAGTCGAGTAAAATGTATGTGAATCTACTGGAGGTGAGAGCCACATATCTAGTTTTGATTTCTATATATTTGCACTGCGGTTTGATCCTCACTAGTCAGTGTGAAGTCATAATAAGATGATGATCATGGAAGTTTGAAGCGCGTAAGAACCTTTGGCTGAGGGTGGTTTAATTTTTTTTACGAATGGCTTAATACAATGGGATTAGCCTTTACCTTAATTTCGCAAACTTGATATAAAGTCGGGCAATTCATTTGATATGCATTTTTGAATAAAAGAACTTTAATTATTTAGTTAATTATTCACAAATTGCAGCTTTATCAAGATTAGCTTCATTTAGTTTAAATTTTAGGTACTCAAAGTGTATTTTATTTTGTATTATTTATGCAGTCATGTTTCGCATGCATGAGAAAGTATTTTTTTATCCTTGATGACGTGGTAAGTATGGCACATATTATAAATAATTGTGTTTTTCTTACAACTTGCTTATAAATATAGGCAATTATTATTTCGTTTTAATAAAACTACACCTATTGTTATGTTTCGCTTTATTGTCTACAAAAAACTCTACAATATATTGTAGGTTTTGTATGAATTGACAAATTTAAAAAATGTGAATTCCGTAAGCATGAACGCATACTAATTTGAAAATCATCGATGTCTTCATGCCTTTCTTGACCTTTGTGAAGTAGCTTGTTGAAGCAAAGCCTCACTTAGTTCGTAAAAGTATTATACTTCATTGTAAACTATCTATGAACTGAAAAGTGTACATGAATATATTTGTATTACAAAACATTATTAATCAATACAAAAAACCTGACGTGCATCGTATAGATTCTGTACAAATAGATTTTGACCATTATATAAAATGTGAACTTGTATCAACGGAAAATTAAGGTTAATTTAAAACAATAATGGGAATCCTAAACTACTACTAATGCATTGAATTGCAGAATATATTGATAGGTATACGTAGCTTATTGTATTCACATTTAGATCGAGGACATTTCCTTTATCCGCTTGGAATAATGAGAGATTGAACTTGGGAACTTGACTCTAGGTGCGATCTTATTCACAGAAAATATATAACGATATCATTTTTAATCCGGCAACCAACTGAGAAGCTTTTGAAATTCACAGTAATCTCAATTTAAAGAGCAGAATAAAATAATATCTCTATTAATTGCGTAAATAGCAATTATTACTTTAATTCACATTTTCAAACTCAAAAAATAAATTTATTAAATTTCAAATACAAATAAAATTAAAGGGAACGAATTCGCAATTATCAAGTAGCATTATTTGAATAAGCATAACAATGGTGCTTTTAAAAAAGAAAAAAGTGACACCGCAATTAAAAATTCTTTGAATCTAAAAATTAGGTTAAAAAATAATTATTTACGAGATGCTCTCATGTTTGTTCTCTAAAGAATTTAAGCTACAGGACTTACGTGAAATATCCTGTGACACTAATTGGCGTTTCATCAATTACATCATGTGTATAAAATAAATAAATATATAATAATTGGCGACAGCTGTGTTTGAACATAACATTTGAAAATTGATGGATTCTTAATCACGTAATTCCATCAATATAATCTTGTCTGATAGTTATTTTTCAGTGAAATATCATCTGTATTGTGTTGTTAGACGTAGAGTTGTTTTTAAAATTTCATTCTAGCTTAAATTGGAATCTCCAAGTGTAAGAATACTTGGTTTCTGATTTTGCCAAAATTTTATCTTGTAAATTCTATACCATGAGAAAAAGTCAGAAAGATGTTATGAGAGAAAGGTAGCTTGACTTTGTTTGCAGATAAAAAGAGGATTATACATAAGTTGAAGTAGAGTGAAAAGAATTGTGAAGTTGTAAAAAGGAATGCTTTTGTTACAGTTTAAATGTATTTGTTACCAGTAAGACAAAGAATGGCTCGTATAAACTTCATATAACTAAAAATTAATATATCAATAAAAGTATTGATTGATTATCGAATTTTTAGATAAACTGTATCAAACTTTATGCAGAAACTCTAAACTGCAAAACAACTTTATATTTAAATTTCATTGATATTTTCTTACATGGTCTCAGAAATTTTGCATCCTGTATTAAAATTTCATTCCAAAAAAAATTAGTTGAAAAAAAATATATATGCGATAAATTTTTTTCTTTCTAGTAACAAAAGACTTAAATGACGAATGCTATAATCCAAAACAATTAAATTAAGATTATATAGATCACTTAAACAATTTCTGAGAGAATATGTATTTATTATTATGCCGATTTAATCAACAAGATATGTTTATTAAAGTCATAAGTAGATAACATATTAAGTCAATTTTCATTAATGAAATATAATTAAAATTTTTCTTGATTTATTAAATGTGAAATAATGAAGTAGTCTTTTCACCAATAAAAACATTGTCTTGTACTTTAAATGTGCTGTTTACATTTATTTAAATCAAATATTCAAGGTTGAATTAAACACTATTTTGTTC
This sequence comes from Eudiplozoon nipponicum, assembly GCA_029291075.1. NCBI lineage: Eukaryota > Metazoa > Platyhelminthes > Monogenea > Mazocraeidea > Diplozoidae > Eudiplozoon > Eudiplozoon nipponicum. The sequence goes on from JAQBSW010000510.1 coordinate 140,988, forward strand.
GACGACCGATTAGATACAATAGGCGTGGTTTTTACTTCAAGCATGCAAACTTGAATCGAATTGTCCAATCCTATTTAAAGAAAATGAAAAAAATACATAAATTAATTAGACAATGAATATATAATATTTCTTAATTTACTGTCTTAGGAAGAGTGGCATTTATATTATATTATAGCATGGGTATAAAATTTCTATGAAATAAGCAAAATTGTTAATGTGCAAATATTATATGGATTATATAGTTACTTAGTCAATGCTTAAATGAAGGAATCTTTAAATAACTTGTGCTTCCCTCACGCTATCTGCTTAAAAATGTAATTTTTACAAGAAAGAAATCCAGAAAGAGGGAGAATAGTTATGTACTATTAATCAAACTTTGCATTGAAACACAAAGCAGCATGGCAAAGAAGGGATAAATTTGATCTTCTGTCTACATATAAATAATAATAATATTAACAACAATAATAATAGTACTAATATTAATAATAATAACAGGAATGGTAATAAAGTTAATGTAAGTAGTAATATTAAAAATTACAACTATAATAATGCTAAAACTAGTAGTAGGATTAGTAATAATGATACTACCACCAATAATAATAATAATATTAATAATATTAATAATATTAATAATATTAGTAATAATAATACTATTTCTATCAATAACACAGTCTGAATACACGACAAGAAGTTGGATGTTTAATGGTATTTTACAGAATCTCTTCCTATGCCAACATTGAGCAATGTATCTTCGATTAAATAAAAGCATATGAATGTCTAAAACTAAAGGTAGTTATACGCTATCTGCAGAGAAATTTTTACTAAAACATAAATTTCCTTTACAAAATGTTCATTTCAATTTATATAAAACTTAGGTTTATGATTTATACGCAGTTTTGAAAAGAAGCATTATCTATCAGTCAGAGAGACAGACAATGATTTTTGCATGTTGTTTTCAATTACATCTTTGTCGAAATAATTTTCTGGCACTGAGCTATAAATGCTTTGACTCCCTTGTAGTAATAGTTCGATTAATCCCGCGAGTTATATTTATACTGATCCTCGTTTATAAGTAACTGAGCACGAAAATTAATAAGAAAATATGACACTGCGTTTCAATGAAGAACCATTTAGAAATCTACGCATTTAATTATTCTAAATAATTTAAATTTATGCATGTCAACATAATTTATATCTTTTATTTAAATCAAATTTCCAAGCACGAAGTAAACACCGATCCTATGGTAAATATCCAGTCGTGGAAAACCAGCGAAACTACCGTGTGTCGCACGAACTGACACGTTTAGACATTCCCCCAATAATCATCAGAGTATGATGTAAATCTGACTAGCGAGGATCAAACCGCAATGCACATATATGGGAAACAAAATTACATATGCGGCTTTCACATCTTGTAATCTCGCAAACATTGGAATTGAATGGAAATGTCGTTTGGACAATTTCAATGCCCTCACGAACATTAGCCTTTTGCAGCTTTAACAATAAGCACACACACAAACACACACACACACACATATATATATATATATATATATATATATATATATATATATATATATATATATGTATATATATAACCAATTAAACAATCACTGATTGCGCTTGTAGTGATCATTCATCAAAAAGAAAACCCATTTTTCATTATAATACAGCCGCAAAATTTGCATTTCATTTAAACTTAATATTTTATACAAAAATGACATTAAGACAATTTAATGTGCTTTTATTTTCTTTTAAATTCACATTAGTTGGTACCACATTTCTAATTAAATATATTTTTTTTAGTGTAGCGGATGCTTATTTTGGCAAAATCGCAAAATAATTTATAAAATTTATCTCGCCTGGTAATTAGTAATACTATAATTACATTTTTAAAACGGTATTCATCTTATTATTTAGTTTAATAAAATAAAATATTTCGTAAATTTAATTTTAACAAAAAAATCTTCATTCTCATATAACTTATGTTTATTTAGCCCACCTTTATTTCGAGTTTTTATACCAAAATATGAATGAAATCGTTGAAACTATTCTGTTTTAATTAACTTAAATAACAATCTTTATCTAAAACGAATAATTTTTTATAAAAAAAACAGACTGCCACTACTCGATAATTCCTTAATTTCATGCACAGCACTGACCAGTCTTAAGAATTGACGAATATTTCTAATTTATGCATAAACAGAAAAATAAGAACAATTTGTTTTCAGAAAATGCCTTGTGAATCATGGCAGACGTGCCAAGTTTTGCCTTTTCTAAAACCTCTACGCACATTTCTGTACTTAAATAAAAGTATAATATATCAAATTTACGATGAGTTAATATTTTACTTTGGAGTTATGACATTTTCACGGTTATATCATAGAATAGTAAGGACGATGCAAACGAGAAAACCAAAAAAGTAATATCTACTTAATTATCTTAACTTACAAAAGACGGACCCAATCAACTTAAACCGCTTAGAATACAAATACCCAGGATGTACATTTTACCAAGTTCACACAACCAAGGAATTCCACTGAGACGAATTGTTTCATTGACAAATTTTTCAGTGCGTGAATTTGCTAAATGTTCGGTTAACCTATTGAAGCCGGTGAGATATCACCTATCTGTAGACAATTTGAATGATTTATTTGTATATATTGAAAAATTAAAACAAATGAATGTTACTATACATTTTATGCTTTCGTTTGATGTTAGTTCGTTATTTAATAAATTTCCGTAAAATAAATATATTGTGTTTGTAAATCGATATGTCCGGGATAATTTGCCAAATTTTAGACTGTTTAAAATATAGTTAGAGGGGTTATTGTATTTATGATTCTCAGATATTATATTTATTTTTAATGGTCATATTTACAGTCAGAAAGACGGTTTAGGATAAGTTTCCCTCCGGCGTCCATCATTGCTATATGGTAATGTACATGTTTAAAAGAATTAACTCGATATATTGTTTATGGTGAAACTATAAAACCATTTTGTTGATGAAATACTATTGGTCTGTGATAACCAAGTGCATGTCCGAGATCCGTTTCAAAAATTCAATAAAAGTTAGATTTACATTGGAAAACGAAGAGTATGATGCTTTAGCTTTTTCCTATGCATTGCTCAAACGTTGAATTTGATGGCACATTGCGTTACCCGCGCAGATATTTCTCTGAAATATTGAAACTAATTATGATTTGTATAAATATGAAACACATTATTGGAATTAATCTGCTTTTCCTTGTAATCATTAGGAAATTTTATTATTCATTTATTGCTTGCGAGAGTGGTAGGAAATTTATTAAAAATTAGTTTGATAAATGATGACTGCTGCTACCATTTTATATCTTAGAGCAATTATAATTAAAACTACCTGTAAAGAAACATATTTATTGATTTGTGCTTTTCCTCACCAAAATAAAACAAAATACATAGATGCGTGGTACCAACTGTAAGTCATATCACGTTGCCAAGAGGTTTAATGTGGTTATTACCACTTATTCTGTAAATCCTGTTGTAATTGACTATGCAGCTATTGGATTATGTCTTTTTAAAACTCTCGACGTATTCATACAGATTCATTATCTAGCACGCTATGATTTAGGGATTTGAGTAACAAATCCAGGAATTATAATTTGCAAATCTATAGTTAGCTACATACTTCAACTTTTAATAACTTTCTTCATTATAAGTAGTGTAAATAGTCAAAGAAACTAACATGGATTAAACATGAAAACGATTTAAGAAAAATAAATTGAAACACTTAAACATTGAAAGAAATAATGTTTGAACAGATTCTATGCAGACCGAACAAAAATTATACTTGCTTTCACTATACCAAGAAAGTAGACCAACACTACTTTATTCTAGCAATGGCGATAATAATCAACTTAGTTATGTGATTTTATAACTAATCCGTGTTAAGCATTTGGTTCTATAACGCAATGCACTTGTGCACTTTGATAACGCATATGGCAGGTAACTGTTGAATACAGGAAGTTAAGTTAACTTTAGTGTATGTCTAGTTAGTTAAACAAGGGTCATATAATTCATTTTAGTTGCAAATATAACCAGACGTGAAACGACTCCATGGTATATCTTACAATTTTATGGTATTAAAATCCGGTTCCGTTAAGAGTAATATATGTGTTTCAAGCAAGAAAATAAATTTAATATTTGGAAATAAATCAATGAAATGCATATTTTGTAGTAAAAAGGAACGCGTTGTGCTTATTAAAAGATAAAAATCAATTTCTGTGATTACCGAACGAATGTATTTTTTCCAATTTGAAGCCTGTCCTTTTAACACTATATATCATAGTTCATTTCGTCATTTTAACGAAAATTAAGAGGTAATTTATTGAGAATAACAAATTTTGACCTTATCCGTCAAAGCTTTTTTTCCAAAATATTCCTGAGAAATTTAGCAATAAACGTTAAAGTTAGTTTTTCTCAAACAACGAGACAAGAATTACTTTATGCTTAGAACTAACTTGTAGCAAAAGCCGATAGTCATATGAGATAACAATGAAATAACATTTATTAGTAAGCTAAAATGAGGAAATAATGGACCGCAAGTCCTGAATGTATGCTAATAAATATCCTTGTTTTGTTTTATTATAATCAATTTTAAAAACGATTAAAATTATGCCAATTGTTTAGTTATTTTGTACTTCTACAAACTATTTCCATTTAAAAGAATAATTAAATTTTGTTTTGAATTTTTGTTCTATTTTAATTAATTAATGTGTTGAATTAAAAATAAATTGCGTCCTTTTTACGTATTCGATGATTCGCTTAACTGCTAATGAGTTGTTTCTCCTGAGCAGCAAGAAAACTTTTAATAAATTTGCAAAATAGTTTTAAACTTATTAATTTTTCGAAATTTACTTCGGAACCATAAATTTTAATCATCCACAAAAATTGTGAACATATATAAATAATTTTTAAAATAGTTTAAATTTAATGATACATCTATTATGTTATTTTCGCTATTTAACAATAAAGGCAAGGTATTGAAAAGATCATTTCTTGTAAGATTTTCCTTTAATTTAAAATTAAGACAAACTTTGTTAAGTTAAAATGAAATTGAATAATTCTTTTGTAAATTGGAGAATTCATTTATTATAATTAATTAAGTTCCGATGTTTAAATTACTATCATAATTAATTTGTTCAGAAATTCATATATTTTTAAGAAGCATACTTCAAATACAGTCATTAAAACCTTTTACTATTGACAATCTATGTATGGCAATTTTGAAGTTACTTCACCGCACAAATTATCACCTAAATTACACTTTCGACATATCAGTGGCTTGCAATTACCAAACGCGTTCGTACATGAGATAATAATTTTTGTTCATGCTGACATTTTTATATCCTACCGGTCCCATGCGAAATAATGTGTTACTAGGTACGAACTACCTAATATACAATTGCATATATATTAGTTCTCCGCAAAAAATAATGCAAAACCAGCCTTTTATAAGAATTTAATTGTAGGAACACTAAAATTAATAGTAATATAATATGAAATTATTTAGTGCATTAAATAATAAATTTATAATTTAAGCACGGGTCAACATCATATATAAATATACCAATTTTCTCAGGTATATTGTTCAATGAAATAATTTTACCTGTATATAATAAATTCAGTAATGAAATTTGCGATATATTTATATTGATCGTTAGTAATTTTCAACATGAATGGAGATATCGGTATCATTTTTTTCAATTTGTGTTCAATTTGTATTTTATGCGATTTCTAAAATATCACTTCACATACTAACGTCTGTATTTCAATGTTAATATGCAATTATCCTAAAATTATTAGTAATATAAAATGAAATTTGTTAGTAAATTATTTGGCAGACATCGCACTGCATAAGGAAGTGGTATTGAAATGAACATTTCCATAATTTAAAAAAAAACATTGGTTAGACTGTCAGTGATAACAACTACCATAGTCAAGGTTGCGATCGTGATATAAAAACCTGACCCATTATGTTCATACATATGTCAGTATAAAGTAGTTATTGTAGGAAATGCAGTTCATCCCGAAGTCCGGCTTCGTCATTATTGAGAACTCATCATGTACTGTCTAGAATCTACCACAGATAGAGCTCGGTAGTTCACATTTTTTAAGTGAGTGTATTATTTAAAATTTTTTTTTAATATTTGATAAATGTAATGACATAAATTTATGTTGTTTAAAAAAATTCAATGAACGTGTATTTGATATTTCTACGACAAAAAGAAAAAGAATGTTCTAGAAAAATTAAATGATTAATAAGCGATGGACAATATTCTTAAGTTACCAAAATGACCACTTATAAAGTTATCTGACACACTACATTTGTCGTTAAATAAATTTTAAATTTGAAAGCCCTTCGAAGAACCTATGTAAAAATGAGCCTTTAGAAGAGCAGTTCTACACACAAACATTTATATATATATATATATATATATATATATATATATATATATATATTATATATATATTTCAGGATTTGGATTGTATACACGTTATCAGTATTAAACGAAATAATACACAATTGATCATGTAGCCATTATTGGGAACTCGTCAAATACTCGCCAAAATTTGTCGCAGCCTGTGTTTTTCACCGAGCACATATTCTTTTCAGTCTATCACTCAAAATGCAGTGCTAATGGCGACGCACAATAGGAAAATATTTTGTTAATTTACTAATTTATGTTTTGCTTATACATTTCTCATGTTCAACCCAAATCCTGTACGTATTTTAGGTCATGAGAGATGCTAAAATTTCTCCACTTAAAGAGGAGACTTATACAAATTTGAGATGGTATAGAACTCAAACATGCCGTTAAAGAGCGGTGGATTTGGCACTGTGGTATGAGTGCTAGACAGACAAACAAATATTTTCTAGCCGAGCCCAGGTCGCAACAAGATCTAGCAAATACTTGATGAGTGCGCATTAAGTAAAAAACCAATGTACCTGATCAATTTCATTTACATATTTTTAAAATGATCAGTTTATACTGGACATATCTAGATATTCAATACACTGCTCTATATTTCCCATTAGTAAAACCTTGCCAGGTTAAGTTTTTTTCTTGAGTGACAGACCGCCGGTGGCTTCTTAGATCTTCGAGTATTAAGACTATCGGCATGGGTTCCACATGCACGAATGGCTTACAAATGCGTTTCTTGGTAGACGCCTTAAAATTGCGTATAGTATGCATCAGGATTTTAGCTGTGGTATAAGAAATATAAATAGTAGGAAATAAGGCCGATTGCGGAAGATTATAGAAAGAATCTGGACATTTCCAAAAAAGAATAAAGCAAAACTTAATGAGAAATGGTTATTGCAAAATTGTAAAGTATAGATGGAAAAGCAGTTCACGTTATAAACATATATATATATATATATCAACACTGGCGTTGTTACCACGTGAAAACTTTGCACAACGAGGTGAAACGATCAACTATACTGGGAAAAATAGCACTTGTATATGTAACAGTGAACAATGCGCACAAATGGTTAATTCTCAAGCTATCTAAACAATAATGACAAGATCTCAGACATCACTTCACAATACTTCGAGAATGACCTTTACATGCAAACACGCATACACACAAACACAAACGCATACACAACACAAACACAAGCACTTTACACTCACCAACTAGTCAAAACAAGAAACAGCAGTAAACAAGGTCAGATTTATTTACCACACTAGCAATCAGATAATAACCCAAAATGTATAAATATGTATGATTGTAAAAGAGAGATGATTGAGTATTCACGAAATTAATGGCCCTTTATCCACTTTATTTATTTATTGTTGTTTCTAATTATAAGAATACTGTTTAATTGAAAGGAATGGACATCATAAATATATATATATATAAATATATAAATATAGGTCAAAAAATTTGAAAGGTATATTTACTTACAATATAAGATTTAAGAGGCAATGACATGCATAAGTGGTAGATTGCGTGGTGCTTTGGCTTTTACATTTTTTGCGGCTGACTTGATTATGGTAACAACCACCACCAAACACCTTGCACATATTATGAAATATAAGACCCTACTGCAGTTCGCATCTATCTTCATTTTGAATTAAAACTATATTATCGTTATGTTGATGATATGTATTTGGTCTGTGATAGCCACGTGCATGCCGGAGAACTACTCAGTCAATTCATTGTATCGCATCCGAATATATGATTTAAAATTGAAAACGAGTAGTATGATGCTCCTGGTTTTCCACATGGAACATTTCGCAAAACAGTTTTCCATTAGAAGAATTGCTCCCTTAGACAATCAAATGTTGACAAGTGAAATAGAAGATTCAAGTCATGGTTGTCGGAGCATATAACAAACTGATTATTGCAGAATAAGATTGTTATTGCCCATAAGTCTATAACTAAACATGTCACATACTGTAAAGTTTGCAAAATGCTAACGAAGCGCTTTTATATTTAAATAAAAACTAGGTTTGCTGGAATGCTACTCCATTTGAAGAATTTGTTCGTAGACTTTTATTGCCATGAGGCATTCAACGCCCCGCGTATAATTACACTTAGATACGTTACCCTTTTGTAAATATTTCTCACTAATATAAATATATTTATGTAATTTTACTGTACACTGTTTTGCTGTCCAAATATATCTTGATTTTTGTTTCCATTTTTGCATACCTCTAGTAAATTGAGGTGAAAAATACAAAGCAAAAAGGTCCTGTATAATTTTAAATGCATTTAAAAAAATTATTTTAGGTAATAAATGTTCTGTGTATCTGACGAAAAACTATCCTACATGTATTTTTTAAATGTGTTTATATATATATATATATATATATATATATATATTCATTGAAATACAGGCTTTGATAAAATTCATTGTACAGTTCCTGTGTGCAAAAAAATTTATCAGATATAAGAATTTTTCTTTCGCATGGTCTTCTCAAATATCTACTAATGAGACAAAATTTTATATATAAATTGGAAAGCAAAACAAGATAGAAATATGTCAACATAGAGAGAGTGTGAAAAATAGAAACCAATCAAATTGCGTGCGTCACATCCAGTTCAAGCTCAATGCTTGTACATGCTTCTTCTGCTTACGGTTAATTACTCGAATGAGAGAACATTGCAACTTAAACGCCTGTTTTAAATCAAATGGTGAATTAACGTCTGCTATTGCGCAACACATCATCAAAACATCACACGTATGTTCTCCAGACGTAGCATTCAAAGTAATTACTAAATGCAAAAACAAAAGGGAGCTAGCCATATACGAAGCCTTATTGATAAACAAATTGCAGCCGGATTTATGTAAGCAGAAGAAACACGTACAAGCATTGAGCTCGAACTGGATGTGACGCACGCAATTTGATTGGTTTCTATTTTTCACACTCTCTCTATGTTCACATATTTCTATCTTGTTTTGCTTTCCAATTTATATATAAAGATATGTTCATAAGTAGATATTTGAGAAGACCATGCGAAAGAAAATTTTCTTATATCTGTAAATTTGATGAAGTCGATATTTATAACAGAAGTTCAGAAAAGAATCGTACGATATAACCAAAATTAATTTTCCGACTGGTTAAATACAATAGAATTGGTGTTTACTTCAAGCTCGCAAACTTAATTTAAAGAATTTTCATCATTATCCGCTGAGTCATTGATTTTATTTATTTATTAACTAATAGATTCAATTAGACAACAAAAATTAGTTTTTGATGAATTATGATAAAGTTGATCGAATCTACAATTAATAAGAGAACAAATGTTAATCTTCATTATTTTTTTAAATAAAAATTTGATAAATTTAAAAGACGCTTTAAAAATATTTTTTTATCGGTCGTTTAAACACTACACTATTTTTTTTACATATATAAATTTTTATACTAAATAAAACATAGAAAGATTTAAAATATAAAATTAAATTTGAATCACTGGCGTCGAAAATTTTCCAAAGCAATCATTTTTATTTTGAAGAATATTTTTTTATTGTTTCTCACCAAGGTAACATTTTCAATTTATTATGGATCTTTAATGCTTTACGCCTAAAATATTGTCCTATGATGGCATTTCCTTTTCTAATAATTCTTGTCTATAAGAAACTCCGTGTTTTAATGCATTGACGACCGTTTTATGTAAATTTTCCTTGAGATACATTTCCAGGAACTGACGTAGAAACATTTTCTGTGTTAAATTCGGTCGGCAGTAGTTTAAAAAATTTTGCGTTTAACTGTTTTGTGGCAAAATATAATGTGATAATTATAAATAAGTGTCATATGAGAGAATATTCTAGCGCGCATTAGATGATTTTAGGAGCATTCTCCAAAAATATCTACACAAGCGAACGTACAATTTTCTAACTGCCAGTCTATGTTTATAAGGCTTCTCACAAAGCAAATTGTGTCTACAGTTTTTTTCTATTTCTAGTAAACCTTTTTAACTTAGAGCAATCATTATGAAATTTTCTCATTCACGATAAAAAGTTTTCACGCCAATGCATCACGCATAAATCGATGATCAATGCTAATTTTTGTGTGATTGAACAAACAAAGAATTGACTGGGTATGACAAAACTTTACAAGGAAAGCGACAAACATTTTAGGACGAGTGCCTTGGGAGCAATAAATACGGTGCGGAAATCTCTCATGTTGTGCATTAAAGAATCGCAACAGGTGTAGAAAGCCAGTTATGACGTCAAAAAATGTTTACATTAAGTTTTCATAATTCATACAGTCTTCGGCAATGCATTAGAGATAACGAAGTATCTGCCCTTCTACTAATGTCTACGAATGAACAGAAAACACAGAGAAGCGTTAGCATTGATAAAACAATTCCAGTGTGATATACGAAAGACTTCATCCGAACTAAGTAAGAACAATTATCATAAGTTTGAAGTGCTGAAGGGAAATAAATACTTATTATATGAGATTATAATTATTATTAATAGACATAAAAAGGAAAATATATATTTCAATATTATTTTGATTTTTGAAGTTTATCGATGAATAGTGCAATGCGAGCAATTATAATTATAATAGTACGGTTGTACAGCGTTGGTTTATATACCGTATTGCTGCTAAATTATAGATTAGTAGAATTTTATTTAATAAAAAAAAGTATTAAAAAATTATAAAATATTGGATTTATTTAAAATTTTATTTCACAACTTTAGAAGTATAACATTCTGCCTGCGTCATAGAGCAGTTCTAGATTGTCGAATATGAATTAAGCAATCAATCATTTGATAACTTTGTATTAAGCTGTCAGAATATGCGATTACAAGACTTGTATGTCGTGCTTTATGTAAGTTGGCATATATTCTTTGCTTTCAAAGAAAGACCTATGTATGGAGTTTCAATGGAGGTGGAATTATTAACTTTAGGAACGGTAGAATAAAAATTATTCTATTATCTTATTTGAACTAATGAATATTCGTATACTTGGCTTCATCACGATGCTATTCAGACCTCCATTTAGGCGTTTATTATTTTGTATGTGAAGTTTTAACTGACAAATTAAAAATAGTAAAATTCTGCTCTTTAACTTTCATTTCATAAGATTTCCCCATGTTGCAAAGTTACCGTTTTATAATGAAAGATGACCGATGACAGTTTGAAGCCTGAGGTAGAAAGCGGTGCCGAATATAATCCAAATGAACTAATGGTTTTAAGGAGTCAAAATTGGTGTAAAAATCTAAATTGCATAAAATTCGAGACTTTATTAGTTTATTGGAGGAGGCGCAACATTCTGAAGCAATTGCCCATGGTTAAATTTCTAACCGCGGAAATTCTGACTAGTAAGTGATAAGCCTCAATTAAGAGCGTTCCTGGTGTATTTTTCTATATTATTCCGGCTTAAGTTTATTGTAACAATAGAAAAACATACATACACAACTATTTCAACTAGAACAGAAGCACAGAGTTCGAATATGAAAAGTTACAGCGACATAGATTTATATTATTCTGGCGTTGGATTACCTTAAACGGAAAGAAACAATTTAATATTTCAAAAATTCGATAGTCTTTTGGACCGCCATCAACAAATATTAAGCCTAACTCCTGTTGTGTCCTCTGTAGTCAATTGCGGGATAATTGATAGCACTCTTAAGTTGGCAAAGGCTTGATTTATTTTATATTTCCAAGCCCACTGCCTCACATTTGCATTGCTAAATGGGTTCCCACAGTTCCCGTCATTCTGAAGTCTTTCACTAGAGCACGGTACTAAAATGCTGTTAAACCAAAATATTTCCAAGTTTTGGTTCAACAACATTTACGGACAGTTCAATTGTGGACGGTTTCAGAGTAACGAAACCAGTGATAACCCATCAACAAGTGCAAATGTTAAGTTGTGCGCTTGGAAATGTAAAGGAATCACCATTTTACCGACATAGGGGTGCTATCAGTATTACTCAAATAGACATATGCGGAAAGAACTTGAAAGATGATGTATCTATTAAACCTAACTGGCAACAAATTTAAATAGATCTGACAGCGCAAGCGTCATCAGTATCAATATTATCGGTGTCTAAATTTCTCATTTAAATTCGCGATTAATTGTGCAGGCTACTCGCCCTGAGTTGATACCCGGTGGCACAATATTACTCATGACCTATGGTGTCAAACATTAATACATGCAATAGCCAAAACAGCAAAAGCCTTGCCTAAATTCCCTCTATCGATTGAAGACATCATTTCTTATGCATCACTTAGTTGTACAGAGAAATTGCCTCTTATCTATACATGAACACACACCTAAACACACTAACCTGTGGACAATCAGTTGACTTCAAAAAATTGAAGGATTACTGAAAATAAAATTCAAGCAAAATTGTAAATAAGGTAAATTGTAATTAACCTAATCAAAAGAAAACCTATTAGAACTCACACAGAAATTCTTGTATTTTATTATTTTTTATTCACTAAACATATAAGCTTTTAATGCACAACATTTGATTTCCCTCTTATTCAAAGTATTTTCTCTCAAAAATCAAACATTAATTTGTATAAATTAATAAATAAAAGAAGATTTTTTTCTGATATTTCTAGTATCTAACGTTACGTTTATTTAATTCATTTTAATATAAGTTAAGACTTATTTAAATAACAAAATGAAAACAACGCCTGATGAATAGTTTTGTTTAGAAGTATCTAATGCAATTTTGTATGATACACTAAACTCATTTTAAATTGTTTGCAAAATTAACAACTAACGATCAAATGTTCCTATTGTAATATAGTATCTGCGTGATTCATCTAACTGTACATTGTACTGTTCTTTATAGGTGGGCAATTCCTGTCTGGTTTGTTTCGATAGATATCAGATAGTAAATGGCTTCGGAATTGAATAAAATGAAGCATTTTAAAATCTTATATGTTATAGTGAATGACAAGATAAAAACTTCCATAACTATGCAGCGTAATGGAACAAGTTTTCTAATTTTTTGTAAAACTAAATCAATTCAGCGTTATTTTTTAATTAAATTGGCACCTAAAGGTATTTTCAAACGAGAAATGAACATGCTTAATTATTATCAATGTGTTTTAGGTTAGTAATACACAAATACACATAATATAACCTTTTTACATGAACAATTTAGAGTAATTTAGAATCTGATTACTTGATTGTAAAATTGACTTCTCTGAAAATCATAAAACGAAACCGTTTTTAGAGGCCACAAACTACACTTGATTTACGGAGATATCTATTGATGTTTTAAGCCAGAACATTTTATTCAAGAAAATACCTTGCATATGGGCAGGTTTTACTTATTTCGACGTAAAGTTATAAAAATGTCAACAAATACGTAAACACGAATGAGTTTAAATTTCAAAAAAATTATGAAGTGTATTCTTAAAACAAACTTGGGACGCCTATCAAAATCGTCAGTATCTCGATGAAAACCATGTTTGCATTGGCTAATTAACTCAGCAGTCAATCTGTACTAGTTTTCGTTATTAGTTCGAACTGAGCGACAGGAATTTTTATGGATATGAAAGTTAGCCAGCTGCAGATCAGGCTGGAAAGCAGATGGCGATTATCCAGGTATAAACGCCGAAATTATGCAGTGTTCGTAGAAAAGTTAGAAGTATATAGCTTTTTTAAAATCAAGGTTGCGAGCTTGAAGTAAACACCAATTACATTGTGTTTAACCAAGTCGTCGTGTTATGTTCTTCGACGACTGGTCAAATACAATGGGATTGCTGCTTACTTCAAGCTTGCAAACTTGATTTTAATAATTGTTACCACCTCCCGCGCAATCAATTATTTTTTAGTACATAGCCTTGTTGTAACGGTCGGAATTTGAACTACGTTACTATTGCAATCAACTGTAGTTTGCGTATCCATTAGAAAACAGATTCAATATTCGGGCTGAATTAGAAAATATGCATCAAAATAATTATATTTGCATTTGAAAATGTTTAAATTACGGCAGCGTTTAAACAATCAAACAAAATTTTGGGCAAATTGCAAATAATCCAGCATGGGCAAACAAGCAAATATTTTTAGTAGAACTAGCATAGAATAAGTTAAGAATTGTAATTTTACTCGGTAAGTCATTTCTTTTTATGCTGCACTGAAATGACCACGTGAGGAAAGTTAAAATTGAATCCCAAAATTCATCACGCAAAATTATCATAAACATATTTTTAGAAAAAAACCTACCTTCATAAACATTTCAGAGAGCAAATATTGATTAGTTGAATAGATTTAAATATATATATATATATATATATATATATATATATATACATAAAATGAACATTGCATTAACAAAAGACTATTCACTGCGCCATCTGTTTGACATTATACATTCAATTAAAGGTCATGTCCCAACTTTAATTTCTGGTTGGACTTTTCCTTCTTTGAAACATATTTTAAATCTTGATATAAGCACCTGACCCAATAATTACTCTTGTATGACAATATAAACTAAGAATTCTATAGTGTTCAAAAGACAATTCTCCAGTAGACCGGTTACGTCCTTATTGGGAACTCATCATGTAATGGCCACAATTTGCCGCGGAAAACGTTCGAACGAGGGCATGTCTGCTTCAGAATCTGGTCTGGGTCAAAATGGATGCCATATGAGCTCAATCTAAAGGGAAAAAGGATTAACCAAATTACATTAGTTAGTATATAACTTAAAATTGTGTGTACTGTAGTGTGCGGCAGGGTGGCTCAGTGGTAATGGCATCAGATTCCGTAGCAGACATGCCCAGGTCTGAGCCCTGTCTGCGGCAAATTGTGGTCAGTACATGATGAGTTTCCAATAATTCATATACCCGCGTAAGTATTTGATAAAATTTCATTCAGGTTGAATCTTTGTTGTATGTTTTAAGACATAAAGTTCGATCAAGGCAGCCCGGGCTTTCTTAATAAAAGGCTGTAAATGTGATATTATTTTCTATTATTATGGCAGTACATTGATTTTATACATTTGGTCAGATTATACTAAACATTACATCAAATATTAAAGGCCAATTAATCTTAGTATATTGGTTAGGCGGATTTTTTCATTCTTCAAACTCCTTGAGTACTTCCCTGAATTTACAATGGACGGGTCTCTGATTGGGGCACATATCCGTCTGTGCCTGTGAGTCTATCCACTTGGTGAACCGTGCTGCCTAATATACGCAATCCTAAGTCATATATAAACTTCGGTTTCTGGTCAACTTTTCATTTAAGTGAAACCAATTGCAAATTTTTTGACAGGCCTGTCGTTCTACCTAGCTAGCACCTATAAAACTTGCGAAAATTATTTTTTATGAATTCAAATGACAGAATTGTGATTATGCATATTCTGTCAGTATTGGACCGAAATTTGCATCAGGAAGCAAAGGAATTGTATTCTGTTATTTGATATTAGGTGTTGCGCATCTAGAACCAAATTGGTTCAAACATAACCTGAAGGATATACCAAAGTCAGCACAAATAGAAAGTATAATTTTATTTATATTAGTTCTCCGCAACAAATAGTATCCAACAGGCCATTGAATAGACCGCTATCGTCATTAATTGGAAAAAATCCAATATCCAAGAACTGGATTTGAACAAATGCACATATGTGCCGAAGTCCGTCTCTTTACCCGTTGCGTCACTCGTGCCGCCTACTACAGGCAATAAAAACAATAGAAAAACTTGTACATCTGTTTTTCATTTTCTTAGATGGAACCGTTTTGGTATCTTTCAACACTGGAAATTCTATCTTAACTTCTAAAAATGTCACACAACAACAGACACAAAGAAACAAAGGTAAATAAAATTGATTTGAATTCTAATGGAAGGAATATTTTGTGTATATTAGTTTTGTAGAGAATCAATATTGCATCAGGTAGTAAAGGTAATTCGTCAAATAGACAGGTTTCATCCTTATTGGGAACTCTCTATGTATTGTTTAGAATTTGTTGCGGAGGGTCTACAAACCCGATCACATATTCTTCAAAGTTTGTTACTCTATTCACTGCCCCAATTGTACCGTATACTACACGCAATTTCAAGGCATATTATTTATTTCTCTAATTTACCTTTTCATCAATTGGAATCTGCTTTGTATCTCTTAAAAAAGTCGATATTCCATTATAAAGCTTACACCATGAAAGTCAACTGGTTAATTTCAATGGAATTGGTATTTAATTCAAGCTCACAAACATGATTTATTTAATTGTAGCTGATAGCAATGTCGTCTACGTCCTGTTGTGCGGCTCCAAATTAATTTCGAATTGTTCATGTACCGCCCTGAGCTAGACGTAAAAAGAAACAAGAACGAACATATCTGATTCGTATTCGTGACTCTATACACTGCATCACACTCACCAGATTCTGTACAAAAGTTTATGTCTTACAAAAAAATAAAACTCTGGTATGCCAGACCTTCAGATAGAACCATTTTTTATCTCTTAAGAAATTATGTTCGAACAAAGCTACCTCATCACTGATGATACAACGGACACAATTTTATTTTTGGAAATTAAATTCATAAGAAACGAAATTGCTTGAAATTGAACATATTTATTCTGTCAGTCTTAATTTAATATTGCATAGTGTAGCAACGCTAATTCATCTATGGTATTGGTCACGTTTTTATTCTGAATTACTTTGCAGATAATGCCGTGGTCAGGGCAAAAATTTGGAATATTTGCAGCAGAGAATAAGAATAAATGCGCTGTGCCAAGGTTGTCGTAAAATCACGCTATTTTATGTCATAAACCGACCTTTGCTTCTGGTAAACATTTTCTCCAACTGGAAAATATCAGGAGTCTCACAAGACTTAAACTTCTGTCTAATCAACGTAGTTCTATTACTCTAATTTTTACAGACTAACCCTAAGAGAAGTTATATTAATTAAAGAACTAACGCTCATAATTTGAATTAATTTATTCTATCATTATAAACCAAACTTTGCATTAGGTAGCGAATGAAATTCTTCCACTTGTCCGATTTCTTTTTCCCAATACTTTGCAGAATTTGCCGCGAACGGGAAACAAAACCGGGCACACATTATTCAGAGTTTACTACTGTATACATTGCGACACACATGCCGTTTACTAAACGAATGTTGTTTCGTATACAGACTAGTGGTTCTGCTTAGCCTTCCTTGTAAGAGGAAACTATTCGGAAAATCGAAGGACATTAAGTTCTATCTGGTCCTCCTTGATCTGTCATTATGCAAGTGACGAAACCTCATTTGGGGTAGTTTTATTGATTTGAATTGAAATGGCATAATTTTTTTGTTTTGTGGTTTTAAACTAATCTTTGAGCCAGGTAGAAAAGGCAATTCATCCAGCTGACCGAGTTCATACTTGTTACCAACTCTTCAAGTACCGTCAAGCATTTGTCACGGGCGAGGCCCCAATCTCGGAATATTTGCTTCTCTGTTTTTCAATGTAGGCACTACCCTGCCCTGCCCCGCCCTTGACGCACAATACTCAAAATTTAATTATTTTGCACACGTTTTTTCCTTGTTAGCCTTTTGTGGAAATGGAACATATTTCAGAATGCTTTAAACCTGATCATTTGATTATCCACTCCCATCAGTTATAATAGGTAATACGACATACCACTGGGATAAGGTAAAAATAATATAAGTTCAACGGTAAGAATTGTAGTAATTTTATTTTGTCAATATAAACTATTTTATGCATCTGTTATCAAAATAATGTATCCATTAGACCGTGCTTGCCCATATTTTAAAACGGTCAGGTATTATCCCGAATTCTCTGTGGATATAACTCCAGCAAGTGCACATTCGATTTGGAGATTGAGACTATAAACACTATTAAATTCGTGCCGCATACTACACGCAATTTGAAATCATTTATCCACTCATGCTTTTGGTTAAACCTGCTTTCATGTGGAACCTATTTGGAAACTAGTAAGACCTGAAAATCCAACTACCCACTTGTAATCTATTATAATATTACAGACATAATGACACATAGAGCAATTATATTGATTTAAATTCAAATGCCGCGTGTTTAATTATAAATTTGATCTGTATAAAATAATTTTATCAGGAAGCAAATAAATTCATCCAGTACAAAAATTTCCCATACATTAGAAACTCTTGAATCATTTACATAACTAAACGAACATTGTTTGCTCAGGCATTGATAGTAATTACCGTAATCAAGATTGCAATCTTGATATAAACCACTTAACCCTAACTCAAATACATTTCGCAGTATAAACTAAGCATTTTATAGTGTTGTATTGGATGAATTTCGTATTAATCACTATACAATGCTTTATACTGACAAATTTATGTACAGAAAAGTTTGGTTTTTAGTATCGGGATCGCTGTTCAATTATTATCCAGAAATGCAGTTGACGATACTCGAACGAAAAAACATCTGGTACTATATCGATCGCTATACTGATGTTGCATAAAGCACACATTTTGATGTCAAATATCAACTTCCCTAAGGGAAATTTTTTCTGTTGTATTTTGGCAACTAGATTGCGACATAATAGAACTGCAGCTCTTAAGAGATCACAAAATTGTTCCAAATGAAGGAACGGCGAACTAGCCGTTATGTTGTTATCGGAAATCATATTGCTTGCATATTGCGCACATGCGGGCAGTAAATATGGTCCCAACCATTAAAGCCATTCAATCTTGTCCGCTTCAAATTATGCACAGTAACCTGAATACCTCTCAATAAGGATGAAACTTATGTTCCTGTTTACCTGTCCTGGTACCTTGGTAACCGCTATGATATGAAAAATCAGTGGTGGCTAGTTAATAATTCCGGCAATAAATACGAAATCGGTTACAAACGAAGAAAAGCCTAACAAAGACATGAATTGTTATCTAACTTCAAATAACTTTGAGCGTGCGATACGTATGGTGTGGAGTATTGAGCATCAAAAGCCGTGCCAATTGTGCTCCGGTTCGAGTCACGTCAAGTGAAAATTCATAGAAGTACTTGAAGTTTTGCCTTATCTGCATTTCGACAAAGACAGACTGAATACCTGTCGTTTTGTGTCTCCAAAATATTTCGACATCCAGCTTTAATGTGCTTTTTAATAACTTATGCTAATGGGCTAACTGAAAAAGACATCCGCCAAAGGATGTAGAAATATTCTGAAGGGAGTAAGCAACCAGAATTCAACCTGCGTTAGTCAAAATACAGAGCAGGTAAGTTTAACTAATCCAGTTGCGCATTTTTCATTCTTTTAAGTAATATGTCAAGTATTCTCACAAAAGAATAAACAGGGTTTCTGTATGAATTTTCTTTGCTACATGATAATAAGTTTATATCATTCTAGCAACAGTTATATATCTCTCTCGGTATCTTGCAGTTTTGATATATATATATATATATATATATATATATATATATATATATATATATATATATATATATATAATCCAAATCCTGTGAATATATACGCGCGTATTTGAAAAATCATTCAGTGTTTAAATGTAAATTATTTATGTAAATCGTTCTATTGTCTATAAAAACTATAAAGTGAATAGAATTTCCATTTTATTCTTATAAATGTACTCCTTTTTTAATAATAGTCAAACGAAATTTTCAAGCAAAACTGGAAAAAACTGTTAATCAAATTTAAATAAATTAATTTATTCCTCAATGATTCATCGTTATGTAATTTATTTTTTAAATTTTGAAACATCTGTTCAGATAAATTTAAATAAAAACACAAATTAAATAAATTTTTTTTGAAATCCGCAATTTAAAAAAAATAAAACGTTGCTTTCTAACTAGTGCGTTTTATTTGCTACAATTACAAAATAAATTAGTCTGGGAGTTTATGCCATTAGTTGACATTCTTGACCAATCAGGTTGCTTATTTAAGAAGTATTTTCATGTTAGGACAAACCACGTTGGATATATGTATTATGTTTTAAAAGTGTAAATTTTCCTTGCGTGAAACTATTATTGCGGTGTGTTAAATGGATTAAATTTCAAGGATTAAAATTAATAGAACTGCCATTTAAACAAACAAGGCATGCATTTTGGCACGTTTTCAGTTACCGCCGTTTAATGTTTCGGAAAGGCGGCCGTGCAGAATTATAGACACCAAAGTTGGTTATGATTGCGAGAGCAAAACAATTACGTCATAAATTCTTCAATTAACTTCTTTTTAAAAAGCCTCGTACGAGACAGAGCAGAAAATAACATCTGAACATAAACGAATACTAGTTATTCAGCCAACATTAAAACTAGCTTTGCAATGTTAAACAATGTGTGCATAGGAATTGCGTGTTGGACATATTAGAATGCAAACTTGATTGTTACCTTGTAATTGAAGTCTTTTCTCTGATACATTAACGTACAAAAAATTAGCTAAACCCTCAAGCATTCTGTTCAAAGCAGACAGAAATTGTCAAAATTTGATTTTTACTTGTGATTTTAACATGATGCGCAAAGATGCAAATTACGACCTTGTTCCGGACGAAAGTCACAGTGATTTTCCAACCTATACTCGTCAGGATTACATGAAAGGAATTGAATTTAATATTCAGGTAAGTTTTTTTCTACTGTCTACGAAGGTGTCCAAAATAATTTCAAGTTCTGAGATGTTTCTGAATCCCTATTTGAAACTGAAATATTTGTATCTTTTTATTTTCTAACCACATCGAATTTTTAGCGGCAAATTTCAATTTTTGTCATATGAATAAAAACTGAATGGTGTATTATGAATTAATAAGCAAAATGTCTGTAGGTTGCTCAACAAAATTCACGAAAATGTGACGTTTGCTCAATCATATGGTATACGATATATAATACCCTTTTTCAAATAAAAATCTTACAATATCTATAATTACAAATATAATTCAAGACAATTTACATATCTGTGGAAAATTTTTACCTTCATTGACATAACATATTTGCATTCTTTGCAATCAACTGGCATGAAATTAACATCAATTTTTATAATATTAGAATTTCGTCATTACTCTTATTTTCATGTTGATTATATGTGGCCTAAGTTGGAGGTTAGTATTTTTTGATTTTCTGATAAAATGTTAAAAAACAACAAGAATAGAATTCCGGGAAAATTTTATTATTTTTATTCAATAGACATTTTCATTAAAAGCAGTTGCTGCGACTTTAATAGCCAATACAGATATTTCATAAAATGAAGTAGTACCAAATCTTCGTCCTTACCTACAAAAAAATAAAATAATTTATAAAACGTACTATGATGATTTTTGATATTTACTTTTTCTGATATAATAAAAAACATATTACACACGTCAATGCATAAATTCGAAACTTCTCACTCTCTTACACTTTATTTTTAATGATATAATAAATAGCAAGTTATTAAACACTGGGAAGTGAGAACTAAAAATGATAAGATTGGAAATTGATGTTGCTGGGATAATTAAACACTATAGAACACATATCATTGCACGCATGTACAATTTCTCAATATCTTACGCTTTAATTTTAATGATATAAAAAACTATAAGTTAGTATTTTTTGTTATATTTTAACTAACTGCTTTTCGGATGCAACAATATCTTACTAAAAGCCATTTGTATAAACTTAGAATAGCACAACGGATGTGTAATTTTTAGAATGTGTAGTATTTATTTAATCGCTTCGAACCAAACAGTACCGTATATTTATAACAACATTTCGGAATCTTAATGAGTCTGCAGTATTTTGACTAGTTTACGTTTAAAATATACCGATTGTACCCGATTGGATTGCAATCCGCAATTTTCCTGAAGTAAGATTTATTAAACGAAAATACTTGCCAAAATTCTTTTTTATTTGCATGAGAATTGTTAGCGTAAAACCTGGTAACTTATATAAATGAACAATAAAGAGTCAAAATGAATTTGGAAATATAATGTTTTTATATATGAATTTGTTACTTCCAATTTCGCAAAAATTAATAATATTCACTCCCTTCTCATGATGTTCAAAAAATTTTGGGATTCCGAGAATCGATGTAAATTTATTAAGATTGGTAAATACGAACAATTGTCTTTTTTATTTTTCCTTGTACAGTCATTAAATAAGAAAACTATATGTAGGTTTTCGTAAAACGTTTGTATTTTTTCGCATATACATCACAAGAACTATTTAGGGGATACGTCAATCAATTGCGCTGATTGCCTTCTTTCGAACCGCGCTAATTCTTGTTCACAAATTATCACAGTCATCAACACATAATGTCTATAACAAAAGCGGTTTCGTAGAAAACACCAAGAATGATTGATTGAAATTAAAACAGGCAATTTTCGACCTTATAAGGCTACTTTCAAATAATTGCCAAAAATAATGTCGTTGCGGTGTGTACCAGGGAGCATTTATTTCAAAGTATTGTAACGTCTTCACTAAACCACATAAGACTGGCACCAGTTCGTAATTATAGTTCATATTCTACAATTTGTCTCAATTTTTCGATCAGATGTTAAATATATGGTGCAATTAGACTATTCGCTGCTCATTATTTTAGCCAAGACTTTCTACATTCTCCTTCAACTTTGTTGTCATATATTTCACATCACGCAATAAATGGTCCTAATTTCCTTTTAGTCAAATGAGTACTCATTCTCAACATTACATCGTGTCAAAATTTAGTCGTAACTATAACTTAAAATACACTTGTTCTCATGCTTACCTATTTGTCTTTTTTATTGTAGTGTTTGAAATTGCTTGCGTTAACTGATTTTTCACTCATGATGAACTTGTTATTCCTCACATGTCTGATCTAAATTTAAATTTATATATATATATAATTTATTTGTAAAATTAAAACATTTTCTCAATATTTAAATATGAAAAAATGTTATTAATAGGGAATATTTTTTATTGATTACAAAAAAATAAATTAAATCCACATTAACTTATTGGTTGTAAACCAAAACACTTTTAAAATATAATTCGTTTATCGCGATTTAATGACTTTCCAAAAGTAAACTTTATCTGATTTGAAACGGAAATTCACATTTTAAAAGTTTTGTCAACTTAATAATTGAAACATTTTTGACCAACCTCTCTTTTGATAGAATATTTTAAGAAGTACGGATAATATGATAAAACGTACTTCCCAGATCTCTCACTGTTAAGAAATAGCGGTTTAAATTATGCATAACGTTGATAAGATTTCGAGAAAGATGGATGCATATGCGCTTTATTTTCAACTTTCAGTATTTGTTAAAAAATGTCATATGATTTATTTAAAAAACCAAATTAGTGAGATGATGAAAGTAGTGACGTTAAAGTAAATCAAATCTTATTTAAAATTAAATTGTGCAAAATTAATTTTGAGAATAAACCGGAAATATAGTGAATGGGTATAGCTAGGCATTGGCTAAATTGCCATCATGCTTATTTGCCTCAATATTATAGGCAGAAAATTTATTTCAAAGCCAGAAATTAAACGGTTGAATTCGTCGTTTAAATTGTCCTTAAAATACAATTTAATGTCAAGACCAGCACTAAAATAGATGGAATCCAACATTCCCCTAAGAAATTTAATATCTTTTAAAATTTTTTTCGTTATTTAGGTCATGTCGAAATTGATATGCAAAGAAGAATTAATTTATCTTTGCATACAATAGAAAGAAAATGATTCAATCTCTATTTCGTCAACTGATTATTTGTCATTATTTTAATAATAATAATAGTTATTATAATAATAAAAATAACTATTTGTTCTAAATGTATTACTTGTAGCAATTCTTTGATTGTTTATAATGTCGATATTAGTGTTATCGGTTTTGACATGTCATAAAGATTTATACCAAAAAACAACGAGGAATGATTAAGTGTCCAAATGTTTTAAGAAATTATGCTGTAATAGCTTATAGTCCTTAATGGAAAGATTTAACTTCAAGTTAACACTGATAAATGGAGCATCTAAACACGATACTTAATTAGTGCCGCAGAAACATCATGAGTGGGGCTCTGGGTCGTAGGCCGACTGAATTTTTATAGCTTTTTCATCAGCCATTAGAAATGTACAATAGATGCTACCTCGTTATTTAACACAATTGTATTCATTGTACCCTTCTTGTGTGCAAAAACAAAAAGAAATTTTATCAGATATAAGAAACGTTTCTTTCGCATTGTCTTCTCAAATATCTACTAATGAACATATTTTTATATATAAATTGGAAAACAAAACAAGATATAAATATGTGACATAGAGAGAGTGTGTAAAACGGAAACCAATCAAATTGCTTGCGCCACAAATGTTTCTTATATCTGATAAAATTTCTTTTTGTTTTTGCTCACAGGAAGGGTACAATGAATTTTATTAAAGCTCGAATTTCAAAATAATTTTATTCATAGAACATACAAACAGTTCGTATAATTTAAAAATAGGGCTAAGACTTATTTCAGGCAATTTGGATCTTATGAAGATCATTTGTCGTGTTGCCAAATATGTTTAGTAAATATTAACGCTTACAGTATTCATACTGCTCGGATTTTTACAGGATTGATGACAATTATTTTTGTCAGTTATGAACTCATTTCCTAAATGGCAATATTTAAATGTGAAACAGCGTAAAATGTTCGCGATTAGTAACTCTCGTTTCACATTAATTTATGACCGACTGATCATTAAAAACTCTAAAAGATATTATTGTGATCTAACTGAATTTTTTGAGATTGTTTAATAATTAAGAGTACTTTTGATGATGCCAGTCTTTTTTAATACATATTCCAGTGTCCAATATTGATTTATTGTTTCAATCAATAATTTGTAAGTTCTTCGGAAAATGTTGAACTGTTCCTATTACTGAATAAAAGATTATCTAGAAATAAAAGAAATTCTATTAACATATTTGGAATGAGTGAGACGAAACCTAAAGAATATGGCAGTAACAATGCAAAAGTTCTTCAAACGGTTTAACTAAGTCTGCAACTTGGACAGAAGGAAATTTCATTAATTGGCCAATATTTTAAATAATATTCGGTAAATCTTTTTCATGTTAGTGCAATTCTACTTCTTGTGAAATGTTCATTGTTCTACAGAAGCTGCATTAATTAAAAACTAGTTTCCGGTAGCTGTATAAGAAAGAATTTTATATATTTTGACAAATTTAAGAATAGCTTGATTACGTCTACGTACGTGGATATTTTATACTTTACATATTTCTGACTATGTGTACTTTTGCTGATTATTTTTAATTTAGCATGTTTTTGTTGCAATTTGTGCATCTAAATGAAGAAATAAAACGAATAAAAAATAATGATAATAATAATATTATATTTACAAATACTATTTAACTTGAGTAATTCATCGTGTTTTGAAGCAGAAATTTATTACAAAGCATTTATGTACAGCGCAGTTATATAAGGCCCGCTTATATTTCTTCGAAATCAGCACGACTGCAACATTTGGTACTTTGCGAATGCAAGAAGTATTAAGATGGATTAAATTTATACATAATGCAACAACAAACAGAAATCACAGAACGCACGTCCTTATGCAGGCTCACAGACGCACACAAACACAAATTGTTCACTAATTATTATTCAAATCGTGTGCTGAGTTATTCCTTTTTTATTGATTAGGAATGAGGATCTTATAAATAACAGCGTCCGTTGTGCCTATTATATAAAGATTTGCTTCAAAAGATGTCTGGATAGTCACTACTTAGATTGTGATTTTTACAAAAGTTCCGTTCTTTTGTTACGGAAGCACTCTCTCCTTTTAAACGGCCTTCAAATTCGCTTAAGTTGCAATCAATTGGTCCAGCAAACACACCGCGCTGAGCAGATATTGCATTTTTATAATTAACAATCCGTGGACCGTTGTATTTGAGGCTGTTAATCTATTACATATTAGTTAAGCCTGCGTTTTCTATTTAAGGCAACATCTGAGTTTATTAGGAAGCCGATAAATCACGTATTTTTTAATTCATCGATTAAATTCTTCACATTTTGCGTCTCATTTAAGAAGGAGATTTTGTTATATTGTCTTTGTTTTTGGTTCGATTTTATTGATTTTTTTAGGGAAACACATTTTCTAATAAATTTGTTTATAACACCATTAACTATTGGTATTCAAATTCTAAAGACGATATTTTCTTTATGCTATAAGGAAAACATCGTATATAATTGCGTCTTCCCAAAATTTGAACAATGTTGTAGCACTGGTTGATTGTTTGGTTCCAGTCGGATTTAGGTAAAATTTCGTTTCTTGACTATAATCTTTCCATTGTGAATGCAAAAAGTCGAGGTATACTGGTGCATGTGACTGAGGAAATTTTACTTCGAAGTAATCTGAATAATATCGTTCTCGTTATTAAAATGTATAAGCATTTCATTTGATTCTAAATTTTCATTCATTTTATTAATGTGTCATCAATATAAATTAAACATGTAAAAAAGTGATTTTAATTTTGACATTTTGAACTGAAGAGAACATCTTGAGTACATATTGTGTGAAGAAATATTCGACTGGAAATTATGGCGTAGAAGGCTTGGATACTATCAATGAATTTCTAATCGAAACCGCGGGTTTTTTTTCAGAAAGAATGTTCGCAAATACGTTTCTGATGCCAGAAATTTTATTATGTTTGTTCATTATGCTGTGTAATATTTCATTACTTTAGAATAGTTTGGCCAATTTCTTTATAATCTGTAGGACGATAATGAATTCTAAAGTCATTCTGTGCCTTCGAGTGCTAAACATTGTCATTTTCTGTCTTAATATAGGCAAATTGCTTGTTCGAAATTCTCTGTTTACCATTGGTTTAGCGTAAATTCTGGCTGCGATTATGCCGACTGGTTTTGCTTGTTTGAGACGACGTATAGTGTCATCGATTATATAAGAGTTTGTATCGTCGTTTCATTGTTGCTTCGCTATACACGAATATTAAATCGCTCGTAACATCTAAATCTCAGTAGATTTTGATAGTATTTTTCTTGTCTTCTTTAATTTATACTATCTTTAGTGCATCACTTCTTCAATTCCCTACATGTGTTCCTATCTATTTCAACGTTTTGGTTTGTGCTTTACCTTAAAATTCTAATAGACAACAAGTAGCTCAGCCTTTATTCGAACGCACAATTCATCTTTGTTTGATGAACCTGATGTAATATCACCATATAGACTCTACCTTTCGACGATTTTTGTCCTTTCGTTCCTATTTTTCTACGATGAACATAATTTTGGTCTTTACTGTATACATTACTTTTTGTATCACAGTGTCACATTCGTTGAGTTGAAAAAAACTTCAAGATGCAGGATAGAATCGTTAAAAAATTGCACATTACCAAAGGAGTCGTATCTTAATTAGTATTTCTTCTGTCGTCGGTGTTTATGACTAGGCGTTGAATGGCTTTTTTGAAAAAAAGCCTATTGATACGAGTTATAAACGTTGATATCTGGTTCTCTACATTTAAAATTTGCTTGCTGGAATTTATATTTAATCTTTTTATATTTAATAATGAAGCGAAGTTAAGGGATTATGGACTTACCACAATGTTTAACCAAGAGTACAATACAAACTTAGAAAAAGCTAATTGACCATGCGGATAAAATGATTTCAGCACTGGAACATTTACGCGTAGACATAAAACACCTGATCATGTAAGCAGTCGATAGAAAATATATTAAACTGCAAAAAATTTAGTTTGAAACCTGCAAGCCTTCAACATATTCCAAAGTATCCTGGCGCATACTAAACAAAAGATCCAATCGCTGGGAACAAAATTCTGTTTATTGCTAGACAATAAGAAACGGAAGAAAGTCAATGCATCAATCGCTTCAATGAATAGTTTACGTGGCACTGTTTCATCAGCAATTTTTAAATAATGTTAATTTTGTGCCTTACTTGAAGCAGAATTATGTGCTCCTTTTGAGAATTGTAATGGGAGACGCAAACGATTATTATTCACTTGATAAGAGTACATAAAAAGACTAACATAATTGGTACACAACAGAGAAATAAGATTAATGAAGCCAGACAAAGGCTCAGATAATTTTTTTCAACATACCAATATTATTATTAATCAATTGAACAATACCGTTGAGGATAAACAGAAATTCAAAGCGTACGAATTCAATAGAGACCGATGACAAGCTTCGGATAATAAAATATCACGTGCGGTTATATGTGTGGTTATTTAAATTCGCTAAATATACGACGATAGAAATTCTAATAAAATTCATTACATCATACTTTGGGTAAAACATGCAAAACATATCAACACATGCACGGCTAGAATAGTTGATATGGCAACGCGGGTCATTTTCCGCCAATAGAATCAATAGCGCCCATGATCACACTACACAGCACAAACAGGCAGGTGAGATAAATCTTTCCTTCGACCAATACATTTCGAAACTGCACAAAAATGTTTTCAAATCACCTATACATTTTTAAATAATGTAAAAAATTTTAATTCCAGTTTACAAAACCATCAATTTCTTTAGTAAACTCAACGGAAATATACAACTAGCCTCCGCTACAACTACTGGTCGTATTTTATCTATCCTCAATAAGTAGACTAATATCGTTCAGTTCCCTTTCAAGGCTTAAAATTTACAGAAATCGATCGTTTGTCTATTAAGGAATCTATTTATCTGATGTCTAGATTATATATTCATAAACAACGTAACTTCAACTACTTATTCAAAATTATTGACATTTAAACCTCAAGTATGTGTACAACATAATCATTATTGTAAATGAAGCTCAGGAAGAAAATTAATTATATAAAGATTTTAATAATTTATACCATCATGCTTAGCTTGGTAGTTTGATCGAAATTTATAGTGTCAATCATGCACCGAAATCAGAACTGTACTGGAGATGACATAAATTACAAAAGTGTTGTCAATATGTCCTAACTGAGAAATAATAAGTAATTTATTCTAAAGAAAATAGGATATATCGTGTATTCTGCATTTATATTTTTACTAAAAATGTGTATAACGAAGATGTGGTTAAGCAAGTATGAGGCATAAACTACGACAAAATAAACAATTTTTCTATACCAAAACGATTACAATATATTCAATTATGCAGGAGGTGTTGCACACCCAGTACCAAATTCGATCACATATGAATAGAAGGATAAGCCGATGACGGCAAGAGTGGAAAGCATAATATCGTGACCATTCGTTTCGTGTTTTTTGGCGACTCGTCAGTAGGATCCGGTATTACGCCCTTTACCCACTATATATTTGGGTTAGGAATGTGGAAAAATAGGACGGTACAGATTTCTATATGAATGTGTAAACCTGCAGTAGTGAAGCTGAATTTAAACAAAGTCTTCGGCAATACGTCCTTAAAGCCAACTCACAATATATATATACCGGGTCTGTAAAGGATTAAAAAATTAAGGCTATTATGTCAGTAACCCATACCAACGCGTTAGTACCGAAAGTTACAGGTTACTAAAATTAATGTTGCCGAGTAGGTACATAGTTCCAACACAATCTATTTCAATATATGCTATAGTTCACCAAAATTGAGAATTACAACTATTTATGAACACATGTAATTCCAGTATATTCATACACTCTGGCGTTGATCGATATCAGTTATAACATTTTGCTGTAATCATCACATCATTCAATTAAGTATTTAGCAGTTAGTTACTGTTTGTGGCGGATAAATAATATATATATATATGCAATTATGTATTAGGTGCTGCGCACCTAGTAAGAAATTAATTCAATTATAACCAGAGGGACAAACCAAAAACGGAATGAACGTAAAGTATAATCACGTGCGCATACGTTTCGTGCTTACTGGCGACTTATCAGTAGAAGCCGGTATTACACCCTTTACCCACTATATATTTTGTTGAGGAATGTTTTAAATAAGGACGCTACAATCTTTCATACGAATGTATAAACCTGAAGTAGTGAAGCTAACTACGTACAAAGTCTTCGACAATGCGTCTTTAAAGTCATCTCACTATATATAATATATATACCAAGTCTGTAAAATCTATCAATGTCAGAGTATCTTCCAAAGGGGAAACAGCATATGAAATATTTACGTAAAGTTTGAATAATCAGCGAATATTCATATGCAAAATGCAATATTGATGTTTTTATACAACAAATCGCTTATTATACAAAGATAGAAATAATAAGCTCTCGGTAAATGAGCGTCCTATGGAATTTACGTATACAAAAGAAATTGTAACGTAATGCGCTTTTCAGGCTGATTCAATCGATTAATTTAAAGGAAATTCAAACTGAGACCTCCTGACGAATATTAGATAATTTCATTTAAAAATGAACACATTATAATAAAATAATAGTAGAAATCAGAAAGATTTTCCGGCGTTTTTTCAAAGCAAAAGAGAAGTTGGCTTACGCACTACGGAAGCTGTTATAGAAAAAAATAATTAATCACACATTGATTTCCCAAGTGGTGGTAAATATTCAAGCTCGAACTGAACACCAATTCCATTGTATTCAACCATTCGTCGAAAAATATGGCAATACTTCCGTCAGTCACGTGTACGGACACGTTTCGATTTTCGACAAACATTATCAGAGCTCTCTTTTTTTTCCAATGCCGCGTTTTGTGTACGCGGGTAATAGCTGTACACGAGCAGTTACACAAAGATCCGATTGCTCACAATTTCCAATTTTGTTTTGTCTTTGATCGGGTTGACTTTTTCTTCGTTCAACTGGAAATGCGGTTCTATCACATCTTTGTTTACTGGCGACGTTTCGGTGCCTAATTTCCAGCACCATACACCATTGTATACATTAGAGTTCCCGGCTTTAAATAAAATACAGTATATAACAGTCAAGGTTTTAGTTTTATCATTTTTGAATTTTGATTACCGTGACATAGTAGCAATACAGTTATAACAAATAACAAAAGGTTCGATACTGTCTCTCTCCCCTACAATATTCTGCATACGAGATGAGATTATGTATACGTGAGGTAATGATTGGTCTGCTAATTATAAATAGTTATATATTGAGTTTAGTTACTGAGACAAATTCTATGATTAAAACTAGTGTTGAGTCAAATATATATAAATAGAATGGTTTTGGAACGAGGTTTCCACATTTGCTTAAATCTGCTATTGTTGTACTGTGTTGCCTGAGGATGGTGCTGGAAAGTAGGCACCGAAACGTCGCCAGTAAACAAAGATGTGATAGAACCGCATTTCCAGTTGAACGAAGAACAAGTCAACCCGATCAAAGACAAAACAAAATTGGAAATTGTGAGCAATCAGATCTTTGTGTAACTGCCCGTGTACAGCTATTACCCGCGTACGCAAAACGCGGCATTGGAAATATTGAAGCTTACACACCGCAAAATATTAAATTAAAAAAATACTTGATTATCAGAGCTCGACGACAAGCTGATTAGCGAGTATCAAACCGCAATGCATATATATGGAAAGCGAAATTAGATATTCGGCTCTTACCTTAGGTAGCCTCGCATACATTTAACTTGACTGGAAATATTGGCTGCACAATTTCTATGCAATCACGAATATAAATATGTTGCAGCTTTCGGCACATATATAGGCAATACAATTAAACAATCAATGATTGCATGGGTGGTGGTGACAATTCTTTAAATTAAGTATGGGAGCTTGATGTAAACACCAATCTCATTATAGTTAGGTAGTCGTCGAACAACGTAGCGTGTTCGACGACTGGTTTAATACAATGGGATATGTGTTTACTTCCTGCTCGCAAACTTAATTTCAATAATGAATAATTCAGACCTGATTTAAATTTAGACGGGTTAATTGTTTGTCTGTGTGCATGCGCTGTTGTGCATGTCTTTATTCGTGTGGGTTTCGCTTTATTTTTGTTTTTGCCTTATTTACAAATTTATAGCAGATTAATCCCAATTCTTTTTGAAAAATTGACTATGTAAAATCGACATACTACAGTTGTGATCTGGCGAAAATATAATGTCCTCTTTTCTACTTTTGTGTTTATAGCTGCAATAAAAGTATTCTTCAATAAACGATTTATTTCTCAATTAAATAAGTTTCATATATTTTGAAAACGACAAATGTAGGTCAAAACGTTGTATATTTTGATTCCCCTGTCAAATGATCCGTGCTTAGAAATTAACGAATTAAAGATTCTTATTTTCTTTGAAAGAGTTTGCCAACAATGATTGAACGGCAAGTTTCCATATTGTGACAGTAGTTATATATACATATATATATATATATATATATATATATATATATATATATAAAATATTCAGACAGAACAACTTAATGCAATGGAAACATATACACGAAAAGAATAATTTCTTACAGAATATTTAGCCCGAATATTTAGGATTCTGTTGTGTTGTCTTATTGTATCCAATAATTGGATTGTTCATTTTTGTTGTTGTGAAAAGTGTGAAGCATAGAAATAGGACAGATAATACAAACACATTTGTTAAACTCCTTCAAACCCTTACAATACATAAATCAGACACACGATTCTTATTTTTAATTTGTTCTGTCATAACAGATGTACCGCTTTTTCAAAAAGCATCCATAATTTTGAAACCCTGTTAGTATTATTCCTATTTCAGTCTTCAATTAAACCATTTTTATTATATATTGCGCGCGATACCCTGGAGATATAGAAGTATCCTCTGTGTAAAATCCTAAAAAGATAATTACTGGCAATGGTGCTAGGAAGAATTTTTACTTATAATTTGCTGAAAATATATTAAAGCTGCAAACAATTTACTATTTTCAAAGAAGATGCTGCGTTAAACTTCATTTATGTGTCTTTTCAAATCATTTGATGTACTGTGCCTAGTAAGTATAGTAGAATTAGTGTCATAATAAGTGAATGATTCCTGCGTATTACAGTGCTCATTATTTTATACGAGGTTTCTTTATATTCCATTGGTACCTTACTCGAATAATGGCTGTACTGTGCAATCTAACGTGATTTCTCATCATGTATAGAAAGTCAATTATCTTTACATCGTAATTGTCTGTATTTTCACTTCATTAAACGTGAAGAGGGTTGCCTTATCAACCTAGATTATATTATATAGTTTTGCATTTTTCCTACTTTCTCTCTAACGACCATAAACGTATTAGCAGTGTAGATTACCTAATAATAGGCTCAAGTGTTAAGATGATAGTATCATATGGTCTTTACTCTTTGCATACATAACTTACCCAGGCCAAAACTAAAGGATTATGTATGCCTTTGGCGTTATCTAATATGTAAAAGACTCATTGGAATAATAATTGGGCTTTAGAATTTTAAGGGAAAATATTATACTTTACGTACTCAAAATAAATGAAAATTTCAGCCAGTAATATTCGGAGATCAAAAAACGTAATCGTTTTATTTGATTACATATTTGAAAAGACTAGCCTAAATGTGAACATGTCTCTAAATTTAAGCATGTGTATGATCTGAAACCCGAAAACTTAATAGGACATAGCGAGTGCTCTGAATTATTTAATCGATTATAGTTGTTAACAGTAAAAAATATACATCTTCCTTGCAGATAAAATTACATTTCACACAATCCTTTCCATTTTAAATTTTATCAATTTAGTTAAGCCCTTTCGCTTAAATAATTTGCCTGGCGCAAAAGTTATCAAATTATTCAGGTTAATGAATGGACTTATGATCAATATTCATTAAAAAGCAGAAATTAATGCTATAAAGCTCTAAGATTTCGTCACTACGAAGGAAAATAATATTTCCCTCAAATAAATACGTTTGAATTTTAAGCCTTTATCATTTTAATAAGAACTTGCAGACAAAGGAACAAGTGTGCGAAATATAAGCCTCCAATCATTTGTTCCTAACGATATATTTTTTCATATTGACGTTGGTACGTTGCTATCAATCCGCAATTTTTTGAATTGATTTGGTCAATTCTTCTTAATAAATACGCGTGCTACCACGATGCATCAGTAATGCCTACACACACACGCGCACACACACACACCATATATATATATATATATATATATATATATATATATATATATATATATATATATATATATATATATATTTATATATATATTTTTTAAATATTAGAAATTAATCCATGCGTTTTTATTTTTATGCACGTTAATATTAATAATTTATATTATTCCATACATTCACCGAACTTTGCAAAATTCCCTGTTCACTTCTATGATTAATAGAATATTTTGTATAATTTAGGGATGCCAAATGATCTAATTAAGTATATCTGTGCACTTCATTAAGTAAAATGTGGTATAACGTTTAATTATACCACTCAATTCTTTTCGATATATATTACCATTTTGCGTCAACTTTAATCACATTATATAAGAACCAGCTAGGTAATCTTACACTTTTTATCATCAAGGCACGAAATAAAACAAATCAGCGAGGGCCATTATGATTTCATACTTAGCTAAGATATTGTTGTGCTTTCATTCTAATTTTGCATAATTTGTTAATTTTGTTTTCAAAATTGCAGCATCTTTATAGTAAATTAAGTTAATTAAAGATTTATTGTGCACATACAGAAGCATTGAAATAAACTATTTACTCGGTTGGTCAGAAAAAATATTTTTCACAATATCTGTCCTCCAATTAACTTTTTCATTGGCTGGGCCAATTCTATCCGTAGGAGTTTCCGCTACCTCATCGCTCAATAATATGAATTTCTGACTAATTTGTTCTACTTCCATCCCTGTTGCAAATTTAGATCATAATAGAAAATAGTACGAGGCATTATTGCAAGAACTCAGACCACAAATCACACAAAATACATATGATTATCTGGCCACTTCATACATATCTTGATGTCACTAATTCTGATTCGATATATTTCATAAAAGCCAAATTTCTGTTGGCTAATAAAATTTACCTATCGTTAAATAATAACTTTCTTAATTACTATAATTATAAATAAATAAAAGGAAGATGTTTTCTTACTTATTTACCTAGAAAACTAGTGTTAATTCCTGAAGAATCGCTGCACTATAATTTCATCTCTGTCTTTATTGATTAGCTTATTTCAACTAATATAATAAAACGTAATAAATCAGCAATCACTTAACGGACTACACTGTGTTCTAACTGCATTGTTTCTGTCATAAAAGCTCTTATTGTTTTATTTATTAATAAACATTTTCTTTATTAAATTTAAAATTCTTACCATATAACGATTTTTTATGATCAATCAAGACCGTCTCAGCTATGTCTAAATATAAAAATAATAATTAACTAAATAAGAGGTATTATATTTTTAAGCACTTTAGTTTGATTTCTTCTCACTTTATAAGCACCAAAGCCGAATTCATATTGATTTTTCCTTGTCTTTGTCAGTGTACCGCTAATTTTTCTTTTATAACTTGCTAAAACCTACGGTGGAATGGCAGGTTGAATGAACCTGTCAATAAAAAAAATTCGCAAAATTATAGGAAATAAATTAGAAATATTTTTTCTGGCGTTCTGCTTAATATAACAATGTGAAAGTCGGTCCCATTTAATTCTAATTTTTCAATCTTTTGAGTGGTAATAAATTCTTACCACCTCGAACCGTACCGAAATTTATATACTCTATTCCATTCTTTCCTGATGTATATTTTACGGAGTTAGCATATATTAATGTGATATTAGTGTGATGTACGTAAGATTTTAATTTTAGCATATTGGAATTCAAATATGGGAATCTAAAATTTAAGTAGATTATCAGAATTATGCAATGTAGTTGACGTAACGTAAACTAGCCTAAATTAAATTTGTACGTATAGATGATGATTCAATCATAGTTAATTAAAAGAATTCAGTCTACTTGATATGCTATGTATTAGAATATTTTGTTCTATATAATCAACAGTATATAAATATATATGGCAAATATTTATGTGGTCAGTTTACCATAAACTGATAGGTGTTAAAATAATATTCTTTTTAAATTTATAAAAACGGACGCTAAATTTAAAATTAGTTAGATTGCAAGTATGTATTAGGTGTTGCGAACCTAGTAACAAATTAGTTTAGTTGTGACCAGAAGGATAAACCAAAGGCAGCATCAACGGAAGGTATAATCTCATGCACATTCGTTTTGTGCTAACTGGCGACTCATCAGTAGGAGCCGGTATTACGCCCTTTAACCACTATATATTTGTGTGAAGAATGTGGGATAATAGGACGCTACAATCTCCTAGACGAATGTGTAAACCTGCAATAGTGAAGCTAACATTATATAGTCTACGACAATGCGACTTCAACGCTAACTCACACTATATAATATATATTTCACATATGCCTCAGGTTTAAATCCGGCCTACTAGCTGATTTGTATTGTATATTTTACGCTAATTTATGTTTATGCTGACACTATATATATCATTTCGACGATATATTACAAATCAATATCACATACTAATGTCGATTTGTGGCCGCCTATTCGTAGTCGGTTGAAAATAAAGGTCATAATTGAAACGAAATAAATTTACTTGGCGAATATAATCACCAAAAAAGTTACTTAATATTTGGCTGACTAAAAATCCAAAATCAGACATTACTGAAACGATACAATACAATTCATAGTTTATACTGACATATGTATGTAATTAACGGGTCAGATGTTTATACAAAATCGCAAGCGTGATTATAATAATTGTTAAAACAGCCCGCGCAACCAATGCTCATTTAATTATATATATATTCATTTCAATACCACTTCTCCAAGTAGTGTGGTGTCTGTGCAGTAATGACAGATTTGAGATTGTTAGTTAGAAATTTGTGTCTAAATAGATGACATTTGAGCTCCACCTAAAGGAAAAAATTACTAACCGAGTTACATTAGTTAGTATATAATTGAAAATTGTGTATAGTGGAGTGTGTGGGAAGGTGGCTCAGTAGTTAGAGCACCAGAAGCCGAGGCAGACGTGCTCAGGTTCGTGCTGTCCGCGGCAAATTCTGGCCAGTACATGATGAGTTCCCAATCAGGACGAAACCGGTTTACTGGATGATTTGCCATTTATACACTATACATTTCTTAGTTTATACTGACATATGTAAGTAATTAATGGGTCAGTTGCTTATATCAAAATCACAACCTTGATTATAATAAAAGTTCGAAGAATGACTTAAATGTACCCTGGTCCAATCCACTGTCACACCAATAATGCAAAGAAACAATTGAGTGCCTGAAAGGAACAAAGATGGTCTTCTTGATGAATCGCATTTTCGTTGATTTTTGTAAAATATAATATCATGCGCATTAGGGCAAACGTTTAATATGCAAAAAGGATTTCAACTATGCATGTTTAATTATTTTTTTAACGTTTTCTCAAAAACACATTTTAAACAAATTTTATTTTAATTATATCAATCTGCTGCAAAACCAACCTATGAATTTCACTAGTTTTTTATTTGAACAGTTTTTTTCTGAATTTAAAAATGATGGTCTCACACATATGTATCCAAATTAGTAAGTAAATTTATAGCAAAATTAATATTTAGATAATAAATAATTTAGTAATTCGCGGACACTTCTCTTCCTTTTATATTTAAATTCAATTATTTTCGAAAATTGGTGGCTCATTTTTAGAGGGCGAAATGAAATATTACGAATATCTATTTTTTGTATAGAAATCTATAAATAAAAACCATAGATAATTACTCAAATCCATCTTTTATACTGAAAATTAGATAGATTAAATAAATAAAAATAATATTTGAAAGAAACATAACCGATGAATGTAAAGGAAAAAATTTGATTAAAATTTCTCAAAAGTTTCATATTAATCTTTCCATTTTCACAAATGAAATGTATTTTAACTTTTTTACATTTATAGGGTACGACGAATTTTATTATAGGATGAATTCGAAAAGAATTTCTTAGTTTCGAAATA
The DNA here is from genome assembly GCA_029291075.1 of Eudiplozoon nipponicum. Lineage (NCBI taxonomy): Eukaryota > Metazoa > Platyhelminthes > Monogenea > Mazocraeidea > Diplozoidae > Eudiplozoon > Eudiplozoon nipponicum. The sequence goes on from JAQBSW010000510.1 coordinate 179,291, forward strand.
TTAAGCTAATACTTATCCTTTTGATAATTCATTTAAATCTAGAGAAACCACATGAGAGAATGGATGTTTTTGTGGTAATTAAAAGTTTCTGAAGTAGATTAAACAAGCCAACTAACGAAGAACACAATTCCTATAGTTAAATTTTCTGAATGCATTTTTTTCTTTCAAGGCTTCATCTACTAAATTTGTCAAGTTGTCCAATAACATGAAACCTAGTTCATACATGACAAATAAACAACGGTAACATAACAACATTTATCTTCTTTTCATGAACAATCCGAGCCAAGTTAAAATCAGCTTGACATTTTTGTTAGTGCAATTTTAAACATAAAACTGTTTGGCCATTTCAGAAACGATGCTCTATTGAAAGATATATATATATATATATATATATATATATATATATATATATATATATATATATATACATGTTTATATGCATATTGGTACGGTAAACTTTGGCGTTGAACAAATTGTCTGCTAAAATATATGTTTGAAGTTGGTGAAATTTTCAATTTCTCATATTTATTTTGTTAAAACTACATTTTCTTCTGGAGAATCATTTTATATGATCACTGCAAAGTAATTTATATTCATTTCTATAAATTAATTTTTATTAAATAATAATTGCAAAAATAGTAATAAATCCATTCGTAGTATTGATTCCGTGTGCTATAATAAATCGAAGTTTATAATATACAAGAACGGTTTCTTCCCCATTCTCTCCCTAAATATATATATATATATATATATTATATTTATATATATATATATATATATATATATATATATATATTCTATAATATTCAAAAGTTTTATCAACATGATATTCTAATCGACTGGCCAAGAATAACAAAATTCAACAACAATCTACTAGTATCCATTCAAGACCAAACAGGGCCTCGACTAGAATCAACAAACATACAATCGGATTAGCAAAAAACTGAAGTGAAAATAACAGAGGCGCATACGGTACAGAATTTTCCAAACAACATGAGCGTTCAACACTGCAATCCACACTGGCGCTGTTACAATGTGGGAAATACAAATTTGCGCAACAGGTGAAACAATCAACTACACTGGGAAAAATTGCACTCGTATATGTAACAGTGAACAATGCGAACAGATGGTTAATTCTCAAGTCATCAAAACAATAATGAACAAATCTCAGACATCACTTTGCAATACTGCAGAATGAGCTTTACATGCAAACATGCCACACACAAAGAAAAACACATACACACTGATCAACCAGCCAAAATAAGAAATAGAAGTAAAAGCAGAGTCAGATTTATTTACCACTAGTATCATCCATTGAAAACCCAGAATGTGTATATATGTATGATTGTATAGCGATGATTAATATTCACGAAATAAATGGCCTTTATCCACTTTGTTATTAATGTGCTCATTCTTCCTTATTAGAAATATACTGTGTAATATTAAAAGGCATGGACATTATAAAGATTATCAAAGATCAGGGTCAGCCTTTTACCCGTAAGGAAGTAAACACTTATATTGCAGCCGACTGTACGTGTGCCAAACTTCTAGAAAGAATTAAGTTCTTAAAATCGTGTTTAGAATCAGATGTTTTGCCAAAACGATTCCTCAAGCAGAGCAGAAGAAATAACCAAAAACCGACGAATAAAATTATAAGTCGCTTATTGCTCAATGGTATCGAGGACAACCAATCAAAACTGCAAGATGCTGAGAGCATCATTCAATCACTGGGTTGTCAAATGTCAAGACTGAACGATGGCGAATACACCGCTTTCACAAAGAAGATAGAAACACTGATGAAAATAACAGCGGACAAAGAAACCAAGGACCTCACGAGAGATCTGGACAAATTTCCTACGCAATCAAAATTTCCTACGAACCCAGACGCTTTTATTCACAATTATTCAAAAGTGATCTATCAAGGACTCCTTCGAACTAGCAAATGAATTGAAGGGGAAGAACATCCTACAGAATAAAATGGTCTCGCTTGACGTCGCATCCTTATTTACAAACATACCACTGGATAAGACAACGGAGATCTTGTGTGACCTCATCAAAAATGAGTTTTTTGATTTCCCTATAGACACCAATGACATCAAAGACCTCATATTAGCATGTACTAAAAACTTGCAATTTACATTCGAATGGATATACTACCGCAGATCAATGGTGTAGCTATAGTAAGTTGCATCGCACCCCTCCTGGCAGATGTATACATGTATCATCTGGAAAAAACGAGCCCGAAATGTATAATTGACCAGTGCGCACTCAACAAAAGTTATGTAGATGATGTCTTGTTGTTTATCTCAGATGCAGCAGACCATTCCGAAATCCTCAAACAAGCAAATAGAGCCGATCCAGACATCAAATTCACTCTCGAGGTAGAGAAAGACGACAGTTTTCCCCACCTTGACATCAAACACACTCGAGAAGAAAACGGGGATTTGACACTTTCACTGGACAATACATTCACTACAACAGCAGTGTGCCAAAATCCCACAAAAGAAACTTATTAAACAACATAGCAAACAGAATCAGGTAGATCTGCTCTGAACACAAGATTGAGGAAGAATTGGGCTTCCTCAGGAAAATTTCTCCAATGAACAACTACCCAGAGCATTCCATTGATGTCAACATCAGACCACGGCAGATTTGCGCTAGAGAGGATATCGTCAAGCAGGTTTTCCTAAACTTACCATTTAAAGGCGACTTACCAGCTTCAATAATTGCACGGCGGCTGAATAGAATAACTAAGGAGATCTTTCCCAATGTTAAAGTTAATATGACATTTAATACACAAAGAATCATAAGGTTGGATGCCATAGATCAATTGCCAATTCTCTCCAAATCATTCATATTCTACAAATTTTCATGTATCTGCAGTAGCAAATATATCAGACGTACGAAGAAGCAATTGATAAGCAGAATCCAGCAACATTGCCACAGAAATTGATTAACAAAGGCACCATCAGGAAAGTCAGCTATTTCCGATCATATATTGGCAACGGCGCACCCTGTCAATTCGACAAATATTTCAATTCTATATAAAGCAAAATCAGAAATATTATTATTTATTTATGAAGCCCTTTACATAAAACAACAAGCACCTGATCTTAATATTCAAAAGTTTCGCCAACATGACAGGAGTATTCAAACAATATAAGGGTTCAACACTGCAATCCACACTGGCGCTGTTACCATGTGGAAAATACAAATTTGCGCAACAAGGTGAAACGATCAGCTACACTGGGAAAAATAGCACTCGTACATGTAACAGTGAACAATGCGAACAAATGGTTAATTCTCAAGCCATCAAAACAATAATGACCAGATCTCAGACATCACTTTGCAATACCGAGAGAATGAGCTTTACATGCGAACACGCACACGCTCAAACACAAACGCATACACACTTACCAACCAGCCAAATCAAGAAATAGAAGTTAAAGCGAGTCAGATTTGTTACCACTAGTATAATTAATTGAAACCCCGAAATGTATGTATATGTATGATTGTATAGCGATGATTTCTATTCACGAAATAAATGGCCTTTATCCACTTTGTTATTAATGTGTTCTTTCTTCATTTTTAGAAATATATATATATATATATATATATATTTAACTTATATATATATGATGAATGACCAGACAAAAAGAATATCTAAATGTGGAGAGTGTGAAATGAGGGAACATCCATTCAGTTGCGTGCACTAATTGTAGTTCAAGCTACATTCTCTAACATTTGCATTCAGCACGTTTAATTTGATTATCAACAGAGCTATATATGAATCTAACTTAAATATGTCATATTATTTAATAACTGTATTATAATCCATGACCCGAGAACATATTTGTGAGGTGTCAATGATATGTTGCGCAATTTCAGACATGTATTTAAGATTCGATTTAATACAGGCATTTCATTTGCAATGTACTTTTATTCGAGTAATTGAGCGTATAGTCAATCGACCTGAGTAGGTTGATCGACAACTTAAGGATGTGCATTTGTATATCATATTTGAGGGCGACATTAGCGAATATTTATCCTTGATTGCTGGTAAAGACAAGTCTGTTAATTGCATTAAGTATACGTATTCAATCCGATTCTACTCTATTCTTTAAAGTTCGTAAATTGCGTCACCTTATGTGGGATGCTTAGGTAAATTCTGTCCATTCTTTAAATCAAGTTTGCGAGCTTGAAGTAAACACCAATCGCATTGTATTTAACCAGTCGTCGAACAACATAACAAAACTACCGCCAGCCGCAACGCACTGACGCGTTTCGGCCTTCCTTGATCATCATCAGAGTACGACGGCAAACTGACTATCGAGGATCAAACCGCATTGAATATATATGGAAATCAAATTAGATATGCGGCTCTCACCTCTAGCAGTCTTGCTCACATTGAACTTGACTGGAAATGTCGGCTGCACAATTTCTATGCAGTCACGAACATTAACTGTTTGTAGCTTTCGCCACATATGCATATATAGGCAATACAATTTAACAATAATTGTTTGCGCGGGTGGTGGTAACAATTCTTTAAATCAAGATTAATGAATAGGTAGTCATACATTAGTCAGTATAAACTAGGTATTATATAGTGTAGAAAAGGCAATTTATCCTGTAGACCGTTTTGTGCTTGTTGAGAACTTATCACGTTCTGTCCATAATTTACAGCGGATGGGACCGAACCTGGACACGTATACTTTGGAATCTGGTGCTCTAACCCCTGAACCATCTTGCCGCACACTACACACAATTTTTAGTTATATACTAACCAATTTTTCTTGATTAGCCTTTCCCTTAGCCCTAAAGTACCAACTAACCCTTCCTAATCTCTCATTACAGAACAAATAGCACGTTACATGGGGAAGTGGTATTGAAATGAGAATTTATAAAATTATGACCATTTGTGGTAATACGAAACAGTATATCTCTCATGAACAACAATAAAGACTGGCGTAGGTGATGAAAAAATATCGAAGATGGTGATATGCATTTTTCTACCACTAGATCTTTAATATCAACAGTTTCTTCATTGGAGACACTTTTAAACAAAAACGTCCAATTAAAATGCACAATAATCTTCTTGTTAACATTTATATCTTGACCTGAATTTAAAGAACCCGAAAGAGTCAGCTACAGCATTATTACCTTGTAGTACTGCACAATGGTTCCAGCTTATTAACTGAACATTTAGCCAATGCACGGAATGGAGAATTGACTATTGATCATACATCCTAGTAAGCCGACGCTTTTATGTGTTATGTGCTAATCCATACATTGTTGGTGTAGATGATGCAACTGGTTTGTGCATCTGTACAATGGCATCATCAATTGAACAGGCGTCAGTTAGCATTTTAATAACACTTATTACGGTCGTGAACTTTGTCTACTTCGTCTGATGTACCCTCGAGCGGGTAAATGGTGTATTCTCATTGAGCACGTTCTAAGACCTTTTTACATATTCTGATTTGTCAATTTTTACAACCCATTTGCACTTATCAGTGCATATTATTTTGATGTTTGAATTTTTGCCAGTATGTTTTAGCGCATTTAAATTTTGCCATGTCAATGCATGCTGTTATGCGCAGTTAAACGTTTCCCGATGTGAAGCCAAATCAACCAAATTAAATTTAAATCAGTTTTTATGATATATACTTAAAGGTTAAATTCAGTATTTTGTTCAAATATCAATTCAAATGCAGCCCCAAAATCAAAATGGCTTCCATCTGGCGAATCAATTCCATAGTTTGCATTAGGCCAAACACAAGCATATCAATATATTTCGATATTAAATCACGTAGAATTCCAAGTTTTATATCGTTTTCCGATTTTTTCAATATTCTTGTTTTGCCTTTTTCAGAATAGCTGGCGAATACAAAAAAACGCATTCTTAGGAAAATCATAACTCGTCCAATGCACAAGATACACAACCGATTCATTCGGCAACACTGATTTATCTTTATGTAACTATTCAAATCTGTAATAGGTAAAACTTGCCAGATTGCTTTAATTAACGTTTATTTTAGAATTGCGCAGTTTGCGCAATCTCCTGAAAACCGAAATTGCTTAATACAATCATTATGATGCTCTTTCTACTAAAAAAATTCATTGCGGAGTTCAATTAAAGGCTGACCGATCATACCTGATAAGAACATGAATGAAAGATCATAACCATTTAATCACTAGTATAAAATATATTTCTGAATTCACGTCTGTAAATGGCAATTACCTTTTCTACATTATACAATTCTTAGTTTATACTGAAATATGTAAGTAATTAATGAGTCAGGTGTTTATATCAAGACCGCAACCTTCATTATAATAAGTGTTTAAAGCTCTACGGATAAGCATACTGCAACATGATTTTTGCAAGCAGAAAAGGCATGTTTGGGCATTTTACTTCAACTACAGGTGTTGTACGCAATTGAGCGCAAGTTTTCTCATTGCACCCTCTCCACTTATATATATATATATATATATATATATATATATATATATATATAATTTATTAATTTATTTATTTATTTATTTATTTTTAGATACATAATGAAAAAAATGAAAGTAACGGTTCATGAGTCTGACAATATTCATGTATCTTTTCAAATAGAAATGTTACTACGATGTAAATTAATTTTCGAAATCTAAAATTACTTATACGTTATACTTTTGTACATACATAACAATAATTGTAGTAGTTTTAAGTTAGTGGTTTTAGAGCAGTACAATTATAAATTTTCTGTTCAGTTAATGTGATTAAGTGATGAAAAATTTTGCCTAATATGCATAAAAGTATTTTGTGTTTGTACCATATGCAAATTGAGATAAGCTTTAAATGCCAAACATTGCATAATCATACACATAAACGTAGTGACACATATTTATATTATATATATATATATATATATATATATATATATAATTTCGAATAATAAAGTTATTTTATCGTGAAGTTTCATAAGTAATCGGTAATACAGTTCCTGAACTCTTCTCAACGATAAGAAATTTACAAAATGCTGCTTGGAAATTTAAATTTATAAACAATAAATCAATTTATCAGGTGATTTTGCGCATAATACATAGAAGAAAACTAGCATGGATTACGTATGTGCAAATGGTAGTGACCAATAAACATGTCCTTTCTTTTCAATTTAATTTATAAATAATTCAATATTTTTTACGAAAATTCAGAAATATTGCCTTTTAAAGATGCATTGCCTTGCGATTACTTTTCATGCAAAATTACATTTATTAGCTGCAAGACTCGTATTGCTATTCATTTTATTCCCATTTATTTTTTTTGATGACTAAATAAAATTTACCAATATATTGTTAAGTTAAAATATAAGTAGTTATTCAGAAAGCAGCGTAAGATAAAAATCAAACCAATTTATATTTTACATAATGCTTTTAAAATTATTTTCTTCCTGTGAGTAAAATAATGAAAATTTTATGCTTTTATTGAATATATGCAAAGAATATATAAAATAATTTTGTCACTTTAACGGACTAGAATAAAACAAGCTGGATAAAGCACGTAGATATCAGAATTCAATCATTTAAAATGGAAGCCTATTGAGAAGAAAAAACAATAATGTGACAAAACTAAATCAAAAGATTAATAAAATAATGGAACCGAATTGATAAGATTGGAATACGACAGAATATGAGAGATTTATATGAATGACAGTAGCTATACTGTGAAACGCTTTATTTAATTGATGGAAGTAAAACACAGAATTTGCTTTATATTTTGACAAATTGATAAAATAACATCAAAAACTGATTTAACTGTTCATTTAACAATGCTTAAAAAAGTCATTGCAGATCAAATTTATAATGTTATATGAATGAAATAACGAATTAATAAATTAAATCTTTAATATTTCTTACATAATAAGAAAAAATATATTCTCAAGAAAATTTGAGATTGTTGTCTCCATTAATTTCTACTTTTGGTTATTAATATAGCTGATGATGTGATGACGAATTTTAATTATTACGTGTAAGTCAGGGCGTGTTCATTTTATGCATTTAATGAATAATAATCCTATGGATAATTTTAGTGCTTCACAAATATATATATATATGCTATTTTATTGCAGAATATTCTTCTGTGGCGTATATTAGAAAGGCGAATATACATAATATGAAGAATCTAAAAAAAGCTAATAAACCTTCCCATGTATAACTACAAATACGTTTATGTAATATAACTGCAGATATGAGAAATACGTAGAACGAGTTTTTTTATCCAGAAATTTTGTTCATGAAGAAATGATAACTAAATTGGTTTTGAGTCGTTGAAATTTACATATCAGCATGAATGACAAGATATTCATTTTCGTATTCTTGAATAAGCTTTAGAAGTGGTGCTAGAAAGCGGAGAAGAATTTGACAAAGAAAAAAACTAGAACTGTTATTTCAAAAAGTTGCATGGATTGCCGAATTCGTTGGAAGAATAGAAATAAAACTGGCTAGAGTCAAATTCAGTAAAATATTCCAGGGCCGCCATGTTTGCCTAAAATTCATAAAACTATAACCTTTAATTTCAATTTAACACAGTAGTAAAAGGCAAATTGCACTCTTTGGCCAACAATTTCAGCTACGAAATACATAAATAATTAAAAATTGGAAAAGCGTTGGCAGACATCGTTGTAATACTTTTTTGAAGATTAAAACAAAACATAAAACACATGAGAATAAGAACAATTGCCATTTTATGCCCGAACTGCGAAGTGTAAAAGGCCAGTATATGAACAAATTTTAAGCGAACTAACCGGTTACTGAAAGTATTCTAGTGTGACTAAATGAGCCAGAACGAATCGAGTAAGTTCGAATTATGAAACAAGACAAGAGTACAGCAATGATGATAGTGTATTCTATTAGCTGTATTCGGGCCATTTTACGAATTTTAAATGGAAGTAAAAAATTAAACCCGAAAATATGCAGAGTAGTGCTACAAAACAATTTTTAAATCGCCACAAAGTTGGTTCTAAGCAAAATTATTTTTAGACCGATTGCAATACATTTAATCATCATAGAGGATAAATTATACGTATTAAAAATTTCAAAATTGTAAAATATTACGTTCAATAACACCGTTATTGCTCAGGTTTCCATATGTTCACAAAGTCTACATAATATCATTCTTCCTTTCAGACCTATATTATCCATTGTTAACACACTGTTGCATGAAACGCCAAGATTATCATGCTTCAGTATAAAAAAACAATAATAAGACTAACATTGGAGTACGCAGTTTGGGACAACTTCCAAATTTTGAAATAATTCATGAAATAGATTTTTTTAAAAGAATAATGTTATCGCTAGACATAAAATTATTTCTTAATAAATTTCCGTTGAATAAATCATTTAATATTTATTCTTAATTTTTATGAAAGCTATTATCGGGAGCATTTTTGATAATGACGACATAAAGGAACTTATTTACCTGTATATGTGAAAATTATCTTTCTTATTCTAATGAGCTAGGCATGAATAGTTCATTAGGATCAGTCTTAACATACATATGCATGCACCAAATAGAGACAACAGGAGTAAAACCATTTATCACATGATCCCATAATTACGTATGCCATAATGATAAAAAGTTGATGATTGTTGGTAAGAATGTAAAAACAAATGCAATGCAGCATTATTTAAAAAATACTGTCGAAAAATAACAAAGAAAAAGACGGGTAACTATCAATTCTTGATTTGGGCTCAATGAGAAATGAAGAAGGAACAATGTGAAGCTCTGTCCTCAAGGTACTACGGACTTACAAAAGGTCGTTCATAAACAATGTTGACAATCAAATACGTCATATTCTTTTCGTCAAATAGAATTTAATTAGAGCAAAACCTGTTTTTAGACATTTAGTGGAAGAATGATTTTCCATAAAAATTTATCGCTTATGATTTTAGGAGAAGTAGGAAAATCAAACTATTTAATATAAACTCAATGTACCTTGCATAATAACGCCCAGTTCTCAATTTGTTGGAAAACATTCAACAGAAAGTTTAGAAGGAAATGTTCTCCTTATTATTATCGTCCACATACCAATTTCATTTTAACTTCAACGGTCAGTATTTAGGCAGATCAAGAAAGTGACTCAAAATAAGAATAAGCAGCATTTTTCTTAAAAATAGAAGAAATGGTGGAATTTTTGCATAAAATTCAGCCATTTCTGAAAAATAATGTCAACATGTCAGATTGCCGATAGTGGCAGTTGCTAAGTTGTGACCATGAAATAATGAGGAAATTGCTTTTGAATTTCGAAGGTATTACAAATTATAATCTTAATCGTTTCTGATAAGCGCAAAGAAAAATATGAAAAGAAGTCAAATTCGATTAAAATAGCAACTTTACCACCAAAACATCAACCACAGGGCTTGTGGATGCATTTAAAATTAAGTGATGACAAATCATATTGTTTTATGAAGACATGGTTAAGATGAACATTGGTTGCGAAGACGGTGATGAAAATTATTATTTTCAAGGTGGGATCTTGATATAAGCACCTAAGCCTTTATGTTTATGTATTTCTCAGTATAAAATAAGTATTGTAGCGCAGAAAAGGCAATTTATCTTGTAGACCAATTTCGTACTTATTTGAATCTCATCACATTCTGTCCAAGATTTGCCACTGACAAGACTAGAACCTGGGCACATCTGCTTCCTAATCTGTTTCTTTTACTACAGAGCCATGCTCTTGTGGAAAAGGCAATAAATTACTATTTATACAATGCCAATACTTAGTTTATGCTGAAATATATATTTATAAAATGGGACAGGTTTTTATATCAAGATCGCAACCTTGATTAAAAGTACGTTATGCAGTACACATGATGTGATTGTTGACGACAGAACTGCGATTTTAATACCATAAACCAGAAAACTACTAAATTATCTAAAATATTGATTTTATATATTGGTAGATATTGCGTATTTAATAAATAATATTCTCTTCCTGATATATATATATATATATATATATATATATATATATATATATAAATTAATGAATCAATGCATGAAATGTCAATTTCTGTTAATCAAATAAACCGGTTGTGTTCATGAGAGGCAGCCACCAAATACATCCAAAAATTTCTATCACAGGAGATCGAACAAAGGTACATTTGTTTGAGGACCTAGTTTTGTACAGGTTTACACTTATAGCATTCATTTGGCTTATGCAAGCACTTATAACTTCTGGCTTCGAAATTTCTAAATACTCTCTTTGTCTCTCTAAATCAATCTTTTTATTTGATTGACAATACATTTGTGCTGACAAAGTATGAACTTTTATGTAGGTTGGGCGCGATGAATTTCTAGTATCGTCTAACTGTCAAACCTAATTTCACTTATATATTGTGTGTAAAGCACGTAGTTTCAGCTCCTATTGATATGTTGCCAGTAACCATGAAACGCATGAATACATGAGAGAATAATTTTGTTCATGCTGATTTTGGCACATTTTTCTAGTCGTATTTGAACTATTTGTAACTAGACACAAATTTCCTTATAGACAAATACGAAATGTTTTTTTTCAAATTGATATTTTTATTGACGTAGTGATACCATTCCTCATTATGTTATTGTTCTTGTATTTCTAAATTATCGGTCGATAAATTTTTATAAAGTTAGTCAATTTAGGACGAAACCTAGTTCGTGTCCATTCAGATATCAAGATGCATAGAATATTTTTCCATTCGAAGGCTCCAACACTTACAACTATCTTGTATGCCCACCTGTAATGAAACAATATTCTTGGTCGTTAGCATGTCACAGCTTGTTTTGTCTTTTTCAATGTAGCTCCCGATTTTTTACTCCTCAATTAATTGTCTGCCTTTGATGATTGTCCAGCAACTGACACCTTTTGTATTCTATTTGAAGAAGTTGAGAGCTCCGAAGAGAAAATTTACTTGAATAAAGTTATTTCAATTTTGATAGTTACTCAAGCAAATGGGTTGTTTAAAGGAAGGTGGTTTCATCCAATATTTTGTCATCTTTCGATATTTGCCCGAATTTGGTTTAGTTTTTTTAATATTTGATCCTTATTGAACAAAGGTTTATTAATTGACATTTAACCATATTAAACATGTTAAAATAAAAAATTGATGTGAACTGTTAATACGTGACTTTCATGATGTACACACAAAAAAGTTTCATCAACATGATAATCTAATCGACTGGCCACGAATACCAAAATTAAACAACAATTTACTAGTATCCAGGCCAGACCGAACACGCCCTCAACCAGACTCTACAAACGTTCCATTGGATAGAAAACAAACTGAAGAAGAAGAAAATCAGTAGCACATACGGTGACAGAAATCTCGTAACAGACTGAGCATTCAGCACTGCAATCCGCGCCTACGCTGTAACCAAAAGCAGAAAACAAAATTGCACAACAAGGGGAAACGAAAGGCTACACAAGGAAAAACAACATTCGCACACGCAAAAGCCAACAATGAGAACAGTTGGTTAACTCCCAAGCCATTAATACAAGAATGATGAGATCCTATACATCACTATGCAATACAGCGCGAAAGGCACTTAAATGCAAACAGGAACACACGCAGACACAAACGAATACACATTGACTAAGTGACATTCTGCATATATTAAACGAATATTGGTTGCGCGGGTGGTGATAACAATTATTATAATCAATGTTGCGGACTTGATATAAACACGTGACCCATTAATTACTTACATATGTCAGTATAAACTAAGAATTTTATAATGTAGAAAAGGCAATTTATCCAGTAGACCGGTTTCGTCCTAATTGGGAACTCATCATGTACTGGCCAGAATTTGCCAGTATATATATATATATATATATATATATATATATATATATATATATATATATAATGTACATAAAATCGTGGAATATATAGGTGAATATAAAATAGAATGTTTTTTCTTCATATGTTTGTTGGCTTATATAATATTCACATAAAAAAATTGTATCGGAATTCCACACATGAAGAAAAGGCCATATGAACGAATTTTAGTAACAAATAAAATAACAAACTGTGTCCACAACTTTAATAAATGTATGTGATAAATATGTCGCTTGTAATGAAGTTGTATCATTTATAATGTTTTACTAATTAACGTTACTTCCGATCGTCGTTCTTGAAAAAACCTTCCATATCATTTGATTGGCTATTTTTGCGTGTGGAGGTCTACTTTTCTATTTCACACCGAAGCATGCTTGAATAGCAGCGTCCACAACTAATGCACATCACCAAAGGAGAACTGGACCGCAACGGATCTTTATTTTATTGAAAATCGACAAAGTGGCTTTCAACCTTGGAGGTCACGCAACTGTTGTACAGAGCTGACTGGAAGTTGTACAATCCAATGTATTATTAAAATTTTGCTCAAATTGTCAAAAGTTGTACACCTTGGCATGTTTCCGAGGTTTATTATCTAAAGAATTTGTGGAAGTTGTAGGTTTCAAGACTGCTTCATGTCATGTCATCATAAAATGCATATAATATAGGTTATGTATCGCTTAGAAAATGTGGAGAAAAAACATGTTTAACGGTGTCTTATATTGGAAATTTAAACACAATGCAAGAGCTATTGAATATCCTGATAGTCCTTGAAAAAAACAAAGTGATTATGAAAATAACCAGGATGTTTGAGACAGATTTCAAACATTGTCATGCTTAAGAATCCAATTAACGGTAAGAATTCATATAGATAAGCAAAACTTCGGCAGTAGTATGAACAAGTTTATATTTGAAACTTGCAAGACTGGAGCGAATAAAACATAATATCTGACCAAAAGAATATAATCATAAAGGTTGCTTACTTACCTGAACTGATAGTACATTGATTAACATGCATTAACCGTATGACATTTCTTTAACACTTTTATAGGTTGAAATAATGAATTATGGTATATTAACAACATTTTTAAATAGGTATAGCAAATACATTTTAAATATTTAACTGAGGTTGACTTCTGCGAGATGTTCAGTTAATGCGTCTAGAATATATGCTATAAGGTGCGCGTTTGTAGCATTTCGTCGTTTGCCATTACGATAAAATTGATTCTGATTAGCAAAATGATCAATAAATTTAGCCTAACTAAAATTTAAAATTTTTAAATTAGAACAAGAATGTAGTATGCTGCTAATACAACAACAAAATAAAGATATTTTGTTTTGCGAAATGCGTGCAAAACTAAAGCAAACATTTATTTTATAAGAATTGTAAGACAGTGTATTCGCCTTATGAAATGCGTACTTAAATAAAATTAATTACCATACGCGAAGATATAAATATATACTTTTAAAAACAAGAAGTGTTTATTTCTTATTTTCTGCTAGTGATTCTAAAAGTTAACTTAAATATTCATTGTCGATTGTCTAAGCAAACCAATTATTCAAACAATGAACTAAGGAAAGCTCGGTAGATAACCTCATTTCAGCTTGATTTATGCATATATAAAAAGGAGCACTTAAGTGTTGAAGCTGAAATGGAAATTTTGCAGGTAACTAAATAAACGTTCATTTAATTTACACTTTAATTTTCTTGTTTGCTTTGCCAATCGAAATAATATGAATAATTATTTCGATTGCGAGCTACAATAATGTTCATAGTACAATTCACATTTGCAAAGATACTAAGAATCATAAAAGATTCTTTTTATGTTCTTCTAAGTATAAACAAATAATCCTTATATATATATATATATATATATATATATATATATATATATATATATATATATATATATATATATATATATATATATATATATATATATATATATCTAATTAGGAAGAAAAAACACATTAATAACAAAGTGGATAATGTATAATATGTATGAAACTGAGTACCATATTGGGTCGGATCTTTATGCTTTAACATTATTATTCGCCAAAATTAAGAATATCGTAAGTTAACCATTAGGGATTAGGCTTTAATTGCCAAATTTGTGGTCATACACGATTACGTATATTTTTGTCCCTACGTAACTGTTATATGGTGGCCAGTGTAAAAGGTTGCAAGCTATCAATTAAAATGTTCCGTAATTTCTTCTGCCGTTCAATTGGAATTTTGAAGGTATCCGATAAGAAGACTTTTATTGACTTATTAGAAGTTTTGCCGCGATATAAATAAGAAAATAAATTTATGTCCGTGTTTAACCTTAATTTCGAGGAATCAATAAATTCAGAACGTGTTATATATCGAATGTAAAAATTAAAACTAAAGAATAACTTGTTCACACTGCTTATCAGAGTAAAAACAAGACAGCATGGACAATAAAAGCCTTGTTAGAAAAACCTATTATTTTGATTTCGTTACTTAACGTTGTTTTCCACTTTTTATTAAATTTGTCCTACTTTTTTCTGTAAATCAATTTCGCAAGCTTGAAGTAATCACCAGTTACATTTTCTTCAACCAATCGTGGAACAGCATATCAAAACTACCGACAGTCACACATACTAGCATATTTCCACGTTCCATGATAGTCATCAGAGTACGACGGCTATCTGACTAGCCAGGATCAAACCGCAATTCATATATATGGATAAAAAATAAAATGTGCGGCTCTCACCTCTAGAAGCCTCGCATTACTTGCACTTGACTGGCACTACAGGCTGTATAATCTCTATGCAGTCAGGAATATAAAATATTTGCAGTTTTCACCATATATATATATATATATATATATATATATATATATATATATATATATATATATATATATATTTATATATATATATATATAATGATAGGCAATCATTGATTGCGTGTGTGGTGGTCACAATTCATTAAACCAGATTTACGAGCTTGAAGTAAACCCCAATCTCATCGTATTTAACCAGTCGTCCTATTTTTCAACTCGTAACCATAAATGCTAATATAATCTAAAGTCAACGACAATGCGACTTCAATGCTAACTCACACTATATAATATATATACCGAGTCTGTAAAGGATACTAACACTATGGCTATTGTGTTAGTAACTGATAACCTTTTTTGAAATAGATGAGTACCGGATACTAACACTATGGTTTCCGAGTCGGTACATGATACCAACCTGATGGATATAAATTTATACTGAAGTTCCCCCAAATTGAGAATTGTAATTTCGAACTTTTAGCATAAATTTATATCCATCAGGTTGGTATCATGTACCGACTCGGAAACCATAGTGTTAGTATCCGGTAATCATCGATTTCAAAAAGGTATCAGTTACTAACACAATAGCCATAGTGTTAGTATCCTTTACAGACTCGGTATATATATTATATAGTGTGAGTTAGCATTGAAGTCGCATTGTCGTTGACTTTAGATTATGTTAGCTTCACTATTACAGGTTTACACATTCGTCTAGGAGATTGTACCGTCCTATTATTCCACATTCTTCTACCAAATATATAGTGGTTAAAGGGCGTAATACCGGCTCCTACTGATGAGTCGCCAGTAAGCACGAAACGAATGTGCATGAGATTATACTTTCCGTTCATGCTGCCTTTGGTTTATCCTTCTGGTCACAACTGAACTAATTTGTTACTAGGTTCGCAAAACCTAATACATACTTGCATATATATATTAGTTCTTCGCAACAAACAGTATTTATATGCATTCATCTGTTGTAATGCTAATACAGGCGATAAAGTGATATTGTAGTGAATTATTAAGCTAGAATTTGCTAAAAACTATATTTATAGTATAAACTTATTACTATATAATAACAGAAAAGCATTTATAAAAGTAGATTGCGTTTTTCCCTTCTGGTTACTTATTATGTAATTTCCAGAAGTGTCGCGGCTAGATTTTAAGCCAGGAAGCATAACTTTGACAGTAATGCAAATCAGCCACTACGCAACAGGAGCAACGCAATCAAAGCAGTTTCCATTTCTCTACAAAAAGGTGTGTTGTGGTCTATCAATTTTAAAATAGATACTATTGGGCGTCGCCTTTAGCCTAGTTATCATCCATTAGCAATTATACGGAATAAATATTGTCACCTGTCCAAATAACACTGAATGGAAATATAAAGGCTGTCCTTTTATGTAATAAAATTTTTTTTTAAACAAAGCAATGAATTAGAATAATAGTTTCTGTATTTAATCAAGTTGACCAGTTTTTTCAATATTTGGGATCATAAATTTCTTAAATGTGTTGCCGCGGTATTGTGCAAAAGTTGATCTGATCTTACACAAACACAATTTTGTTCAAATCAGATTTGCGGCTGTTCTAGAATACGCAAGATAAGTGTCTAATATTGACAGTAATTATGGTCACTTTGAACTTCATTGACTAATTAGTGCAGTACATAGTTTATCAGATGCCATTCATATGA